>MU968363.1:14004140-14336640 GCA_034641835.2 Pinus albicaulis
TTAGTCCCTTATTGTTATTATTGTAGCCCCCTTATTGTTATTGTTGTACCCCTGTAACCCCAATATTGTTATTATTGTGCCCTTACATTATTATTGTTAGGTCGGCTAGGATTATATTGTGGCCCCATGGACTCCTATATATCGAAGGAGGTTTTGGTCATTTGTTTCATCCAAGAATTTTTCATTTATGTGATGTATTGGAGGTTGCCCCCTCAAAGTGGATGATTTCTAAGGCGTTGATCTCTCTGTTCTTCTATTTTTGGAGCTGGGTTCACAAGAATGTTCAACTCATCGAGGGATTTCCAGAGATACAAATTTTATCTCAATTTGACTCCTAGATTGAATGTTATGCCCATTTGAAGTTTGACCAATTATATTACACCATGTCATCAAGGGACTGCCATATGGACACCCCACGTGGCTATATCATGTCATCTTGAGTAGGTCCATATCACTCATGGACCCTACATGACATCCACATGGCCATTACCACGTATCCATAACACTTTCCACATGAACCTAAACTCATGAGTCCCACTAAGACGAACCTCTTCATGTTATGCAATAATTTCACATTATATCTAGTTCTAGTGGAATCTGGGGTGTCACATAGTTCTCCATTATTGACATACCTTAAAATCCTAAACCTCCTAATTACATATATTACCTCGAGTGAGATATGACTTTTCAAACATATGGGATCCACGAGGGTGTGCACCACCTTCCAACCCTGGATCCTGAATTACCTAGATATAATATGTGCTCAACTGATTTTTGGTCCCTTTCTTATACACAAAATCATCCAAATATTGATTACATGAATTTCAAATGCAACCTCAAATTTGAGAAAAAATTGGTTCATGCAAAAATGAACTAGCAAATCTTGTCCCACTCCAGAAAATCTAAAAGGCACAATGGCCAAGACTCCACTGCATGAAGTTTCTTAAGAAAAAAATCATAATATTCATTCTAAAGGATTGGAACTTGTCCATAGAAGAGATGATCAAATTCTCCACAATTTTAATCTCAAGCATGCCTCAGGTTCCCAAGAAATAACTATCAGTGAAAATTTACATGATCCAATCTAGAGGCACTAACTAAAATTTGTGTTGAAATTAGGCTTGCTAAATTACCCTGAGCAAATGATCAAAGTTTCCAGAAAGATTCAGTGTCGAAGCAATAAGATGAAAGAGTGGTTAAGCTTTCTTTTGAGAAATGGGTTACCCTTCAATGTTTTTTGTTACATGGTTAAGTCACAACCAAAAATACTGAATCAAAGTGCATATTTTATACAAAAGAAGTTTGATTTTCTTTGCAGTAATAAATTTATCCCATTATTGGTTCTTACATCATTTTCACACTATTTCTCATGTCATCTTGAGAGAAAGATCCACTACAAGGAAAATACCCTCTAGCAGAGGTTATAACGGAAGTTTTTAGTGTTTTAAAATTGGCCAAAATTGTCAAAAAAACATTTTCTACCACATCCGTTTTTGGTAACGGAGGTTTTGGTGGAGCTTCTAATGGAATTTAAACACCACTAAAAAAACCTGGTCGGTCGGAGGTTATTACAGATGTTTTTGTCATTGGTCCGCTAATCAAGTGTCAATGCACCAGTGTGTTTTATAGTGATGAAAAATAAGCATCGGGACGGAGAAAAAAATATCGGACGCCCGAGGGCATTTAGCAACATCCTGGTGCGTGTCATCCAGACAGTTGCCCCGAGGCAGTTGAAGGTGCATGCACCGAAACGTTAAGGTCTACAACTACACCAGGCACACTGTAGGTGATACAACGCACTAGGTCGTTCTAATTGGTATTGGGATTTTTGTGGTGCCCATAGGTCGTATCAATGCACTGGTGCGTAGTATTATACAAGCATATCGGTGCGCAATATCACATAAATGCACTAATCGTTCTGATTGGTATTGGGATTTGTGCGATTCCCATAGGTCGTATCAACGCATCGGTGCGGAGTATTATAAAAACACACCGATCGTTCTAATTGGTATTGGTATTTGTACGGTGCCCATAGGTCATAGAAACGCACCGGTGAGCAGTCTCACATAAACGCACTAGTGCACAGTATTGCACAAACGCACCGAGAGTTGTAATTGATATTGGTATTTGTGTGATGCCCATAGGTCATATAAATGCACCATTTTGCATTGGCATATAAATGCACTGGTGCACATTAAATGACACGCCCCAGTGTTCATTTTGTATTTTTTAGAAACATCGACATGTGAGAGTGCAATTATTGTGATTTTTTTAAATTAATTATTCATCAAAAGTTGACACATATATTATAATAGTATTCATATCAATTAAATTTTTATTACTGCATTTGAATGTGATGTTTGGATTAATTTGTTACATCATATCATAATTATTGTGATTTTTTTAAATTCACTATTCATCAAAAGACAACACATATCTTATAACAGTATTCATATAGATTAATTTTTTATTAGTGCATTTGAATGCGATGTTTGGATTACTTTGCTATATCATATCATCAAATTTCACATCTCTTCATTATGATATTTAATCATCCATATCTTTAATCAGTGGTGTTACATTTCATGGTGACAATGGAGAACGCAATAGAATAAATTAAAAAGTATTTTGTTATATATATGTTGGACACCTAATCCTCTATGGGTAGGTGTGGAAGGCTAACATTCAAAGAGGAGTCCAAGTGACATTGGAATGTGAAATCCAAGAGTCACACCAATGTAATATAAATGCAAATCTATGGTTAATAGAAATATATCTCACATTTATCTATCTTCTTGTGTGTTTACATACCTGGGTTTAACATGGTATCAGAGCAAGCAATTGTTCGCCCTACTCCAATCAGCTAAATTCTAGTTGTATTCTCTACACAGTCTACAGTCCAAAATAGAATGTGAATTATTTGTTGGTGACTCTATCCTCTAGATTCTCTACCTGCATCTCTATCATTTTCCTACCATTCTTGTAGGGCCATTTCTATGTGTGTAAGAGAAGTTCTATTTTGGAAACCGGTTACCTCTCCCCGGTC
This sequence comes from Pinus albicaulis, assembly GCA_034641835.2. Lineage (NCBI taxonomy): Eukaryota > Viridiplantae > Streptophyta > Pinopsida > Pinales > Pinaceae > Pinus > Pinus albicaulis. Next base: position 14,007,187 of record MU968363.1, read on the forward strand.
ATAACGCCCTTCCGTAGTCTATCTTTTGTATTACAAACTATATAATTGACTCCCATAGTGCAGTGCTCTTATTTCTGCGTTAAAACCCACTCGACGTTGTGACTCCTCGCGAGTTCGACTGTTTTGGTTCACTCTCATCCCTTGGCTATGCTACCACAACACCCTCAGCTCATACCCATGCACTCCTCCAACAAACCCATCATACCACTGTTGTGGCTCCATCCTTCCACCTCCCACTACGCGTTATCACAGTGTCATACTCTGAGGCCCCTCTATGCTCACCGCACTCGAATTGCATACCGACATAGTATTAAAGCTATGCAACGACCCCTCCAACATCCATACCACTTGTTGGGTCTCAGAAATGTCCTTAAAAAGAAATCCACTTTCACCATCATGCCAATTATATCACCTCCATTTCACTACCATGTCACTACATTCATCTCACTTTCATCATCATTTGGGTTACCCTTGTGTTTTCCAAACATTATTGTTTTCCAAACATTATTGATTTGTAGTGTTTTTAAGTGAATTTTTTATAAAAAGTTAGGAAATAATATGCATATGATTATACCTTAAAAGTGGAAATAGTTTTGTGACATGTGTAGGTTCATTGGAAGCTTCCAATGCCCTCTTATGTGGCTCCCAAAGATCAAATTCGAGTTTATCTTCATGATATGAAGGAGATTTGAAGGAGGGATATGTGGCCTATGGTTAGAAAATTGGTTGAAAATATTATGGATCAAAGGAGAGAAAGAAGAATCCTCTTTAATGAGGAGGTTGCTTAGGAATTTTTATAAATAGGAGAGCCTTCTCCTTTCAAAGGCATGTGTAAATTTTGGAGTTATACTCAAGATTTGAATAAATAATTAGATTTTGGCACCTTACTCATGAGTGTTCGTTCACTTGGACTTGGTTTTTCTTACATATGGAGCCTCTCGACTTACCATTTCTCATGCTTTTGGATTGGACACCTACAATGTGTGAGATTTACTTTATTTCATAGATTAAGATTTACTTGATTTTATAGATTAATATTTATTTGCTTTCATAGATTAAGTTTCCAATTACTGTGTAATCTTATGCTTATACAATCATCTAAAAAAATTGGCTTTGTCATTTTCCAAAACTGAATGATATTTGAGTATTTGGTCATACAATAATCTTAGTTTCCTTTTACATGTTTTTATAATGCTTTCCTAGATTAATTTTACAATTACTGTGTAATATTATGCTTGTTAAATCATCTCAAGAATGTGACTTTGCCATTTTCCAAAATTGAATGATATTTGAGTATTTGGCCATACAGTAATCTTAGTTTCCTTTTATATGTTTTTTATAATGCTTTCGTAGATTGATTTTATAATTAAATGTATAATCATATGCTTGTTAAATCATTTCAAGAAGGTGACTTTGTCATTTTCCAAAATTGAAAGATATTTGAGTATTTTGTCATACAGTAGTCTTAGTTTCATTTTTCATACTTTGTAATGCTTTCTTAGATTAAATTTCCAATTAGTTGTGTAATCTTGTGCTTGTTAAATCATATCAAGAAGGTGACTTTGTTACTTTCCAATTGAATGACATTTGAGTATTCAATCATACAACAGTCGTAGATTAGAATTCAATTATGAAACTAGATTAAATTTTGATTCCTAAAGGTAGAATAGATTTTCAAGTTAATATAGGAATGGTGTGATTATATTAGTTTTTAGTTTCTGATAAACTGATCCCTAGCATATATTGTGCACGTATGTCTCACAAGTCCTAAGGATACCGGATTGATAATTTATGTTAGTAATATAATGCAATTATTTTACTCAACATTTTGGCATTGTTGTCGGGGAGGCGTACATAGGGATCGGCCTTGGATTTTTTTTTTCCAATTTTTGTTTTAATTCAAATTTTTAAAGTAGAATTCCATTTCGTTTTTCAATTTCAATTTTTTTAAATCATGCAATTTTTCAAATTAAGTTTTTGTGTAATTTCATTTTTGTTTTGTTTTATTTTTAGGCATTTGCATTCAAGTTTATTTGCATTTTCATTTAGAAATAAAACAAAACATCCACAAATAAAAAACCCCTATTCACAAAAAAATAAAAAAATAAAAACACAATAAAAATCCAATTACAACAACAAATCTTCATGATCATCTCCATATGAGTTTACTCACGATTTTATTGTGTAAATGAATGCATTGGAAATTCTCTTCTACTTAAGTTAATGTTTCATTTCTTTAGTAGAATAGGACTGACAAATAAAAATAAGTTTTTTTAATTTTTAGGATAAATTTGATGTTTTGTGGTGTAGTAAGAACCACCCATTTACTAACCCTTGGAAAGAAAGATTTGCAATAAAACAAATGATTGAGAACAAGGAGCACAAGAGATAATTTAAGGTATGAGATTGATCATTTTCATTTTATTTTTACAAAATTAAAAAAAAAGGAATCGACTGATAAAAATATAGAGTATGCTCTCGTCCTGAACTTTGTGTGATCTAGAGGATCAGAAAAAAAATTTAAAAAAAAAAATTAAAACAAAACTAAACATATCAAATTCCATTTATTTATTAATAAATTATTTTTTTTTAATAAAGAGAAATAATATATATATATATTAACAATAATAAATCAATTACCTGCAAACTGACACAATTTGAGGGAAACAATAAGAATTGAAGCACCAATATTCTCTATGGTTATTGTATCAATTTCCACGGAGAGATTTTCCCTTTGTTTTGTTGTTTCAGATCTAGCATAAATTGATTTTATTTACCGGAACAGCGTTGCTAGAAAGCGCACCAATTTAGACACATTTTTTTGAAACACAGTTTCTTATCGACTGAGGGTGAATCGGAAAAAAGAAACATGGGTGTTTATCATAACTTGGTGAATTAAATAACCCGGAACCGGTTTCCTCAATTTCGCAATCATTTGAGAGAAATTTGTGGTTCTTTAGAGCCTTAATTTTAAGACTGCGTGAGAAAAAATGGATTTTCAATGCACAGATAGTTGTGACTATGATGGAAGGATAAAATTCGATTTTTATTTATCTACAGGAGGTATATCTGCCAGGGCCCAGCCATGAAGTCTCATGCAAGCCTTCAAGGCAACATCTCCATGCCCTGTGTGCCTGCACAATAAAAAAAATTAAAAAATAAATAAATAAACAAAAAAAATTACTGTAAAAGTTCTGAATTATCTCCATGCTTGCAACCTGCAACAAAAATAATAAATAAATCATGAACAATTTCAGAAATTTTATATTATAAAAGTTGGTTATGAGATCCACTATTTGGGCAAAATTGATGAATTCAAAAGATATGAGAAATGATTTGGCAAATATTTTGGAATCTCATTTTCCTAAAAATCTTGGATTTAGAGGGAAAAAAGGATGAGTTCAAAAGATCTGAAAAATGATTCGGAAAATATTTTGGAATCTCACTTTCCTAACAATTTTGGATTTAATTTGGCCACTTGTCAAGTTCTGTTTTTTTTAATAATTAAAAGTGAACAAAATTCCATTAAATTCATAAATATTTCTTATGATCTATTAGTAAGTCATTCAAATTGCATAATAGAGGTCATGAGTTCAAATCTTGTGGAGATTGGAATTTGTTAATGCACCTAAAATTTTGACACAAAGCATCAACAACTAAAAAAAAAAAAATTGAAATTCATGATTGAAGTAAATAGAGAAAAAATTGTTCTGATGGTTTATTTAAAACACAAGATCTACACAATGAGAAAGTTATCATCAAAGTTTGAAACAGTAAAGAATGAAGAAATTTTTGAATAGACACAACAGGTAACTTGAGGCACTAGTTTCGACACATGTATAAATTGTTTTGGTTTTTTTTTTTCGTGAACTTTTTTTATTAGTACCAATTCTCACTTTTTTGTATAAATTTCATACCCAGAGAGATTGATCACCTCCCTCTTTTGATAATCTTACATTCTATTGTAGAATAAGTACTAGTTTTTTTTTTTTTTTCCAGGTTCCAGGAGGAAGGACAAATGACTACAAGCGAACAGTGTCTCCCTTAGAGACCACATTTCTTTTACAAGAAGATGATCAGCAAAAAAAAAAAATGAATGAACACATGCTAATGTAGATCAGATCCAGAACTTGCAAGCATTTCAAATGCCATCATCTCCATTACATCTATGTACTTCCAAAAAAAAAAAACATTCACCTCATTTTCCTTTATATTTTCCATTCACATTCACCATCCATTTGCATTCATTCACTTCCATCCACCCCTAACTCATGAATAAAATCAATCAGCTCATTTACACACTGATTAACTCCATTATCTTTTTCCTTTTCATGTTCATTTTCCTTTCCCAAATAAATCTTGTTTCAAAGAAAATTTTATATCTATAGTCCTTTTTGAGTTTTAAAAATCTTTCCAAAAATCACCCTGAGGCTTGCATGCCTTAATGGAAAGTTCTCTTGCCGAAAAACAATGGGAATACATTAATGTCCCTTTTTTGATGGATCCTCTAGGTGACTCGACATCAACAAATTTATTTGTACCTAGCAAGATGTGTTTAGGCATCTTGACTCTCATTTTCATCAATAGTGAGAGGTCTCGTGTTGATTAGGGGCATACATTAATGGCCACTAATTCAACAATTTCATACTATGTTCAACATCAAAAAGTTCATTCACATATACAAGAATTGTGCCAATGTGAGATGATGACATGAAGACTATCAGATCCATCATTATTCAGCATTTGTAGCAGATTTAGCAAATTCAATAGCAGCAATAAAGACTCACTTTCACAACTTCATCCACCATTTGCACAGCCAATGGAAGAAGCATCAGATCAGATTTTTGCAACATCTACATATGCATAGTTTATCCATTTAATAGGTAAGTGAAGGTATGTTTTTTTTCTAACATTTTATCATGCAATTCCCTATAATGCTAAAGTTATAATTTTTGGAAATATACTCCACAATATTCCTTTCCTCACTTCATAAAATTGCAAAAACCATTGTTAGCCACCCATATTTTTCAATTATAGCAGTTGGTGGCTAAATGTTCTTTGCAGCCTTCAAGAAACAAGTTTGAATCCGAAAAATTGTTGGTACTTGAAGTCTGTTGACAAGAGTCCAAATTACTGTTGGTTCTACATACTCTCTCTCTTTTCTGGCTCTGATATACCATGAAAGTCCTAATCAAAGTGTTGCTGCATCCTCATCCTTTTCTTCTCCCCTTCCTCCTTTTTCCTCATTTCCTCAAACTCCCCCTTTTCCCCCATAAAGAACCTTATCTAACCCATTTATATACCATATTCCTCCATTAATCCCATTCCCCAAGGTCGAAAAACCACTTTTTCACCTATCGAGACCTTTCTTCTTTTGCAAATTTGTTCAAAAAACCATAGAAACATGCGTTTCTATGCGTTAGGCTTTAGCCCCTCAGGCTAAGCCCCTTTCCGTTTCTCCCTCCATATATCCCCACGCCGGAACCGCGTGCTAAACCCGCCAGGCGCTTAAACCTCGGAAATAATTCATTACCCAAAAAAACATTGAAAACCTTTGTAAAATGCGAAAACGGGTTTGTTTTATTTTTCCAACGAAGAAAATATTATTAAAACTCCGCCGTTGATCTGTCCCACAGATCAACGACGCGGAGTCAATCTTCCCCTGGTGGACCCCCCCCGGTCCCCGACGCCTGTTTCCAAAAACCCGTGGTTTTGTGCCCGCACCGCTTTCCGCGTTAAAACGGTTTCCCCCCGTCGGCCAGCGATTCCACCCGCTGGCCGACACGTGTCTTCCCACCTCACTCCAAAACCGCCGTGTCAAGTTTTTTCCCCGCGCGTTAAGCTTTGTCCCGTGGCCCCGCAGCGGGATTCATCCCTGCCGTCGGATCTAGATCCTCCTATCCGACGGTCCCTATTTGCCTTTCCCGCTCACCTGTTAACAAACTCGCCCGTCCGATAATTCTTTTCTTGCGCATTCGATAGCCGATCCCCACCGTCGATCTCCGTAGATCGACGGCTCTCCTTTATTCTCCTGATTCCATTGAAAGGTCCACCTTTGTCCCATTGACTCTTCAAAATTACTCCCGACCGTTGATCGCGATACGATCAACGGTTCCGATTTCTCCATCCATCCGCACGCCCTCCGATGCAGTTTGCCCATATAACGCAGGATTTCCTCATTTTTCTTGTTTTTTGCAGGTTTTCAAAGGGTTTTTCTTCGTATTTTACGAAATCTGAAGGATGAGAGTGACGACTCCAATCCTCCCGGTTTGTCCATGGAATTGATCATACGGAGAAGAACAAAGATATTTACAAAGTTTCATGAGCTTTGGTTGCCGCACGTCCCTGCAAAGCTTTAAGAAGGCCGCCAATATCAGAGCAGAGAAAGAGTATCGGGTTAAAGATAGAATGAACCAGACCAGTGGTTTTGTAAGAAGATTGGCGGGGATTACGGCTAAGACGATTATCAAAAGCCTAATTCCCGGTTCTGAACGCAGATTAAAGCAAAACCTAAAGGCGTTCATCAGTCAGATCGCTTTCACCGCCATACTTTGAGGCGAATTGATTCCTCAACCACCACAGTGCCACCTATTGCCTCAGAAGGCTCAGACAGAGGATGAATTTATTGAACAGGATCAGATATTATGCCTCGAACAACCAAAGGAGTTATTACTGCACCGGATTTCAACGACAGAACGTCTGCAGTAACCCTAACAGTACGCAGAGCCTCAAAGGTCAATATAAGCTCTCTTCGAGCTTACTTCTTAGAGTATAAACACATTAATGCAATGTAACACATGTAGAATTTCTTCATCGAACTTCTCAGGGTCAGGAATACATTAATTCTGCATTGATTGTGTTTGAGATCTTTTAATTAGATCTCACCTCCTCATTCTTCTATAAATACCTCAGTAGAAGATGAGTGAGGGGTTGGATTAGTTGGTTGTCAATATAATTGCTGAAGCGCTGTAGCTATTTCTGAGTGGAAAACTCTTGACTGTAAATAGTGGTTTCATGGGCTCTTGGAGCTCTTCTGGTGACCAATAGGTTAGGTTGTGAAGAAGAGATGTATTAAAACACTGGATGTGAAGATTGTAACCGGTTTGAAGCAATCAATACAAGTTGATTTATGGGATCCTGGTCTATGCTGATGGTGATGTTATTCTCACTGTAACTTGTTATTTTATTTTTTGTTTTCAATTTGTTTCATTTTCTACTATAAAGAACAGTTTAAACATTGTTAGAGTTTGTTGTACACCAGTGACCTTCTCTGGCTGAAAAATCTTTATCCCAATGTTTTCTTCTTATTGTGTTATTTAAAAATGATTTAATTCAGTCTAAGTACAGAGATGCTGGCGTTCCCTCATCTTTTCGTCACTGCTGAATGTTGTTTTTGAATGTTACTTTCATATATGTTGTGTAAGGAATGAATTGAGGAAATCAAAGGTTAGCCCTGAGTCCCTTTCTTCTTTGCTCAACTATTTGTCTGTTTCCCTTAGGATGTGTCAAAAGCTGACTAGTTTCAAAGTACTTATCAGATCTTGGGCCATTCTGTGTTATCTTAGTGATTGTCTTGGAAGTAACTAAGTAAAAGAGAACTAAGATGAGGAGAAAGGTGAGCCCTGCCCACTAGTTTCTGTTCCAAAGGTTACCTTCAAGTTTCCCTTTGTTTTAATCTGTTTTCTTTTAGAAGTGTATCAAAGGCTGGATAGTTTCAAAGCACTTACCAGATCCTAGTTTGCTTCTATGTTTTTCTTAAGTGCCTGGTCAAAGGCTGGCTAGTTTCAAAGTACTTACCAGATCCTGGGCTGCTCTTTGTTCTGCATCTGTGAATTCCCTTTCTTATTGTATCACCCCATTCCATAAATCAAACTTCAAAGAGATCCTTAGGCCTAGATGACTTGCCCCATAGATTAATCTTGAACCTGGTTGTTTCAATTAAATTCCCTTATGACTCCATAGCCCAATGGATTGGAAACTTGCCATCATCTTTCTTTAGAATCAAAGATTTTTAGTTTACTTGAAACTTCTCACCTTTGAACCTATTTGCATATATATCTTTCCGTCTCAGACAGCAACTATGCTCAACCATCTAAGAAAACCAAACAAAACCCTTGGCCTTCATAACTAGCCTAATATCATCACCCCAAACTTCAAAGACAATAGCCATCTTTGTACATATTGGAGAGATCCCTCTCCGGATTCAGGAGGGCTAGATCCTAGAATCCCAAAGTTGGTTGAAATGATGTTAACTCTGTGATCGGACTTTGCCAATCTTGCTTGTTACAGAGACCTAACAGAGGGGAAGGGATATCACTCCATATATTTACATCGTATTCCACATCACTTTCATATAACCAACATACAACTACTATTGCATTAAGATTAAAAAATATATTCTTTGCAAATCATCAAATTGATGAGCTTATGGCTAATTGAAAAAATAAATTCTTAGTGTTTTCAATATATTTGGATGTAACAAAGAATAAAAAAAGTATTGTAACACAAGAACCAATTCTCATTCATTTTGGTTGTCACACAAGAACCAACCATAAATATGAACGTTGCAATCCAATGTATTTCAAAGAAAACTATGCAAAAAATAGTGAAGTTATCAAATACTATGATAATGAAAATCTAAAAGGTGAATTGATACAGCCAAAGCTCATTCAAAAGAAAGACAATTCAAAGATCAAATGAATCAATGTAATAGGTTGCATGAGGACATGCAACAACTTCAATAATGTCCTTAAAAAGACATCGAATTTCACCATCATGTCCATTATATCACCTCCATTTCACCTCCATTTCACTACCATGTCACTACATTCATCTCACTTTCATCATCATTTGGGTTACCCTTGTGTTTTCCAAATATTATTAATTTCTAGTGTTTTTAAGTGAATTTGTGATCACAAGTTAGGAAATAATATGCATATGCTTATACCTTAAAAGTGGAAAGAGTTTTGTGACATGTGTAGATTCATTGGAAGCTTCCAAGGCCCTCTTATGTGGCTCCCAAATATCAAATTCAAATTTATCTTCATGATATGAAGAAGATTTGAAGGAGGAAAATGTGGCCTATCTTTATCATATTAGTTAAGAATATTATGGATCAAAGGAGAGAAAGAAGGATCCTCATTAATGAGGAGGTTGCTTAGGAATTTGTATAAATAGGAGTGCCTTCTCCTTTCAAAGGCATGTGTAAAGTTTGGAGTTATGCTCAAGCTATGAATAAATAATTAGATTGTGGCACCTTACTCATGAGTGTTCTTTCACTTTGACTTGGTTTTGCTTACATATGGAGCCTCTCAACTTGCCATCTCTCATGCTTTTGGATTGGCCACCTACAATGTGTGAGATTTACTTGCTTTCATATATTAAATTTGTACTTTCTTCCATAGATCGAGATTTATTTGCTTTCATAAATTAAGTTTCCAATTACTGTGTAATATTATGCTTGTCAAATCATCTCAAGAAGGTGGCTTTGTCATTTTCAAAAATCAAATGATATTTTAGTATTTGGTCATACAATAATTTTAGTTTCATTTTACATGTTTTTATAACGCTTTCCTAGATTAAGTTTACAACTAATATGTAATCTTATGCTTATTAAATCATCTCAAGAAGGTGACTTTGTCATTTTCCAAAATTGAATGATATTTAATTATTTGGTCATACAGTAATATTAGTTTCCTTTTACAAATTTTTTATAACGCTTTCCTAGATTAAATTTACAATTAAATGTATAATCATATTCATGTTAAATCATTTCAAGAAGGTGACTTTTTCATTTTCCAAAATTGAATGATATTTGAGTATTTGGTCATACAGTAGTCTTAGTTTATTTTTTGATGCTTTGTAATGCTTTCTTAGATTAAATTTCCAATTAGTTGTGTAATCTTGTGCTTTTTAAATCATATCAAGAAGGCAACTTTGTTACTTTTCAATTCAATGACATTTTAGTATTCAGTCATACAACAGTCGTAGATTATAATTCAATCATGCAAGTAGATTAAATTTTAATTCCTGAAGGTAGAATATATTTTCAAGTTAATATTGGAATGGTGTGATTAGATTAGTTTTTAGTTTTTGATAAACTGGTCCCTAGCATATATTGTGCACGTATGTCTCACAAGTCCTATGGATACTGTATTGATAATTTATGTTAGTAATCTAATGAAAATTATTTTACTTAACACCATTCCTACACCGCTCCACCATTGTGGCATTAACTCATCACTTCTCCACAGGCCAGTCAAATCCTCACCGTTGGTTCATCACCCATATCATATTTGACTACTCATAGTATAACGTTCATGGTATAACTGTTTCTCAACCATCGGTTTCATGGTATATGTAATACCGCTCTCTAATATGGTATCGGAGGGTGGAATTATATGGCAACGATGATACCATATTATCCTTAATTTTGATGCATTGGACATCTTCATTTTTTTCAAAATTGTGGCTCCTATCATTTTTGTAAAGACTGTATAATGGCCTGATTGATGTCGTAGTACTCGGCTAAGCATTGGGGAATTGTTTTGATGTTGTAAGGGAAGAGAGATTGATGTCGGCACTTTAATGTTGGAGTATGGATATGTGATGGCCGCGACCTTGACTTGGGGTCTTTGTTGAGTTTGTGGATGTCGTTGGGGGTGTTGGTCTACTGAGAAAAGAAAAGAGAAAATGCAGAACATCACCATTGTCATGGGTGGTAAGGTATTCATTGGAGCATGATTTTTAATGCAGTTCATGTTGAACATTGGTTCACTTCCTCCGTTTGCGGCACATATATAAGTGTTACAGCATGGGAAAGGAATGCAACCCCATTTTCATACATGTTGCCTATACCATAGTCATTTTGTACATATGTCACATTTTTGCATTTTCCTTATTTTACACAACTCTATGTTGTTGGTTTAGAGGACTTGTTGTTGCTTGTTTTGCATGTAATATCTGCATCACAGGAAATTTAAATGCTCGAATTCCATTTTTAACCATTGCCTTGACCCATTCACGAGACTCTTGCAGATGTGTTCTCAACCTAATGTTTTCAGTGGGTTTTGTTAATTCTCAATTGCATATACATCGAATGGAAGATTGTATATTATAAAACATTGACATAAGGAAAATGTCATATCTTCAGTTGTGGTGAAAACGCACGACCTCTACAATGCCAACACCTTTTTTTCTTCATATGGTAAACTTTAAGTGGATGAAATCAACGATTAGAAAGCATTTTTGATCTGATATGAAGCAATAGCTTTCCATTAAGCTTCACAAATCTAACACTCACGTCAGCTCCTCTCCTCCAACTTTGAATCATTATTTTTAGGTTGGATTTTTATATATACAATGTTGATAAAATAATTGTATATTGGTTTCGAGGACATACCTTTTCTCCTATAATACAATATGTTTAAGGCCACACTGATTTTATGCGCATTTTATTCTGAAATCTCCTTCCTACACCTTTAACAACATATTGTATTGAACATTTTCACTTGCATTGAATGTATTGCGATGTCCCTTCTTATGCTTGTTGAAGATTTGAAGGTTAAAGGGAATAGAAACATTTTTGCGTTGCATCAAATAGTGTGTTAAGGCTCTTGGTGTTGTTTGGTGTTGTTCCATGACATTTATGGTTGGTCCCTCTGTGTTAAAACAACGTCATTAACTCTGATGGTCGGTTTTGTGAGTGTTGTATTGGAGTTGGTATATGTGTTAAGCTTGTCTCCTCAGAATCCATATGGTTGAGTGATGCTCAAATATTGTTTATTTCCCTGCGTTGGTGTCTCCTCACCATGCGCACACATTAAATTTGACATAGTTTTGTCATATAAGTCTGCGCATATTACACTTAATTGATATCTTTTAATAGAAGGGCGTCGAAGATAGTTCTTATCAGCAAATAATTCTTTTATAAATGGCTCCAATTGGTGGACTAATAGAGTTACTGAACAATATTATACTCTCAACTTTAGATAATACATACATAATCAACAAGTATTTTCTTCTTGATATTCATAGTTGTTTACAAGATGCACAGGGAAAGATCAAATTTTTGCAACTCGAATCACAACTTCAACAAGAAGAATTACAACAGTGGAGTATTCATTCTGAACATGTTTCTATTTAGAACACTAAGATAGACTCCCATCAACACCAAGAATATAAAGTTGATATTGATTCATATTCAGTGCCTACTTCAAAAGCATATGCAGATGTTCACACTTCACCTCCCAACCCCATCATCAGACCTTCGGAAGAGCTTGTCCATGAAAAGCATAGAACAGGTCTCGGATATGAGAAGGAGGTGTCCTTTCATATTCTGAACTACACAAAGCGCATCGAGTTCCATAGTGTTGGATTTATTCATGAAATCGCATCTTCGGCTATTCTAGATCCTACTCCTCTTCCACATCAACAACAATAGATTGAAAAATCCCAACACTATGATCGAGTTGGCCATACCAAAGATCATTGTTTCAAAATTCACCCATGCAAGAACTGTTGTTGGAACACCCATTCTTCACACGGATGCTTCAAAACCATTCTCCTACAAGAACAAAGATTCATCTTGGATGGATCACCTCTTGGCAATGGGAATCAATAGCCAAGAATATGTTTAAGTCATATGTCAGAACTTTCTCTAGAATATTGAACAATCTTGCAGTTGAGTTTTCACCATCATCTCACCTTGTACCTGACAGGGGGGGGAATGGTGGTCATATACAAGATTCGAAGCCACTTCAAGCGAGCCTGAGCAACAATCTCTCATTCCATATTCAGAGTTGTATCCAGAGACATAGCAGTTCAAGCGAGCCTAAGCCACAGTCTCTCATTCCATATTCAGAGTTATAGCCAGAGACACATCAGTTCAATCGAGCCTGAGCCACAACCTCTCATTCCAGATTTAGAGTTGAAGCCGGAGAGATAGATGCCTATGAGAATTCCTTTGGTTGATTGTCAGCCTTAAACTATTTATGTGAGGTCGAGTTTCTTTCTCTTCAAATAATTCGGGACACTTCCTCTAGCAGAAGACTTCAGCTTCTTGCCATTTTTAGTAGAGTTCCAGGAAATGCATCAAGCATTCCAGAGTTGGTGTTCATCCTTAAACCATCGTAGGTTATAGACCTCCCTTCTTCTAGGTTGAAGGTCTCCCTCTTCAAAAATATGAGGAGCACTTCCTCTAGCAGAAGACCTCAGCTTCTTGCCAGATTTGGAATAGTTCTAGGAAATGCACTAAGCTTTCCAATGTTGCTAGTCATCCTTAAACCACTTCTTTATGCCAAAATTTCAGAGAGCTCATTCAACCTAAGTGCTGCCATGCTTACTTTCCCTTTTTTATATTATATCTCTCCTCTTGGTGATCTGAAAGGACCTTCGCACATGAAAGGGATTTATGCCATGTCGATTTGAAGTTGGTGACAAAGTGCTGAAGTGGGTAAAATTATGCTCATGAATTTAACTATGCATTTTATGAGCCTTTATTAAACCCATGCATTATTATTCTCTTTTGATATAAATGATTAATATTTGTGAGAGGAAATTTTTCTCACATATTATTCATTTAATATAATTAGGGAAATTGGTTTTTATGTGAGAAACCACCTCACACCAATTCTCTATTTTTATCAATTGTGGGTTGAGAGAATCAAGGGCATGGTTGAAGAGTATTTAGGTGGTTTTGATACTTTTCCCAATTATGAGCTTGAGATAGTTGGGGATCCTACTTCCATGGATCTTTCTTTTCCTTCCTTGTAATTAGGCCCTACAATTGTGGGTGTTGCAATTAATGCTCTTTGTTGTAGAGTGTGTGAAGGAAAGCTATATATATTCCTTATGTGAGCCATGAGAAGGGGAGAAGAAAGGAGAGAATGCTTAGCTAATGAGAGCCATAGTGCTTCTCTAATGCTCATCCATAGATATTTCATGTAAGAAATATTGGAGAGCAAAATTTGAAGAAGGAATATAGAAGATATGCATTCCAAATGAAGCAAATCTGGAGATGTATCCCCAAAGATATGGAGGGGTGAACTCTGTTACCAATTCGTTGTCTCTCTCTTACTTACGTGTTTGTGCTTCTTGATATGTTAAGTTCATTTATTTATGTTTATGTGTTTATGCACTATAATAGATGGACTAACATGTTCATTTAAACCTTTATAAGTCATAGTCAATTAAAATATCTTCATATCGTACACGATGGTTGGAATAGTACTTGACCCATGATCGGATCAAGTGGTATCAGAGTAGGTGAATCCTTTGCAGGATGGGCAGAGGATCGAAGCAAGCTGAAAGAATGCAAGATTTGTAAGAGATAAATGATAGGATTCAAGCCAACAATGTAGAATTGTGAAGACTATTGCAGGTAGCTGAAAGGATAACCTGGAGCTTCAAGATATGCTACGAGCCAAAGAGGATTTATTGGCTAAGTTGCAAAAGGTTGAGACAGTGGATGATGCATCTCAAACTGAGGTATATGATGTTACTTCATGTTCTTTTCTCTCTCAATATGAAACTAATGTTGGCATGAATATCCTCATGAAGATGGGGTATAGAGGAGGTGGACTTGGCATAAATGGCCAAGGAGTCACCCAGCCATTGGAGGTTGTACCAAGACAATAATTTGTAGGTTTGGGTTATGGACAGGAAAAGAAAGGATAATGCTCGAAGGTAGCTGAACCAAAATTTGTATCTTCATCACCCGATTCCAAGAGGGAATCAAGCCACCTAGTCCTCATCAGTTCAAGGACAAGTCATGAAGGTATAACAGTGTTTCAAATTCTTCTATTACATATAAGAGAAATGATTGCTTTGCTTCCATAAATCTTCTAACAGTGATATATATAAACATCACACAAAGAAAGAGTGGGTTAAGAAGAAATATGTGTCCACAAGATCCCAAGAATAATGAGAACCTTCTGAATCCTCCTATCATGAAGACACGGTTGAACAGAAAACGAAATAATTTATGCAGTTTCTGCAAGATCAGTGGCCATTGGGAGAAGAATTTCTGGAAGTTGCAACCTAAAATTCACCACAAATAAAGCAGGTAGCTTGTAAAATAGCCCATGAAGAAGGAGGCTCCATCCACCATTCAAACAACACGCTTACAAGAAGATAGTGCTTGGTTTTAGTTTGGTAACAATTCATGATGTTTTTGCAAGTTATATTTATTCTCTTTTGCAAATTTTGAGTTTAATGGGAGCAGGTATCCCTCTTCTGATGGAAAATGGTCAAAACAAATTCGACTCGGAATCAAAAAATAATGATACCATTGCAAAAATCTAGGCGAGAAGAATCCACGAGTGCTTGAATCGCGTCAAACAACTTCTAGATGGAAAATTTATTGTGACCTAAAGGATCACATGCATCTACACTCATATTGGTGTGTCATTTCTTTAAGAATTGAATCACTCCCAGTGACTGCGATGATCAAGCATGTCAACAAAGACGTGGTTGATTAATAAAAGTGGATTTCGATGCTCACCACAATTTTTCCAGTTAGTATTCTAATGAACAAGGTCTGACTTTTGGGTTCAAAATTCGATGTCAGAGAGCCTTCAAGGTTCTCTTGTTGTTCGATATGGCGAAGAAAACTTTTTTTTTTCTCCTCCACATCATCGTAAACAATGCAAGGATTCTGAACCACAGTTTTTACACTCTCGCAAATATATCTGAGAACATCTGAAGAAAAATTTTGGAAATCCATGTCACTTATGGGAACCAAAACCAAGGTTCGATTCTCAGAGACTTCTGAGCAACAAAATAATCCAGATCCGCAACAGATGCAGAGTCCTGGTTGGAGTTTATGGTTGTTTGGTGCATGGATATCTAGAGATCAAAATAACAATAATAATCATTCTCGTGGCCATACCACTATGACAGCCCCTACTGTGGTTGCTAAATCTGGAGAACGAAATGTAGCACATCAAGATGGTTGGACAATTAAGATCATTATGGAAGATAAGGATGAACTTGATAAAGAATGTATGGACATAGATGCAAAAGACTTCATTGCGAGATAGAGATAGAAGTAAAGGAAAATGGGATTTGCAGAAGCATGTGGTACACTTCATCAATATGATATCGTCCTTGATGGACATTAATAAACTGCACAAAGGATACACTGCAGAATATTTGCATGGAATTGGCTACCATGGGTAGAAAACCCACAAAATTATACTTTGGCACCAGAATCGAGCTGTGAAAAACTTCTCATGTGGACAAGGAACAATAAATTATTGCAGCGATTTACAACAGTTTAGAATCCGATAATGCTTGCAAAGACACATGGAAACAAGGTGAATATTGTGTGACAGATTTGGTGGAACCGTTCCATGATTTTATCACTAGAATTCCGATTTTGTGGCCCCAAATCCGGCCGTGCTCAGTTTAGGTCATGAAATTATTATTATGGTGGTGAGAAGGATGATTTCATTCCCTGATGAACTGTTGTAGCACATATTGGAATAATTTTTGTCACATAGGGACGGAAACTCGGTTTCACTGGTATGCAAATAGTGGTTTCGAATCGAGGTGAGCAGCAGGTAGCGGCTTTTCATCGGAAATTTCTACGTAGTGGCCTTGCTATACTCATCAGGAGGTTCCTGCGGATAAATTCTGTTGCGCTCAAGGGAAGCCCCATTTTTCGGACTTTAACATGGTGCCCCCTGGTTGGGGCGCTGATGCACACCCCTGGTTGGCCGCCATGGAGGAGGTATACCCTTGGCTGGAAGAACTCAGGCTTAAGCGCATGGTGATCACTGACGAGAGCCTTGAGCTCCTCGCGTATTATTTTCCCAAATTTCAAGGCTCTGGTGCTTACCACTTACGACGACTTCAACACGGATGGGCTCGATGCCATTTCCGCACACTACAGGCATATTACAGAGATATATTTGCAGGATAGTGGCATTGATGATCGTGGTGGCCATTGGCTAATTTTTTTCTGGGCTCATGCACATTGTTTCTTTCCTTAAACTTTGCATGTCTGAGTAGTGAGGTGAAATTTGAAGCACTTGAGTGATTAGTAGCAAGATGTACTTCCCTGGGGAGTTTGAAATTGAATCGTTTGGTGCCACTAGAGCTACTCCACCGCATTTTGATTCGCGCCCCACATATGGAGTATTTGGGTACAGGTGCATACCTTCACGAGCCACGCACTAAAAAATATTCCAAGCTTTAGTTTGCCTTACAGAATTGCAAGGCACTTCAAAGCTTATCTGGATTTTGGGAGGTTGCACCTGGTTATCTTCCCTTGGTTGAATCTATCTGTTCAAATTTGACCAGTCTGAACTTGAGTTATGCAACAATTCAAAGTGTAGAAGTTACCAATATCCTTCGTCACTTCCACAAACTACAATGCTTATGGGTATTGGATTATATTGAATATAAAGGTCTTGAAGTGGTTGCCTCAACTTGAAAATATTTGCAAGAACTGTGTGTTTTTTCATTAGACCCTGATGGTCAAGGAGTCGTGATAGAGGAAGCCCCTCTACCATTCTTCTTCCCCTGAGAGCACCTCCTTAAATACGCAACCTTGCATCTACAAATACTCTTGCGTTTTGATACCGAGGTGATGGAGACACACCAGGAGCAAGAGTCCAGTCCCAATGTCCATATCTATTTTTCAACAAGCCATATGCATCTGATTGGGGAAAACTAGAAATATCGCTTCCTCCACCGAGTAGCAGCATTCTATCTACACGTGCACTAGCAGTTGCACACATTCTTGCAGATGACATATCTCCTTCTGTCTCAAACCTCTGCCACCGGGATGGCTTCTGTGATGTATCCAGTGACCACACATTATATAATGTCTACTTCCCATAATTTCCACTAACAATTTCAAGGTATCGTTGAGCAATGAAGTACCTCATACACGGTGGGACCGAAGACTTTGGTAAAAAAAAAAGTGGGTTTAAACTTTGGACACCCTATGTTATGGCACCTGGCCTAGTTATGGTGGGTTTTGTTTATTTTAGTTTGTATACTATTAAAACCCATGCCATATGCCCATTTTTCCATATGCCTAGAAATTGAACGGGGGCACTTTTATGCTACACATGTTTCGTAATGGGGGATTTGAATTATTTTCACCTTCCAAACGAATATGATATTTGGCACATATTTTGCAAAAGGGTTGAATTTTTATTTTTCCACAATTAGTGATCTTTGTTATGTACACATTATGTAAAGGGGGGTTTGAAAATTTTGTATTTTTTCCCTTTGTGCACATTATTGGCACATTGAGTTGCCATGTAATTGCTACTTTGATATCAGAAAGTTGGCATGTAACTGATGAAATTCCATGAAAAGGCCATGGTTTCCATGAATTCATGATGTGAAAGATAACTATGAAGCATTGTAAAAGGCTTGTTTTAGCCACTCTTATGTGAGGGAGAGTGAGAGGTGTATTTTTGCACATCAAGCCTTCTTGGATTCTTTGTTATCAGGTTGAATGAGGTGATTTTCCAAAGCCATTTTGACATGTAAACTTGACCAATGAACTCTTGGCAAGTGTTGTAAAAAAGTATGATCAGCTACAGGTTGCAGCTTTAGGCATATGTGGGCTTTTGCATTCTCATTCTGAAGACCGAGGTGAAGGAGTCTTTAAGGGATGTGCCTTTTTAGGCATTTGTGTTACAAAAATTGCAGGTTTTGGCTTTGCATCCTGATTCCGAAGTACGTTGGGTGAAGGATTCTTCAGGGGATGTGCCTTTCTAGACATTTGAGTTGCAACAATTGCAAGTGTTGGCATTGCGTTCTGATTCCAAGGTACATCAGGTGAAGGAGTCATGTGGGAATGTGCCTTTCAGAGACATTTGCATACAGTTGATGATGGCTTGAAGCTCATACTTTTGGAGACGAAAATTTTTTTTGTGGGGAGGTGTGATCCGAAAGGACTTTCTCACATGAAAGAGCTTTGCAACATGTCGGCTTGAATTTGGTGACAAAGTGCTTAAGTGGGTGAAATTATGTCATCCATTTAATTATGCATTTTATGAGCCTTTATTAAACCCATGCATTATTATTCTCTTTTGATATAAATGACTAATATTTGTGAGAGGAAATTTGTCTCACATATTATTCATTTAATATAATCAGGGAAATTGGTTTTTATGTGAGAAACCACCTCACACCAATTCTCTATTTTTCTCAATTATGGGTTGAGATAATCAAGGGCATGGTTGAAGAGTCTTTAGGTTGTTTTGAGACTTTTCCCAACTATGAGCCTGAGATAGTTGGGGATCCTACTTTCATGGATCTTGTTTTTCATTCGTTGTAATTAGGCCCTACAATTGTGGGTCTTGAAATGAATGCTTTTTGTTGTAGAGTGTGTGAAGGAAAACTATATATATTCTTTATGTTAGCCATGAGAAGGGGAGAAGAAAGGAGAGAATTCTTAGCTAATGAGAGCCATAGTGCTTGCCTAATGCTAGCCCATAGAGCTTGAATGTAAGAAATCTTGGAGAGCTTACTTTAAAGAAGGAATATAGAAGATCTGCATTCCAATTGAATAATATTCGAAGATGTAGCCCCAGAGAGATGGAGGGGTGACTTCCGTCTTCAATTCATTGTCTCTCTCTTACTTACATGTTTGTGCATCTTAATATGTTAAGTTCATTTATTTATGTTTATGTGTTTATGCACTATAATCGATGGACTAACACCTGTATAAGCCATAGTTAATTAAAATATCTTCATACCATACACGATGGTTAGAGTAGTACTCGACCCGTGATCGGATCACTTGGACTCACACATACCCCTTCGGATTAAGGGGGGGAATGTTGGACACCTAATACTCTATGGGTAGGTGTGGAAGGCAAACAGTCAAAGAGGAGTCCAAGTGACCTTGGAATGTGGAATCCAAGAGTCACACCAATGTAATATAAATGCACATCTATGGTTAATATAAATATATCTCACGTTTATCTATCTTCTTGTGTGTTTACATACCTGGGTTTAACAATATATATGAATAAGACACTCTTTGTGATACAAAATGGGATAGTTATTGGTATCCCTTTGTCTTTCAATTGGACACTATGTCCATTAAATTAAACAAAATGTCTGATTTCACAGAAAAATATTTCAAAAAATACAATGCTTTGCTTTGATATATAAATATAATGATCATCATTCTTCACTTGAACTGTTGTCACTGCTCAAGCTACTTCCATGAATTGGGTTATTTTGAGGAATGTTTTGTTCATGGTGTTGATTGTTTTCTTATTCTTCACCTTCCATATACAAACATAAAAATAAATTGTAATGGGTGTATATACATTGGTGAGAATAAAATTGTGATACTAAATAATATACATCAATGTAAATTGAAAAGAAATGATGTACCATAGAAACAATTGACTCATGAACTATACACATTCTTTCAAAACCAAATGTCTTGCCATATTTCAAGATTTCATCTATTGGCGCAGTTCCATACTTTGTTTCCTACAACTTTTATACCCCATAACAAATCATATATTTAATATAAAATATTTTTTGTTCTATTAATTATAGACAGAGCTAAGTAAAAAAAGATCGATAGATTCTTACAAATTCCACAATTAATTTCTGATATGCCAACATATATTGACAACCCATATTTAACCCAATGTCAATCAATTTTTCTGATGGTTTTTCTTTGTATGTTAGCACATGTTTGAATACATTCAATCATATGATTGTTGTAAAACAACTTAAAATATACAAAAATTAAATCTTCTTAAGTTGTTATAAGGAAGTAACAATTAGTCACAAACTTAGATATCAACCCTTTTCTTCCTTGTCATCTTGTTTAATGTGTTGAATGGGTTCCATTTTCTTTTCTTTTCTACAAGAAAATACTTGAAAATTAATATTTAATGACAAATTGTTTATTTATTGTACCTAATTGAAAAATTCAATGATTACATATTACATTTGAAGCACGTTGTTGTTGAGATGGCTTCTCGTGCGATGAAATTATGTCCATTTCTTTGACCATCTCCTTGTACACCTTTTTGGACATTCCTACTAGCATATTTCTGATATTATCTCGTTCATCTTTTGATATTTTCATAATCTTCCTGAAAATGTAACATGACAATAAAATATTTAATTTTTGTATTGATATATGAAAAGTAAATATAAAAAAAGTGATATTTATAAATGATTTCTTTCTATTTATATATATATACAACTCTAGAAAAAACATTTAAAGGAATATTACTTTTTCATTCCTTATTTTTTGTTGTTTTCTATTAAAAGTCCGACATGTCTCATTGGCCAATTCTCTGGAAACTCTTCTTGGAGTTTAGATAAAATTTGGTTCTTAGAATCATTGAATTGATTTCTGTATTGTAAGTTGAAAGAACTTATATACATTCATTCCACTAGATCCCTCAAACTTTTGTAAAATTTTTCCCCCTTTTATTAACCTCCAGCACCACTCCAGATGAGCTAAGGAGCAATTCATTTTCATTTGCATGTTCTATTTTTTTCTTTTCGTAGAACAACATTCCTTTTCTGAGTTGTTGGTCCATGTAGAAAATTAAACATATGTGAATTAATCGATTGTTTGAAACGTGTTATCTAATAATTTTAAGTATATTATTAATGAAAATTAAAAAAATAAACTCATATTGGATCGATAGTATTTTTTCATTCACCTGATTCATCCTTTTGCAATTTCTCCATCAAGATTTTACGCTTTTCAGGTCCTAGATCAGAAATAATCTTATCAAGCTTCGTCATTTTGTGGATCTGCATGATACACAATAACAATACATATTAGTTAAACTTACATATAGTTCAAAAATAATAATTTTTGTAAAGAATTTTCAAAGAACTTGCCTTTTTTGCTTTTCTTGATGTTCTGTTAGTATTTTTGTTACTTGATATCTTGCCAGCCACTTATTTATCAATATGAAACCTGTACCATACCATTCATTAATATATTTTATAAATAAATCATAAAATTTTCAGGAAAAAAATATCAAGAAACCAGTGCGCCTTTAGTGATGTACTCATCGATGTCGGTGCGGCGTGTTCTTATAAACACACTGCCAAAACAATAGAAACATTGTACGGTGCTCTATGTCAAAAAGGAGCACTAGTGTGTTATCTTTTAACCAGTGCACCGATTAACACAGACAAATTAATAAAAATCCTCTAGTGTTAGTTTTTGTAGCATATGATGTCGTGGAGTGGGCAGTGTGACATATTCTTATAAACGCACCGCACAAACAGGGGACCACCGTACGATGCTCTCTGTCAAAAAGGAGACCCGATGCATTATATTTTAAATGGTGCACTGACTAACACAGACATAAAATAAAATAAATAATATTTTTTTAATTTTTTTATAAAACAGTATGTGCGCAGTGCTCTATGTTCAAACAACGCACCGGTGTGCTTGTTTACACAGGGTGCACTGATTAAAAAAATTCATTTTTTTCAAAATTTACGCAAGAGCCAACATGGATTGGGATCCGACTATGCAAGTCATCACATGGGTTAGATTTCATAGGCCTAGATATATAGCAATACAAGCCCTAGAAATCTAAATTGAAAAGCCCTAATTTTGAAATCACAGAAATAGGAAGAAGAAAGGGTAGAAACAAAAAGAATCAAGGGTTTAGCATAAAATGGATTTATTTTTTTTAAAATTAACAGTAAATTTAAATTTTATATTTACTGTGTATAAATTACTACAGGAAATGTAAAAAAAAACAATAAAATTTAATCACCTCGTTTGAAATTCTATGCTAGAGGGGTTTGAATCACAAGAGGTTTGGAATTTTGATTGTCTCAATAGTTTTGTTCGAAAGTATTTCGTTGCTCCACAGTGCTCTTGTGCTCTCTCTCTCCTCCAGGTATGTCTCGTGCAAATATATCCCTCAAAATTTTTGCAAAAATAATGAAATAATGAAAAGTGTTCACTATTTAAAGAATTTTTTTACGAAATTGTATTCTCAAAAATATTTTTCCGCACATTTTTCATTTTACCAATTTTTTTCACTTAAAAAAATATAGTTGCACCTTTTTTATTTGCACCTATTCGGCTTCGGTGCATCAATTAATAACACTACACCGGTGCGCATTAACTAAAACGCACTAGTACGATTATCTGTACATTAGCACCGATAAAAATAAGTCAATTTTTAAGGCACCAAAAATACATTTAGGTGTGTACACCAAAATTTATTATTGATTTTTCTCAAATCCAGGGAGAAAATATCATAATTATATCGAATGGAGATTTCTTCAAAATCCAGCTCGTTCCATAATATTTCTCAAAGTCCATCGCGGAGTTCTCCCTACCCATATCGATACATAATATTTACTTCATATTTATTTAAATGCTAAATTTATGTTTTTTATCCATGTCAGTCATAATCGAGCTCAGAATCACAAAATATTCAGACAGCTCCAAAACGTCAGAAACTTTTATTAGGAGCAGATAATTCAGAATCGAGCTCAGATGCACAAAATATTCAGACAGCTCCAAAACGTCAGAAACTTTTATTAGGAGCAGCGTACCACAAGGCGCACTTGGTAGATGAAAATGGGCAGTTGCTCCACCCTGCCAATTGTAACAATATTTCACCTTCTAGCCACAATCCTAGGACAATGATGGTAATCATAATCTTTAGTATATTAATGTAATTATTTCAACGTCAAACCAATTAATCATGCATTTTCAACGTTCTTACTAATTGATATCATATATTTTGTACTAATCATGTTCAAATATATTTTTTGAAATTATTAGGATGCTAGTGATGATGAGCGACCTACCTACCATCTTCTGTTGCACCCCACGACAATGTCAAATCGAGAGAAGGCTGAATCAAGAGAAAAAATTAGAGAGGAACAATACCAAGAATGGTTGAATCAACCACCTATTCAATTCCACTACATCCAAATTCACCAATTAGGAATGACTACAGCAATAGTAGTTCTTCACAAGCTGGAAATGGAAGCAATCAAATAGAGATTGGTATGGATGATTACTTAAGGGATACGACTGCCATGGAGATAATGTTGTTACATGCATTCCAAAACGATGATCAACTAGGGGATGATGCTCATATCGCTGACACCTTTTTTGAAAGTATTAAATTTGCTTCCACCACCCCTCTCTTTGGACCTGGTGGTCAGTAAAATTCTACCCAGTTGGGGACAACCATGTTACTGTACAACTTGAAAGAAAATTTTGGCTTGTCGAATGCATGTTTCTTGGAAATTTTGAGGTAAGATATAACCATAAAGTCCACCCTTATATTTTGAGAAATATAATCACACAATGAACATTAAAAATGGTCAATTTTATGAACATTAATAATTATATTGGCATTAATGTACATTTATTATTGTCCATGATCACCAACTACAGGTTATTCAAAGATAAGGTTCTTCTGAGTGATAATGTCTTGCCTGGTAGATGCGAAGAGGAAAAGAAATTGTTGAAAATTTTGGGTGTCGAGTACATATCATATCATGCGTGTCCAAATGATTGTATTCTACATAGAGGAGAATATGCATACAAAGAGATATGTCCAAAATGTGGGCATGACATGTATGATAAATATAAAAAGAAGGGTAAATATTGTGGTTTTCATTTTAAGATATTGAGGCACATGTCTATAATCCCAAGGATTCAAAGGATCTTTTGTTGCAAAGAATTAGCTATGTTGCAAGGATGGCATGCCTTAAATAGAAGTGAGTTGGGAGTTATGTGAATCCCAACAGATTCAATAGCCATGAAGCATATAGAGGATACATGGCCCGAAAAATTCAAGGATGAAATACAAATTTTACAACTCAGCATAGCTATCTATGGCATCAACCCATATTCCCTCCAAAACACCAACTATTATATTTGGCCTGTAGTATTGATCAATAACAATATCCCCCCATGGTTGTCTGTCAATACTAAACATCTTATGTTGGCTCTCATAGTCCCTGGTAGAAGACAATTGAAGAATACAGATGTCTACTTACAACCATTGGTAGATGAATTGAGGGAATTATGGGATGGGATAAATGTATACAATGTATAAAGACCCATCGCAGCAGAGAGGAGTTTTACGATGTATGTCATATGTGCTTACATGACACATGATTATCCAGGCTTAGGAGTTTGCTATGGTAAATTACATGTTTATTCATTTGTTTATATAAGTAACAATATTCTTTCGCATATTGGTTATTTAATTCGTTGTAATTGTTCTGATATTCATGGTATTATTTAATGTGCCATGCATATAAATTGTATACAATAATCTCGCAGGTCTTGTAACAAAAGGGTATTTTGGATGTAAATGTTGTAGACCTTCTCTGAAAGCTAGATGGTCCAATGACCTATGAAAGAAAGTGTATGGCTGCTCCATGGTAATCCTCCCAGAAGAACACCCTTACAGAAGAGCAGCATCCTCTTTCAATGGTAAATGACAGAGAACCCAAAGGCCTCTAATAATGACACCAGCTGAATGGCTTAGAGCATATGAGAGAGAGAAGGAGAATGAGTTCATAGAAATATTTGATTCAAATAGGGAGCCTATGTTCGATGATCCAGAATTCTTCGACACCTATGTTGAGAAATTTCCCATAGGGATGAAAAGGAAATATATCTTTTATAACCTCCCATATTGGGAGCATCTTAAGATTACCCACTTACTAGATCCTATGCATATATTTAAAAATGTTTCATCTTCTTTATGGAGGCACATATAATCAAAACAAAGTGACACATTGGCTGTTAGGAAAGATTTTATTACTTCTAAAACAAAAAAGAAACATTGGCCAAGACGATTAGAAAGTACAGGATCAGAGGCAGGTGTCGGTCCCTCTAATTCATGGTATTTCAAAGAAGGTGATGTCCCATGGATTTTTAAAAAAATTATCTTTCTTTGGCAAAGGAAGTTATAAGGGGTGTGAAGGTGCCAACTTCATACGGGTCTTCACTACGGCGCTGCTTCACCGTGGATGACCATTTTTCGGGGTTGAAATCGCATGACCATTTAAATATTCTAAGAGTACGTGTATTGTCAAAAGCATGATTTTATTATTTTTTATATTAATAAATTTTATCCCATGCGGGGATCATAAAACATAAGTAATTTTGTGTACTATTGCACATGTTTATAACTTTGTAGTGTCATTATCCTTTGTTCATGCGTGGGTGTGTGAAACATGAATTCCCCCAAGACCTAGTATGTGCCATATCTAAATTATCTGCATTTGTATGTTGGATCACGTCAAATGAGATTCATGTGGCTAGCATTCCATGGTGGCGTCAAGAGATAGTTCAAATTGTTTGTATGTTTGAGAAGGAACTGCCGACGAGTTTCATGGACTTGCAGGTTCATCTTCTAATCCATTTAGTAGATGAGGTTGAATTAGTTGGGGTGGTTTCTTGTTGTTGGATGTTCTTCTTAGATAGGTACATGAATAAATTGAAAGGTTTTGTTCGACAAAGGGAAAAAATCGAGGGGTCTATGGCAGAGGGGTACATATCATATGAGTCTTTCTATTATGCCATTGAGTACATCAAGTACATCGACAACAAACTAGGTGCGGTTATTTGGGACGATGAAAGGGATGAAGACAAAAGAGAAGGGGAGCTGCTCCAAACAAATGGGAAAAGGCACTTGATGAAGAGTAAGCGACTTATAATTTTTCGAATTTACACAAAGTAAATATTCATGTTGAAATTCGATATAATGTATATTTTGATCTCATATGTAGTATACATCGGTTTGATTTCTTCAGTGAATGAAAAAGTGAAGCAACCAATAAATTCATTCTTTACAATTTCGAAGTGACACAACCATGGGTCGCAATGTACGAACAAAAGAGGATGAAATGGGATAGTGATAGGAAATAATTCAGATGGTTGAAAGGTAGAAGTGTGCCTTATCCCAATCATTTAAAAGAAAATATGCCAAAAATATGCCCCAACAGTTGGGTTGCTGACCTAGTCAGAGAGAAATACGGTGCAGCCAGTCGTTACCCGCATGCTAAAGAGGATGCGCTAAATGTAGGGATTGGGTGCACCCACTCGGTGATAATATATTTAATTATGTACATCTAAAACTTAATAATACACCTTTCAAATGTAATTACATCTATACTCCATATTTTAACTGTTGGGTTATTATAAGACACACGACACTATGATTTTTTTAACTTTTTTATAGGTGCATTTGTTCTCATCTATGTGAGCATATGGACACCATTTTTGCATAGAAAATGCTGATGAGGGACATATGACACAAGACTGTGGAGTGAAATTTGAGTTCGATCAATATAGTCGATCTAGCCACCATAATCAAAACCTAGTACGAGGGACGTTAGGTTACATCGGAAAGATACAAGAGATCATTGAAGTGGATTTCTCTTCTTTCCAATGTGTTATTTTTAGGTGCAAGTGGTGGGACACCTTTGATCAAAATAATGTAAAGGAAGATCGCGATAGTGGGCTGATATGTATCAACTCTAAAAAGATGTGGGATGAAGCTAAGGAGCCCTATGTTTTCCCCAAACACTGCAACCAGGTATTTTTTTAACCAGATGTGTTGGATAGGGATTGGTGGTTCGTATTGATACATGACCCTAGATCAAAACATATTTTTTAGAAAAATAGTGTTATGATGCCAAGTGAGCTGGAAGATAATGAGGGTGATCATGAGAACCGAGAGTGATGTGATTCATGTGTTATTTCATCATTTATACTTTTTAAGATGGGTTTCTATAAATAATAGGACTTAATTAACATATAACTAAGACTCTTTTTTTCGAAACATTATAATATGTATTTTGAATTAATTAGTAATTTTCATTGTGTTAATGTTAAAATCATTTCACTTGATAATTTGCAATTATCTTGATCTCCAAAAAAATGGCGTACTATATAAAGTTCTTTTTTTTTTGGTATGTAAGATCATAATAAAATAATGATAATTCTAAAGTACATGAATTTATTTGCATTATTTTCTAAACTTTATTATGTTACAAAAATTCATATTATTCTAGATTTATGATTTTACAATTATTTACAAATTTAAAAATTTAAAAATTTTAATAAAATCATTTCACATTAATACAATTAAAATTTTACAAATATTTTACATACAATTACAATTTTACAATTTCACAAACAATTAAAATTAAAATTACAATTACAATATTTACAATTATAATTTTACAATTTTATATACAATTACAATTTTACAATTACAATCATTTCACATTAATAAAATTAAAATTTTACAAATATTTTACATACAATTACAATTTTACAATTTTACAAACAATTACAATTACAATTACAAATTTAGAATTTTAAAATACAATTACAATTTTAGAATTTTACATACAATTACAATTACAGTTAAAATTGCAATTACAATTACAATTTTACAATTTCACATATAATTACAATTACAGTATTTACAATTACAATTTTAGAATTTTACATACAATTCCAATTACAATCATTTCACATTAATAAAATTAAAATTTTACAAATGTTTTACATACAATTAAAATTAGAATTAGAATTGCGATTGCAATTTTACAATTTTTACAATTTCATATACAATTACAATTACAATTACAATTTTACAATTTTACATATATACAATTCCAATTAAAATTATAATTACAATCATTTCACAATAAATTAAATATTACAATTACAATTAAAATTTTACAAATATTTTACATGCAATTATAATTACAAATACAATTACAATTTTACAATTTTACAATTTTACATACAATTAAAATTAAAATTTCAATTACAATCACGACATAATATTTAATATATATCATGATTTAATATTAAAAATAAACATCATGATCATGATAACTATCATACAAACATCATATTTGACTAAAAATCACATTCAAGTTCGCTAACATCATCTAATCATCGTGATCATGATCATCTAACAAAACACAAGCATTGTATAACATCAGATCACAACACAAACATCAAATATACATCTCATGTCAAATAACTAATATCACATACACATCTATCTGCAAGTTGCACATCAAATGAGCATATCTAACATGACTTAACAATATAAACATCATGATGATCACCAACATGTAAATTAAGTACAACTGCAACATGAACATTACATATATATATATACAACTCTAATATAAATTTCAAATATCAGCTGGTGGTACATCATCAATAGTAGTACTAGTCGAGGCCTACTCAGTCAATGGTGTGGCCTCGACAAGCTTAGATAGATGTCGATCGTCACGTACCTGTTGATCTGGTGGTGCCTCATGCTAATCAGGATCAACTGCTTGCTCATGATGAATCGATATGGATGGTCCAGCCTGCTCATGATCATCACTGTTGGTTTATGCTACACGCTGCTCATCTGTGGCGCGAGGTGAACGATGATCACTCCCTTGATCGTGATCATCATATGATGAGTCGTTTCTCGATTTCCGACGTATTGCGTCTCCACCATGTCTACGTCAAAGGGCCCTCCTCAACTGCGCCACTAAGTTGGTAGCTCCTACGACATACCGCATCATGATCAACATATCACATGGCATGCCTCTCCACATCACTATCAACCTATCATCGGCATGTATCTCTCTCATAGTGGTTGGTCTGACTCCCTCCTCCACAAGCAGTCCACATAGCTGGTCGCCCAAGTCCATCTTAAATCTAGTGTCAGGCCTATGCCTCACACGAGCCAGTACCTTCGCAACATGAGGACCAGGTCTGTGTGCACCTGCCTGAACCTCAGCATCTTCCATCTCCTGATCATCATCAGGATCTACACCTAGATCATTTGGTGGTGCTGGCATCTCATCACCATCAAATGACCCAATGTCTACAAAATATATATAAGTACACAACAATAATTAGAATATTTCAATAAACAAGTTAAAGAACATGTTAGAATAAATTTAAAGAAAACACTAATATTACCTCTATCATCTGGTGGCTCATCATCTGTGAAGAGGGTGTTGGCACACCCTCGCAAATCCAAACCAGCATATGGACAAGGGACCAAAACGAAGGCATGCTCATCAACACTAGCTAGCAACTCCAGTGCATCATGCGATATCCTCGCGGAAAATTCTGACTCGCCCCTCTTGGGAATCATCTGTCCCCACATCTACATCCTTACATGCAGCATCAGCCTACAAGGTTGCTGAACAAAATTAGGCCTCATCTCTAGAAATATCTCAAAAAATAAACAAAATAGCTCTGAATCAAAAGGGAATTTCACCCTCCCTTGTGCCTAAGCACGACATCTATCTAAAGTTGTACAGAGCTGCCACAAAAAAATCGCAGACCACCTAACAAGTCGTGGTGCCTGTAATAAATAATCAACATAAAATAAAAGCAGGCAACTAATGTGTTTCCCTTCACTGGTATGGTGTGAAATGGTCGAAATCAGTAGTGAGAGGCACTTCACCTCCTCTCCACCAAATGAAGAAATTCGTAACTGACCACCGAAAACCTGAAAATCTACAAGAGATAGTATATCGGTGCTAATGTATCTCTGTGAGTATACCCACTGACTCCCTGCTGCATAGCCAATGGGGACCTCTGGGAAAGAGGGAAAATCCTGCCCTCCGTGATAGGCCAATAATAAAATAGATGTCCTCCTCAATGGGTGCGTACCACTGTTTAGGACCAACCTGGAAAGTCTATCAGTGGGCATTCCACCTCAAGATAAGTTGTCGCAATAACCCACCATGGCCCTTCATGAATTTAGCCTCCTCACAGAACTTAAGGAGGCTTACCTCCCTTAGGAGCGCCTGGGTGGCTACTGTAATAGGTGGAGGGTACATATCTTTTTCCCTCTTTCCTGCATCCCATAGGCGAACCACGTTATATTGGTCTGCCATATGTTGCTGGTGTTCCCTCTCTTCTCTCATTTGAAATCGTTGAATGATTCACATATTAAATACAGTTTTTTTATTAAATGAGACATGTATTTACAAATATATATATATATATATATATATATATATATATATATTGAAAAAAAAACAGTCGGTGCGCTTAAAAAAAGAGGCATGCGCTGGTACCGGTGCATCTGTTTTTATCGCGCACCAGCCGCAGTGCGCTTGGAAATTCGCAGCGCACCACACATCATGACTTGTACTTTCTCAAGAGGTGTGTTGACTAAATTATCCATCTTCACACAGGTAATTCCATAAATGCACTGCCAAACATCGGCTAATGGTCAATGGTGCGGTCGTTTAACCGATCGCACCGTTGACTATGTACAAATTCGGGAGGGCAATGCGCCGACGAAACTACTCGTCCCAGGGCAAATAATTTCTTCAACGCAACACCCTCCTGGCATCATTACATGATCAACGGTGCAGTGGTATAACTGACCGCAACATTAACTATGTACTAGTATCGGGAGGGTGATGCGCTGACCAAGCTATATGTTGCGGGGCTTATATTTTAGGCAGTGCACCACCCTCCTAACATCACTATATGGTCAACAGTGCAGTTTTTTACATGAACGCACCATTGACTATGTCCAACTTCGAGAGGGTGGTGCGTTAACCAAAATATCCGCCCCGGGGTGCATATTTCGGTCAATGTACCTCTCTCCTGAACTTGGACATGGTCAATGGTGCGGTCGGGTAACCAACCGCAACGCAATTTATGTAATTTAAAAAAATCATAATGCGTCGTTTGGTACTACACCAGAAACAGTGCAGATACCATTAGCACCGGTTTTAGTGCGGCCTATAAATTTATAGGAAGCATCGCAAACTGGTGCGAGCCAAATGGCTGAAGTGCACTGCACAGGAATTTTTTTTTTTTTAATGGAAAAGTATAAGTTATTTTACAAATTATTCTGCTAAAAAGTTTAATTATGGAAAAACAAGTAAAATACATGTACATTTGGGCATCGAGGAGGCATATTTGTTGTAGAATTTGCAAAACTAAATTTGCCCATCGTTTTGCAAAATTCAAAATGGAGATGGTGGGGAATGGACAACAGCAGTGCGTGCAATGGGAACATCAATGGTAGGGTACCTCACGAAAGGTAAAGTTGCACTGGTGCTTGAGATCTCTGGAGCACGGAAAAGTGAAAAATGTGGATTTTTGGCTGTAATTTTTTTATTTAACCCTGTTCTAGTGCACGGGTTTTTTAGGTTTGCCGAGCCATTTCTTTCAACCGCACCAGGCTGTTTCAGTTTTGGTGTGGGTTTTTAGGACACGTGGGGGCTGAATATGTGTAGAGAAATAGTGTGCTACAGTAATTAGATGCACCGAGCGTGCAGTACACACTGGCTCTTTTCCAGTGGAAAACACTAGTGCGATGTAGGATAAGAAACACGCTAAACAACAAACATCTACAAAAACCTCCACCCGCCAACCTCCTCTAGTAACCTCCACTACAAATGGATGTTTGGGTTATTTTTATAAGGGGTTCCTCAAAAACATCTGCTAGAGGGTCTTTTCCTTGTAGTGATCAAACCAATATACAAAATATATGTATGGATTAAAATAAAAATTTTACTTAAGAAAGAGTGTTCTTTTCGGAGCATATTTGAATTGCTAGAGAAAATATTTGTACAAAAATATTTCCACCATGAAGCCTAGCAAGTATTTCAGTCTTTTCAAACTTGGGAAAGTGTATGTTATCATTTTATTATTCAAAATTATTCCATGCACCTGATTTTATGTTTTTGTTGTTATATTTTCAAATAAGTGGTAATATATGTGAAATTTTAGTTTGTGGTAACATGTTATTTGATGTGATTGCAGAATGCCCAGGACTCCATTACCAAAAGTCTCTTCAGAAATTTTTCAGACTATACTTTCTGGAGCTTCAGAACTTGTCCATAGAAGAGATGATATAATTGATCATGGCACTAAGCTCAAGCATGCCTCACATACTGAAGAAAAAATTAGTGAAAAATTGGAAGAGTCAATTGAAAGGCACACAATAAACTTTTTGTTAAAATTAGGCTTCTCTTTGAGCATCTGTTAGCTTAGAAGAATCCCAGCGTAAATTGATGTTGATATCAAAATCCAACAGGATTGTTATGAATCCTTTGCCATGAATTTTTTTGGAATATATATCATATCTTTCTTACCTGCGGAGGAAAGAACTATCGAGTTCATGGAGAGGCATGGGTATTCAAATGCCAAAATGCCCCTATTGGAACCCTTTTGTGAAAAGGAATTTGTAAAGAAAACCTTCCCTCTGATTTATTTATTTAAGCCATGGAGGCTTGGGCAGTGGTTCTTCCAAGTTGTTAAATTTGTAATTGTTCAATATATGATGATACAGCATCTTTCTTCAATTATAGCAGTGATGAATGAATAATTTGGTGTTTATGGGGAACGAGAGTTCAAGTGGTATTTGATGTAGCACTGTTGCAAATTTTTAGAATACGCATGGAACCTGCAGTTTATGGGCCCACACAAACGGTGACCAATTAGGGTGGATCGCAACTTCACGACTTTACCAACTTGCCTCCCCACAGCTTCGCAACTTTAATAATTTTCGCTATATTGTGATTTTGTGATTTCACAACTTGCAGCGAAATCCCTATCGCATGTCGCAACTTTTAATGTTTATCAATAACATTTCTCCTTATCCTATGAGATATGTGATCGCATCGCATCGAAATTTCCTTACCTTATCACAACGCAACTTAAACTAATTACCTTGCTATGCCTTAACAATAAACACAAAAATCGCTGATGTGAAAAATTTCACTGGGTTGCGATTTAATCTCCACTATTGATCTATGCCAGATATAACATTCCACACTATATCTCCACTGCTCGCATGTCCATTTTCACTTCTTCAGATGTGATGTGCAATGAATGCCAAAAATCGTTGTCAACGTTTGTATCGAAACTCTACAAGTTTAACCTGAATTTGTCATTTCACATAAATATATTATCTAAACCCCCGTTGTGTGCGATGTGATATCCAAAATCAACAGATAAATAAAAAGTGGCAGTTAAAAACGGACAAAATAATTAAAATACAAATACGCTTGGAATTAACAATAGTGAAAAATACACTAAGTCGAGCCCTTGATACCTAGATTTTACATTGCTTCTCCTCTCTGTCCACTGCTCTGTCACACCTCTCTCACACCTATTTCACCTATTCCACCTATTCCACCTATTCATGCTTATATATACTTGGATGTGGTTCTCTTTTCCTTTATTAGTTCTACGTTGAACCACTCTAACAAACTAATTCTATCCTATTTTAATGATCTAACCTACTTGACTTGATCTCCTCGCAAGGAGAACCAATTTGCTATTTCTTATTCCTATTTAAGTTAGGAAATAAAAACAAACTAAATTCTCACAATTAAAGCTAAATAAAATATTAATAATCAGTTTTTTTCCACCTCTTGTTAGCCACAACATGTGAACACACAATCACATTTCTGGCTAAATCTGGATGCTCCCGCATCAGACTCCCGGGGAAGAAAATATTGATCCATCAATGTTTCAGGATCTGCATTAAACTTCTATAACTCTACTGTTGTCATCCAACTAGCTTCTTCCACTGGTTTTCCCATCCATTTGACTAGATACTAATAATAGTTCTTTCCTCTGGTCTTCTTTGTTGCTCTTTTCTCCAGCATGGCTTCCACTTCTTTCTTTACTGTCTTTGGAATCTGTTTCCTCCAATTCAAAGTCTGGTCCTCCTCTTCTGTAGGTTCCTCTTGTATTTATTCCTCTGTTCCTTTGCATGGGTACAAAAACATTAAATATGGGTGATATCCCAACTCTTGCTGGTAACTCAATCTCATATGCGTTTGAGGAAAACTTCCTCAAAATTCTACATGGCCCTATATTTTTCATTTTTAGTTTGTTATAGGTCCCGATGGGAAACCTTTCCTTCCTCAGATAAACCAGGACTAAATCATCTACTTGAAAGTCCATTTCAATCCTCCTCATATCAGCTTTTTTTTTATACTTTTGGGTGTTTTTCTGTAATCTCTGCTTGACATCTTCCTACAACTTCTGTATATGTTCTACAAATTCTTTAGCCTTTTCTCTCCTTATCTCTTGTTTTCTGAAATCTCTAAGTTCATACACACCTCTTGGATGCATTCCAAAAACAATCTGAAATGGACTCATCCCGATTCTCCGGTTAGGAGTATCATTATAGGAAAATTCAGCTTGAGCAAGTGCTAAGTCCCATTTCTTTGGGTTTTTGTAAACCGAAGTCCTTAATATGTTTCCCAAGCTCCTGTTCACGAATTCAGTTTGTCCATCTGTCTGAGGATGATAAGCTGAACTGAAACTGAGGTTTGTACCTAGCTTCTTCCACAGAGTTCTCCAGAAGTGTCCTACGAAATTTTTATCCATGTCTGAAACAATACTCATAGGTAGTCCATGTAATCTTATAACTTCAAAGAAAACAAATTTAGCAATGTGATTTGCATCACTAGTTTTCTTACAAGAAATAAAATGAGCCATTTTAGGAAACCTATCTATGAAAACATAGATAGAATCATGTCCTCTTTGATTCTTTGGCAAACCCAAAATAAAATCCATGCTAACAGCATCCCAAGGTCTATTGGGTATTGGCAATGGCTGATATAATCCAGTGTTTCGGCTTCTTCCTTTGGCTTGTTGACAAATCCTGCACTTCTGAAAAAACTTTTTGATATCAGCTTGCAGTTTTGGCCAATAATAAAAAGCACGTACTTCAGCAAAATTTTTATCCTGTCCAAAGTTTCCGGATAGTCCTCCACTATGTTTTTCTTTAATCAAATTTTCCCTCATGGAGCACTTAGGAATACACAGTTTATTTCTCTTGAACAACAATCCTCCTTGAATCAGGTAGTCCAACCACTAGCTTGTATTATGAATTATAGGATTTTTAACAGCTGCATATATTTCTTTAAAATCTGTATCTTCCTTATACATATCAATCGTCTCTTCAAACCCAAAAATGTCAATCTTCAATTCCTGCATAACTAGATTTACTCTGCTCAAAGCATCGGCAATTTTGTTTGACTTACCACTTGTGTGTTTGATTACAAAGGTAAAATTCTACAAAAACTCCACCCACTTAGCATGATTTTGGTTCAACTTCGGCTAATTATTTATGAACTGCAGTGCATGGTTATCAGAATACAACACAAATTCTTTAGGCAACAAGTAATGCCTCCAGTTCTTCAAATCCTACACAATAGCATAGAACTCCTTATCATAGGATGAATACTTCCTCTTGGCCTCATTTAACTTTTCACTGAAATAATCTATCGGTCTCCTCTTGACTCAAGACAGCTCCAAATTCTATCCCACTAGCATCAGTCTCAACTTGGAGTATTTTATCGAAATTTGGCAAGGCCAAAACAGGTCTTTCAGTGATCTTATTTTTTAACAACTTGAAGTTCCGATCTGCTGCTTTATCCACTTAAATGGTTGGTTTCTCTCCTTTATTGCTTGAATTTTTGGTGCAAAGATCTGACTAAAACCTCTTACAAAATTCATGTAAAAACTTGCAAGACCATGAAAACTCCTTACCTAAAATATACTTCTCGAAGTTGGCCAATCCAGTATTACCTGTATCTTTTCTAGGTCCATCTTCAAGCCTTCTGTTGAGACTATAAATCCCAAGTAAATGAGCTCTTTCTTCATAAAACTACACTTCTTCAAATTTCTAAGCAACTTCTCCTTTTTAAAAGTATTTAACACTAGCTTGATATGCTCCAAATGCTCTTCCTTAATTTGATTGAAAATTAGAATGTCATCAAGATAGACTATCACAAATTTTCCTGCATACTCTTTCAAGACCTCATTCATTAGTCTCATAAATGTACTTGGTGCATTATTGAGCCCAAAAGGCATCACTAACCACTCATACAACCCACTGTTGGTCTTAAATGCAGTCTTCCATTCATCTCCCTCTCTAATCCCTATTTTATGGTATCCACTCTTCAAATATATTTTAGTAAAATGCTTTGACCCACTTAAACAATCCATCAAATCATCTATGTGTGTCAATGGAAATATATACCTGATAGTGATCTTATTTATGGCTCTGGAATTAGTACACATGCGCCACTCACCTCCTTTCTTTGGACTAAGCACGGTCGGTACTGCACATGGGCTAAGGCTTTCTTTGATTAGTCCTTTATCTAACAACTCTTGTACCTGTCTTCCAACTTATTCATTCTCCCGAGGGGTTTTACACAACATTTTGTCACCATCCCTGCAATCCCTCACCCCACATATTGGAGGGTCATTCCCGTGACTTGTGAGCAGTGTCATACTTTGCAAACACCTTCTTTGCATCCTTCTGCATAAGGACATCATTCCTCTTGTTGGAAATTTCCTCAAAAAATCACACAAAACCTATGTTTTGGCCTTGGTGCGGGTAGCCAATTCACCCCTCACGCCAATGTGGAATATTTGCACTAGAGCCCGTGCCACCTGGTGCTCTATCTTAGTGCAGTGCCCACGCTGAGCTGTTTTAGGAATGTTTTT
The DNA here is from genome assembly GCA_034641835.2 of Pinus albicaulis. Taxonomy (NCBI): domain Eukaryota; kingdom Viridiplantae; phylum Streptophyta; class Pinopsida; order Pinales; family Pinaceae; genus Pinus; species Pinus albicaulis. The sequence continues at coordinate 14,044,697 of MU968363.1, forward strand.
TAAAATTTAGAGGTGGAATTTTCCTTCTAACCACCTCAGGGATGAGTCACTATAAGTGGTTCAGTTGATCAGCCACAGATCTCCCTCTTTAGGCAGTGGTTTCCACCTCCCATGGAACACTCCTTGAAGATAGGCCTCCCTTCCATAATTATAGGGATCCTAACCTCTCCCTCTCCATCTATAAAGACAGGCCTTCTCCCTTTATGAAATCTAGTTGAACTTGGAGAAGAATACTATAGCTGAGTAATTTCTATTGAGAAGGTAGAACCAAGGAGAAATCTGTAGAGAGAGTCTCGTCTGAATTCCCGATGAGCCTTTGTGAGACGCACTCCGCTTGAACCCTGTTGGAGGAGACCATGACATCGAAGCTTGGTTGTACTCTTCCTTTCATTTATTAATATACTTGACTATGGTGTTGGTTCCATCATTGTGTTATGTCGTTTATCTAATGCAATTTATTTAGTCCTCTTCGACTGACTAATAGTTACGAATGTGAATTAGTATGTTGTATCTTGTCATTGTTTCTTGTGTGTGTGCAGGTGTCTGAGCGTGAAATCGAGTGGATTGTGATCTTTCAAACCAGGAGCGAGAGGTAGCCATTATTTTTTACGACAACAACAGCATAGGATCTCCAGTAAGTCATCTATCAAATCTTCGTCCATTCGTTAACTAGGAATCAATATTATAGCTTGTTTTGTTTGTTGGTAGACCCACCCTAGGGCTAGTGGGATCACCTCTGTCCACAGAAGGGATTTACCTCACCAACAAGGGGTCATCCTATATGCTTGTTTGTTTGGTGAACTTGCACCAGATATTAAATCTATGTGATGACTAATGCTTTTGATTGGTGGAAATTTACTTGGTAATTCATCAAAAATTATGTTAGCATAATCATCTAACAGATTTTTAATTTCCACAGGAAGATTGTCTAAATTAGTAGAAGTCAGATTTACCTTGGGTTTACCCACAACATCAAAATGCATTTATTTCTCATTTGTGGCTTCTTGCAGCAATTCCTTCCCACTAATCAACATAACATTATTACGAGCTGCTCCTTTGTCTGCTTCATCCTTCAAAGGCAACAATATGTGCTTTTTTCTATCCTTCTCTATGGTATAGGTATTCCTTTTTCCATCATGAATGGTTTTTCTATCAAATTTCCAAGGTCATCCCAGCAGTATATGGCACACATCCATTGGAATCACATCACACAATATGGCATCCTTATATGTATCGATATGTATCTCTACCTTGCATTGTTTTGTCACTAAAATCCAATGTCCCTTCTATAGCCATGACACTCTGTAGGGAGTGGGGTGTACCATCTTAATCAACCCCAATTTCCCAACCATCTCTATGGAAACAAAATTATCATTGTTTCCACTGTCAATCATAACTTTGAAGCATTTTTCTTTTGATTTTCACATAGTCTAGAATAAGCTCTTCCTTTGCGCTGGCTCATTTGATTCCTTCTCTGCCTTAAGCAATACTCGTTTTAGTAATAAATACTCTCCTGCCTGATGTGGCTCTTCTTTTCCTGTGACTTGAGTATTTTCTTCCTTTTCCTCAGCTACATTCACATTCTGCCAATTTGCTGGTTTATTATGAGGACAGTCCCATGATCCATGTCCCCATTCTCCACATGTGAAACACTGAATTTCTCTTCCTCGACCTCTACCTCTTGGTGCAAATCTCCCTCTACCAAAGTCTCCTCTTTGTGGCAGTCTACTACTCAAACCTCTTGCTTCATTTTGAGAGTGCTGAAATCTTGATCTAAAAGTTCCTCTTCCTCTTGCTGTACTTTTACCTCTATTCTTCTGACTTTGTTTCCTCAACATTTTCTCCACTGCCTTCAAAGCTGCTTGGTAGGCATCCTCAATTGTCTTCAGACTCAACAAAATGATTTCATCATATATGTCATACCTTAAACCATTGATTTATAAGGCTACTTTCTCCATATCATCTTCAGCATGTCCTGCTCTAATGCTCAACTTGTAAAACTCCTCAGTATACTCCTTGATAGTCATTCCTTTCTGAATCAAATTATGCAATTGTTTGAAAATACTCATCTGATAGTATTTTTGCATAAACTTATTCTTCAATTTACTTACCATTTTATCTCATTTCTTGATCTTAGGCTTTCCCTTTCTCTCCCTGGATGTTTGTATTTCATCCCACTAGATAGATGCATGGCCCTTCAACCTGGTAGCTGCAAACTTTACCTTCTTCTTATCTTCGACCTCTTCCAAATCGAAATATTTATCCACTGAACTCATCCAATCCATCAGCTCATCCACGTTAAGGTTCCCCTCATATGAAGGAATCTCCACTCTTGGTTTTCCACTAACCTTTGCTAATATCTTGAAAACTTTAGCTGCCCCACTTTCTTCCTCTTCTTCTTCCTCAGAGGATTCCTCTGTAACATTGACATCTCCTTCATCAAGTGTTCTCCTTTGAGCAATCTCTATTTTCTCCATCCTTGTACGAAGGGGTCGAACCTCTTCTAGCAAAACTGCATTGGCTACAGGTCTTCCCCGACCTATGCTAGCTCCTCTCCTGGGTGGCATATTTGCTACAATCCTTGAGAACAGAACTTAGTTTCTCCTCTGATACCAAATCATGCAGCACTACTGCAAATTTATAGAATACGTGCAGAACCTATGGTTTATGGGACCACAAAAACAGTGACCAATCATGGCCGATCGCAACTTTGTGACTTTACCAAAACCTCCCCACAGCTTCGCAACTTTAATAATTTTCGCAATATTGCGATTTTGCGATTTCGCAAATCGCAGAAAAATCCCTATCTAACATCGCAACTTTTGATTTTTAGCAATAACAGTGATCCTTATCCTACGCGGTATGTGATTTCATCGCATCACAATCTCCTTACCTTATTGCAAAGCAACTTAAACTCCTTAGCTTGTTATGCCTTAACAATAAACACAAAAATAGTCGATGTGCGAAATTTCACTGGGTATCTATTTAATCTCCATCGTTGATCTATGCCAGATCTAATGGTCCACACTATATATCCAGTGCTCGCACGTCCATTTTCCCTTCTCTGGATGCGATGTGCGATGAACACCAAAAATCGTTGTCAACGTCTATATTGCAACTCTGCAAGTTTAACTTGAATCTGTAATTTCACATAAACATATTATATGAACCCCCATTGTGTGAGATGCAATATCCAAACTCAACAGAGAAATAAAAATTAATATTTAAACACATACAGAAGAATTAAAATACAAATACACTTGGAATTAACAATAGTGAAAAATACACAGAGTCGAGCCCTTGATGGCTAGATTTTACATTGCTTCTCCTCTCTATCCACTCCTCTGTCACACCTCTATCACACCTCTATTCCACCTATTCCACCTATTCATGCTTATATATACTTGTATGTGGTTCTCTTGTCCTTTATTAGCTCTTCGTTGAACCACTCTAACAAACTAATTATATCCTATTTTAATGATCTAACCTACTTGACTTCATATCCTCGCATAGAGAACCAATTTGATATTTATTTTTCCTATTTAAGTTAGGAAATCAAAACAAACTAACTTCTCACAATTAAAGCTAAATAAAATATTAATAATCAGTTTTTTTCCACCTCTTTTTAGCCACAACATGTGAACACACAATCACATTGTTGGCTAAATCTGAATGCTCCTGCATCAATATTACAGGTATAGTTGAAGGTGGCACTAGGGACTTTGATAGATACTTCACAAATTTAAGGCTAATAAAACATATCATAAATTTTAGTGTTTAATAAAACATATCAAAAATTTTCCATTTTCCATTGCCAGCTTTGTATAGTTGGTACATTGACAACAAGTTAGTATCTAATAAAACATATTAGAAATTGGCTATCTTTCATGGAACAAAAGACACATGAAAAGACAATAAGGTCATATTCATTATGGTAAAAACCATTCATAGAAATAAGATTAACCAACTCTTTCATCAAATAAGTATAAGGTCATTTCCTTAGTGTTAAAGAGAACTACTACATCACCACCATTACGACACATGAGAGAAACTAAAGATCCTCTCCCAACATATGGTGGTATAAAGAGAATTTCAAGCTGTAAAAATATTAAAATAACAAAAAGAAACATGGCTGAAACTGTTGTATTTATTCATAGCTTCGATTGCAATATATATGGATATTTGTTTCTACTTTTGTATAGAGTACAACACTTAATATATACAGACAAATCAATCAAGGAATGCACACGAAATATTGCTTCTATCACAAGGTTTCCACTCACATTTGTTCAAATATGGAGATGGATCTTCACTAAGAGCAACCTCTGTTATAAGCATCACAATAGCCTAGCTATAAACATTAAATTTAGCTGAATTTTTAACATTGTTTACTGGAATTCACTCTAGTTGTAGCTCCCTTGGTGGGATAGTCTAAGGCATTCTTCATGTCTGCAGAAATTTACAAGGTGATCATTAGATATTCATGTAGCTTTCATGAAGGAGTACATGATTCTCGGCCCAATAAATCAGAAATTTTAATTCACCGGACCCTTGCTAATAGTTTTTGCTTTAGATTACTTCACAGGAATGGTCCTTGCATACTTGTGTTTGTTCACAATGGGCTTGACATTCACGAAGTCCCATGTATCTATAAATCTAAACAGAGACAAAATAAAACATCTCAAACTGTAGAACTCAGAGAAAGTTGAACCTTAGGAAACATTGTTTAAGAAAGAAAACAAAATCAATAAGAATAAGAAAATATATTTTTGAATGCAAACTCTTTAAGGAGGAAGAGAAAAATGAAATTAGATATGGAAAAAAAGACAAATAACATAAAGGGGATATCTAAATGCCAGTTTTGAAAAGATATAAAAAACCATGGAAGGCTAATGCAGATGGAATTTTATAGGAAAAAAAGTAAAAAAATGCAAAGAGGATGTCTAATGCCAGTCCCAAAAATATGTAAGAAACCATCAGAGCTTTCAAATCTTTATAATATTGACATACATTTCTAATTGAAATACCTTAATAGCCCTATAATACCGACTTATCTCTTTTCAAAAATAGGAAACAATCTTGAGCTAGAGTAAATTGTTACCTAAAGAATGTGTTTAAAATTCTCAATTTTCCCTCTGATTTTGGCTACATCCATGATATCATGTTTTTCACTGATTGACACAATTTTCCTCTCATCGAAGGTTGCCACAATGGTGAGATCAAACCCAACAAATGCATCTCTGAAAAATTTTCTCCAGTTTAGATTAACAAGAAAATCAAAAAGAAGTTAATTGTCATCAATAAAGCAGCCTGTGATTGTGCTAAAGCATTATAATTAACCAATGAATAAATATCTCTATCAATTAAGAATAAGCATTGATTACTAAGCCCGCGATCTAGTGAAAGAGCAATCATTCTATGAGAGGGAGTCTATGGAAATTTTGGGAAACCCAACACTACACTCAACAACCATCCAGTGAATCCAAAAGTCAAAGAAATTGGTAACGAGTCATGGGTAATTGAATTATGAAACCTTTTACACTACACACATAGATTTTTTGAGACCCTTCTAAAAACGTTGTTTCACACTAAAACCTTTTTCTTTGCTCTATCTAATTTCCACACAAGGAAACTCTCACAAATTTGACTTACGGGTTGATAGGAACACCATGTATTGATAATATTTACAATGAAAAACAATAATCCCCTCTAGCTCATATCACCTACCTTCCTATGAAAGAGGATCTCTCGATTTTCTTGTGAATACCCTATTCATTATCTCCATAACAGTATGCTTCCAATAGAATCGAAATAGAATCCAACCCAATACCTATCCCTGGTTGGCTGCTTTACTACTGAATTAATGTTGATTTCATAATGAACCCCTTAATGGTTTGATATCAAATTGTGGATTTCTCTCACCATTAATCTCAAGCTATTTACTTTTTGAAAAGTCAAGTTCCTAGAACATACTCGATTCTTTTAGCTAACTTATATTTCTCGTTGTTTTTGAAACAAGATACTAATGTGCAGTTTGGTTATATTTTGTCGCAGAATTGGCAAAAAGTCACTGCCAAAGTCAATCCATCCTTTCATATCTCTAAATTCATTTTCAAAGCATAAATGGGTTTCATGGCATCTTCTTTCTCATACTCTAAATTTTTCAGTAAATCAAACTCAAAGTTTTCTTTGCAATTCCCAACAGTCTGGGAAAGATGGGAGAAAATACCACATCAAAGTCTCGCCAAACTTGGAACATGAATTTCAACAAGTGCTGCAAAATTATCTCTCATGATACCATACACATCTATAGCTACAATTAAATATGGCCATGAAAATTGGATACTCATTCAATGGAAATTGACACTATACTTCTTATTCTTTGTTATTTTCTCGAAATATTTGAATAAGGGTCTTTTATGATTAAATGCATAGGAATTTTTGTGGTACTCTCATTTCATACTAGGTAGATTGATATTATTACCCCATCTTAAAGCTTAATCCCTAAGAAGGAATAAAAATTGGGAAGTAGAAATGAATAAAAATAAATGGACACATATTCAAAAACCTTAAAATGCAAAGAAAACACCCAAGAGAACCTAAATGCCAATAACTAATTGAATTTTCTAAGACTTGAAGCATAAAAACATATTCATCTCAAGATGCATAAATCTCTTTGTCCCTCCTTGTTGCATTATTGTAAAGCTTCAATTCAATATTCCTTGAACCATCACTGCTACCCACCTGAAATATAATGCTCTCCTTGGCTTCAACACTCACAAAATAACACTCTTAAGACTGCCCAAAATCTTATTTTAATCCTCTGATTGTAATAGAAAGGGAAGCCAATTATAATTTGGTGATGGGTTAAGCTAGTGGGTTAGTATGTCAGTTCTTAGTCAATCATTTTTTTTGGATTTCTTTCCAGTGCTTAAGTGGAAACAATTACATCAAGAAACACCCAGATGTCCATGGGATAGTTGGGAGCTACTCTATGCCTCTAGAATTATCCATGGATATTGTTGGCATCCCCCAAATGTCACCTAAATGGGGTGAAATGTCCCCAGGACCAAGGGGCATCCACAAGGAAAAAGGTAAATTTTCTCAATTGCCTTCACAAAGGGAAATGTTGTGGATTTGTCTCAGTGAAAAAATGGTCAGAATACTAGGCCACAAGAGTGATAGTAGAACAAAATATGTGTTCGGTTATATACATATCTAGTAGAGATCAACTCTATGTTCAAAATATAGTAGCATAGTTTCCAAAAAAACCTATGTTTTTAAACCAAAAATGTAGCATTCATTCCTATAAACAGATCTATAATTAAAGGAAAAATATTTTATGAGGTGTGTAAAAATTGAAATTACGAATAGACATAGAGATCCTTCAAGTTTACATATAAACTAAGCCTTTCTATTCCTTTTCTTTTCTGCTCATATTTATGTGGTAGTAGATAGTGACTCGAGTTGCTTAGATATTCATTTCTTACAGCCTTATCTGTCTAGTGGTGCATCACATTCTTAAAATTCAACATCAGGTAGTGGGCGAAGAACCCTAGAGCTTTTTTAGAATGGTTAGTGAAATTGTGCAGTGAGAACCTGCATAAAATTCATAGTTTTTTATCGATAAAATTAAAGCTTGAATTGAAGATTAAAATCACAACACTTACATGATAATTTCATTGAAAGTAAATGTAAGGCCAACTATCATTCATGTATATTTTTAAATTTATGGAAAAACTTAAAAAATATACGTGACAAAGTATAAAATTTTTGCTAAATTTTACTAATATGGTACAACAATAGTATACACAATGAAAAACATTGTACTTATATAAAATTATATTAGAAAAGACTCTCTGTAATAACACACGCATAACTGTTTAATGGTGATATTTCATATAGGATGAGGAATTACATCTATGTTCACATTTTAAACTGCCAACTTCTTTTCAAGTCTTCAACTTGTAGAGTTTAACATGGAAATAAATAGTTTAACAGTCTATGTCACAATTTCACTTCACAAATGCATATTTTATATGAGCCAATACACTCATGTGTGCAAATTCATTTGTCAGTTAAAACCACATAATGAAAGGAGACTATAATTATGGCTTAATGTCTTCTCACAATTTGCATGAAGGTGACTTCATAAAGTTGATTGAAGATGTTAATTGCATTGGCCTTGACAAGCAGGGAGTTACTGTGTGTATCAGAGAACATCTAAAATACACAACACCCATGACTCTACTCCCTAATATTTATTTAGAAAAATGTCAGAATATACCATCTAGAGAGTTAGCACTAGTCTAGCGAAGAGATGATTTAATTCCCATGGCTCTAAAATAGAAAATCAAAAAAGAACAATGCCCAAGACTCCATTGCTTGAAGTTTCTTCAGAAAATTTTTGGAATATTCATTCTAAAGTATTCGAACTCATCCATAGAAGATATGGTCCTATTCTCTACGGTGTTAATCTCAAGCATGCCTCATGTTCCAAAGAAACAAATATTAGTGAAAATTTAGATGATCCAATCTAGAGGCACAAGCTAAACGTTTTTTGAAATTAGGGTTGCTAAACTACCTCGAATGGATGATCAAAGTTGCACGAAATATTCATTGTGGAAGCAATAAGCTACAAGAGCGGTTAATCTGTGTTTCGAGAAATGGGATTCCCTTCAATGTTTTTTGTTATATGGTGAAGTCACAACCAACAATATTGAATCAAAGTGCAGATTTGATACAAAATAAATTTGATTTTCTTTGCAGTACTACATTTAGCCCGCTATTGGTTCTTATATCATTTCCGCACTATTTGTCATGTCATCTTGGGATAAATATCAAACCAAGGTAAAAAATATAATTATGACTTAAAATAAACGATTTAATGGTTCTTAAACTCCTGTGGTTGTTGTTATTTGCAGAAACCGGATTATCCACAGTACCTTGACCTCTTGTGACCTTCTTTCATCCTTAATTCATTTCTCATCCTGAAGATGGATCCTCGTTGTGTTGGAAATACTGAGAGGGGGAGGGGGGGTGAATCAGTATTCCTTTCAATTAGAGCATTAGTTAATCTTCAATTATTATCAGTTTTTGTACAATGATAGCAGCAAACAAGAGGAACACAAATGCACACATTTTTTAAGGTGGAAACCCACTCTAGGACAAAAACCACCTAATGCTTTTCTAATAATTCTTAATATTCAACTCCAATTGAAAATAAAGCTCCAACTTCCAAGAATCTAGAAAAGCATTCTTCTCCAGCTCCCACTGGATGGACGCTCCAACGCCCAAGATTCTTCAGTATTCAACTGAACGTATGCCCCAACACCCAATGAGCTACAACTCACCCTAACACCACCCTACCACCATATAGAAGAATAAAAGAAGAATGGACTCCCGTACCAAGGAAAATGGTCCACTTTACAATGATATAAAATGATGTAGAAGAAGAATATATACTAGACCATAACCCCAACTTTGACACAAACACCTAATGATGATCCTAGACCTCCCAACACTGCCTCTTCAACCCTTGGTAGATAGACACTAGTACAATTTGTACAATAATGTATTTACAATGACTAAGTACAATGATACCTTTACAATGATTGTATGCAGTGCTGCCCACTTGAAGACTTCCATATGATGTATATCTCTCTGCTTTGTATACTGCCTTGAATGCTTGTATGCATTTCGATCTCTGCTACACCTTGCTTTTCTTTTCTGCCATAGAAATTATGGTCCTTTGCAATCCTTGACAACACATAATCTAGCTTTTTCTTGCCTTCTAAGAGCCCGATATTTAATCTGGTGTATCTTTGTTATTTCAAATCCTAAATATTTGATTTTCGGTCCTGTATTATTCCTCTGAGTCATATTTCCAATGCCATGGGTCTGACCCAATTTGGATTCTTCAAGAGAGATTTATGCCCAATCTCTCACAATGCCCTAATTATGGACTATTTCAGTAGAGCGCACTTGTACGGCATGCCACGTGTCACTGTTTCTTCATTTGGCTCTGAAATTGATAGAGAGAAAAATACCAATTTTTCACTACCTTTAAATTTTTACGGAATTCCAATCCAATACTCAGATAGATTTTTATGACGATTTTACCAAGGTCACTTCTTTGAGATGAATTTCAGGAGCCTGCAAAAACCCTGACTTCCACAGATCATATCTCCAAAAATAATGTGCACCTTGATCTGAACTTTTTACTGCAGATTCCTCAGGATTTCGGCTTCACCTCATAACAATTTCAGCTTCTGAACCTTCGTGGAAAAATAGTTAGAGTGAAAATTCCACAATGACCTGTTTCAGATGGCCGAATCCCATGCATAAGGAGGAAATGAAGATCACAATTTATATAAATGCTTAAGTTGAGAGGGGCTTCAACAAGTGAACGTGGGAGGGATTTTAGGAGCTTAAAAAATATTAATTATGACTTTTCAATGACCCATGCCCCAACCCCATGGGGTTTTAGCCCACTAACTAGGGGTACTAACTTCAAACATGAATATCTCTCAAACCGTGAAGAATTACATGGCATGCCATATATCAACGGAAACATCTCGACAAGTAGAAACCATAAAAAACATTATTGACCCAGAATATATTAATTTGGTAGGTCAAAATCCCCATGAAATATTGGGTTAGCCCCTAGTGCTGCTTGGGTTGACATCAATGACAACCGCTGATCAACAATATCTCCCTTTGGCATTGATGGCAACACAAGTACTCCTCCTGCGATCATGACACCTCTTCCTACAACATTATCTCCCCCTTTTACATCAATGGAAAAGGGTAACTCCCCCTGAAACATAACCATCCTGCGGACCTGTAATCTACTTCCACTCCCTCTTTATATTCTGAAAAAGGAAAATCTAATGAGAACTTGGGAGAATCCCAAGCTTCTAGCGAAGATATTCCAATGCTGGTGAATATTTAATATATGATTCTTTTGGTGCTGCTTGGAATCTTGCTACTTGTCCAACTACTTGCATAACATCTGGTCAGGAGGCTGTTACATATAGAAGACTACTAATCATAGATCTGTACAACCTTTGATCCACATCCTTAGATGAGTCGTCTATGCTCAATTTGCAACTTGTTACCATTGGAGTAAGGATGGGGTTGCAATCTTCCATTTTAAATTTCTTGAGCATTTCCTTGATGTACTTGGCTTGACATATAAATATTCCTTTCTCTTGCTGAGATATTTGAAGCCCTACGAAGTATGTCAGCTCACCAAGTAAAGACGTCTCGAAATCACTTTGCGCCTTTGTAGCAAACTTCTTACTTAGTCGATCATCATCGCTACCAATTATTGTATCATCCTCTTTAGCTATTAGACATTCTTTAGTTGCTTCATCCAGAACATATATGTAGTTTGGAGCTCGACTTGCTGTAGCCACAATTTCACCATACACACCTTTCCTGATTTCACATTTTGTGGAGTTGAATAGTATTGTGTGTCCTTGATCACACATTTGTCCAACACTGAGCAGATTGTGATTCATGTTTTCAACCAATAGAAAATTCTTGGATAGAGCATCTTTGCTTCCGAGAGTGACAGTACCTGATCCTATAACATTTGAAGATCCATCATTTCCAAAGGACACAGTTCCATCCTTCTTCTCTTTCAAAGATACAAATTTATTTCTATCTCCAGTCATATGCGTTGAACAACCGCTATCAACATACCACACATCTTTGTTCTTTTGAGCCTTGAGAGCGAGAGCACAATTATCATTCTTCTTCTTCTTCCATGTTCGTTCGTTGTGTGACTTTGAAGAATCTTCTGGAGGATTTTCATGTCTACTATCTTTGGCTATGTGTCCAAAGTTTCGACATTTGTAACATTCAATATTATTTCTTAAATGTTAAAATCTATTGATGTTTCGATGAGCCATGGGAGGTTCATATTTGACAGATCTCCTGGAATTGTATTCGTTCCTAGGGTATGTGCGACATTCTACAGCTTTATGACCAAATTTTCCACATGAATAACAATAGCCATAAAAAATATGTTGGTACCTGGATGAAAATTTTTGTCGAGGAATTGTCTTCCAAGGTTGTTCTTGCGAATCTTGTCCAATGAAGTCTACATGCATGTCAGATCTCATAGGTTCATTGTATTTTGTTGTAGAAGGTCCTGCTTCTTCTTCCTTGTAACTGATGCCAGTTTTGTCATTGTAAGATCGTTGATTGTTGATGATTTCTTCCAATGCCCTTGAGCTATTGGCATAGTTTTGGATATTTTTTCCTTTCTTCACTTCCTCATGCAGTAAGACTACTTCGGCTTCTAATTCTTCACTTTCTTGGTTGCTTTCTTCCAACTTCTTTTGAAGTGACTCTTCAATGCATTTGTGTTCTTCAACTTCAATTTTGAGACCTTGAACTTGTTCTTCAAGAGCTTTGGAATGGATCTTCTCCGCCTTGAGATCTTTTATAAGCTTGATTGCTTCCTCATAAAATTCTTCTATGGTCCATCCTTCTTCTTCATTGTTGTATACCTCTTATTTATTGTGCTTGGCCATAAACAATACTCTCTCATGGGCTTCTTCTTCACTGTCATTGTCTTCATCGGATGATGAGCTATCTTCTTTAGAGAGAAATTTCCTTTTGGATCCTTGCTTGTTGAATTTCTTAAAGCCTTTCTTTCCTTTTGAGTTGCCATTACTTCTGTTTGGAAATTTTGTTGCAAAATGCCCAACCTCATTACAGCTGAAACATATCAATGGAAGTTTACCTTTGAATTGTCCCTTACCAATTTTTAGTTTTCTCGTGAAGTAAGCATATTCTTCATCTGAAAGACCTTCATCATCTCCCTTTTCTTCACACTTGCAGGTGCATGTCTTTTCAATTGAAGGTTGTTTATCCTTATTGGTTTTCTTAGATGCAACGACGCAGTTTCTAGATGCGAAGTACCCTCTTCTTCATCAAGTCTCATTTCATATGCTATGAGAACTCCATGTAATTCCTCTTTGCTGACTTTGTCCATATTTGCACTGTATTCTAAGACCGATACCTTTGGGTTGAATCTCCCTAGTAATGTTCTAAGAATATTCCGTATAATAGTCTTCTCGTCAACTGGCTCTCCCAATGCTTCCAGAGTATTGGTTATTTCATCAACGTATTGGAAGTATGCAGCAATGTTGCAATCTTCTTTCATTCTAAGTTGCTCAAATTTTTCTCTATAGATTTGAAGCTTTGCTTCTTTGACATTTGAGTCACCTGCATATATGTTCTCAAGCTTGTCCCATGCATTTTTGGTAGTTTTACAACCCAACACCTTATGATAAGCAGATTCAATAAGTCCACTGATAATAATATTCTTTTCTTTTGCATCATTTACCAGATTCTTCTTACCTTGTTCATCCGTAGTTCATGTAAATCCATTTTGAACAGTGTCCCATACTTCGTAACCTTGCGCCAAGAGATAGACCTCCATTCTTCCTTTCCACGGTGCATAATTATTTTCATTGAATAGAGGTACACCATTCTTGGTATGCTCCATGGCCTCCTTCCAGCTGTTAAACTGCTTTTGAAGGAACCAAGCTGTAATACCAATTGTTGGAAATACTGAGAGGGGGGGGGGGGGGTGGGTGAATCAGTATTCCTTTCAATTAGAGAATTATTTAATATTCAATTATTATCAGTGTTGTACAATTATAGCAGCAAACAAGAGGAACAAAAATGCACACATTTGTTAAGGTGGAAACCCACTCCGAGACAAAAACCACCTAATGATTTTCTAATAATTCTTAATATTCAACTCCAATTGAAAATAAAGCTCCAACTTCCTAGAATCTAGAAAATAATTCTTCTCCTGCTCCCACTGGATGGACGCTCCAATGCCCGAGATTCTTTAGTAGTCAACTGAACGGATGCCCCAACACCCAATGAGCTACAACTCACCCTAGCACCACCCTACCACCCTATAGAAGAATAAAAGAAGAATGGACTCCCATACCAGGGAAAATGGTCCACTTTACGATGATATATAATGATGTAGAAGAAGAATATATACTATACCATAACCCCAACTTTGACACAAACCATGGGGTTTTAGCCCACTAACTGGGGCTACTAACTTCAAACATGAATATCTCTCAAACCGTGAATAATTACATGGCGTGCCATATATCAACGGAAACATCTCGACAAGTAGAAACCATAAAAAACATTATTGACCCAGAATATATTAATTTGGTAGGTCAAAATCTCCATGCAATATTGGGTTAGCCCTTGGTGCTGCTTGGGTTGACATCAATGACAACCGTTGATCAACACGTTGGGATTTGAAATGTCGACAATTGTTTTATGGTACTGTGGATAATCCGGTTTCTGCAAATAAACGATTTACTTAAGCAAGAGTGTTCTTGTCAGAGCGTATTTGAACTACCAAAGCGAAGGTTTGTACAAAAATATTGGCACCCTAAAGGGATCAAGTGTTTCAGTCTTTGCAAACTTGGGCATGTGTATGTTATCATTTTATTATTCAGAATTATTCCATCCATATTCTTTTATTTTTTCATGGTGCTATTTTGAAATACATGGTAATATATGTGAAATTTGAGTTTGTGGTAACGTGTTATCTGATGTAGCTGCAAAATGCCCAAGACTCGATTGCCCAAATTTTCTTCAGAAAAAATTTAGACTATCCTTTCTAGAGCTTTAGAAATTTTCCATAGAAGAGATGATATAATTTATCATGGAACTAAGTTCAAGCATGCCTCACGTATTGAAAAAATAAAAAGCAGTAAAAATTTAGGAGGGTCGATTCAAAGGCACAAGATAAAATTTTTGTTGAAATTAGGCTTCCTAAACTACTGCGAACAAATAATCAAAGTTGACAGAGATATTTGTTGTGTAAGAAATAAGATGCAGGAGTGGTTGAGTTTTATTTTGGGACTTGGGTTTCCCTTTAATCTTGTTTGGGACATGGTGAGTGTAATATTCCAAATTAGGAAGAACAGGAATATAGCACATAAAATTGGAAAATGCAGTGAAATATCAACACATCGAATAAGAGCAGATCATAGAACCATTTTATTAGCCAATATAGTAGGAAATGTATACAAGAGCTTGAGGAAAAAGACAGTCAAGCTAAAAGACACTCAAGCTAGGCAAAACAAGCCTCTAGGGACCCAACACAACAAATATGAAGAACATCTTCTATATAAAATGTCGGAGGCTATGACATCACAGTTTTTACTGGAAATAACTACTGTTTTAATTGAAAATACATGGATCTACTGATATAGTACTTAGAAAGTGTCGGGATCAGAGATCTAGGCTTTCTAACACAATTCCAGGACAACCCATAAGGGGTTTCTGGAAATACACAAGATGGAAGTTGCAGCCCTAGGGTTGAATAACACTCTGCCACTAGATAAATACTGAGAGGTGGCTAATCTGATGTAAAAATGGCTGATACCCCTCCTCACTGACTTCCCAGATGAAGGGTTGCTCCCCTCACTAGAAAACAAGGTCAAGAACTTGGGTACTTGACCCTCCACTGCAACTACCCTGCAAAATAACGCATTTTCTGAAGGAGACTGCGCTGTGAATGATAGATACTACTTTACCTCATGCCGAGTGGTGGAATAATGCTCAAGGAACGTCCTTGCTAGCCTCCGGGATGAAGAGTTTCTCCCCTCACTGGAAAAAAAGCTCGAAAAATGGGTCTATCAAACCTCCACTGCTACTTTCCTATAAAACAACACAATCTTCAAGGAGAATATGTTGTGGATGATGGCGGAAGCTTGGGCTCATGTCGGATGGTGGAAATGATGCTCAATGAACCTCTTTTGAGTGGGCACTCGAAGTCCTCCGAGGATGAGGGTGGGATTTCCGTCGGAAACACCCTTTTGCTAAACAACACAGCAGGCTTCGCTAAACAGTTGAAACGTGCATAAAGTCATAAAATACCATGACATAAAAAATAATCAGAATGTCTTCTATGGATGCCATCCCTTTCCTTATATGCTTTGTGAGCTTTCTCACCTTGGGTCCCACTCATTAAATATGCTACTCTCATGCATACACTATGTTATCACACATAAAATTTTAATTTTTGATGGATATGGTCATCATAAGCTTCACCTTGGCTCATTAGGTTAGATCATTCATTTGATGAGAAATTCACTTAATCATGTTTATTATAGGTCATAAATACTTCATTAGTCTTGTCATTAGGGTCATATCCACAATAATCCACCTTGTGTTCACTTTCATAGTCATAAAATTTTTAAAAAAGAGCCACTAGCCATTTTTACATATTTTCGTAGCGAATTCAGTGAAAAATAGGCAGATTTCGCTACGAAACTCTCTGATAATTTCGTAGTAAATATGAGGATTTCTATGTTTTTTTACTTTTGAGCTGTCAACTTCAAGGGACATTTCTGAGCAAACAGAGAAGTATTTTAAGAAACTGAGAGAGGTTATTTCCAAGAGCATATCAAATAACATTAAAGTCTTTCACATTTCTCAAAGGTTCTACAAATTGGGAGATTCTGAGATGTCTTTTGGCTCTATTTTCATAATATAGAATTTTCCTGTTCTATACATGTTTTAGAATGCCGATTCTGGACATCTAGAGATTGTTTTCTAAAAATAAAGAGAGGTTTTTCTTCAAGGCTTACTTATCTACAAAAACCTCCTTCCATTTTTTAATATCTATTAAGGATAGGGAGATAAGATCTCATCTCTGAACCCTATGTTTTTAGAAAAAACAGAGTCGTTTTAATGATGAATAAACTTGCTAAAGGTGAAAAATATGTTTTTTGAAGAGGGTAAGAAGCAAATTTGCATGATCATATTTCATTATATCACTTTTCAGACCTACAGATGAAATTTGGAAGAAAAATGAATATTTTGGAATTTTCTCCATTATCAGGTAGTTTCGTAGTGTGCTCTAGGCTTGAAGGCCAAAAAACACTACGAAATTTCTGAAGATGCTTTTTTGCCTATAAAAACAATTTTTTGAAGATCCAAGGAGGGAGGTTGATGGTATTCACTCATTTTGACTTGGAAATCATTTTTTGACCAGCAGAGGTGGCAGAAGGAAAAGACAAAGGACAAAAACAACCTCGCTACTAAACTACGCTACGAAAATTTATGTACATGATTGTTTTAGCAATAAAATTCATGTTTTATTTCAGACCCAATGAAAAATTATTTTATAAATATGAAAGAGATTTTTCTTCGGCACAGGTCCATATATAAAAACCTCTCTCCGTTTCTGCAAATCCCTCAGGGTTTATAAATTATACACTCATCTTTGAAGCCTATTTCGCAGAATTTTCACTAACCAAATTTGTGAAAAAATTGTAAGAACTCGACTAGGAGGAGGTCCAGCTCAGCATCCACGTCACATAATGACACATTAGCACTCTAGTACACTCAAAAAATTATTTGGTTGTAGTTGATAAGGGTTATTAAATTGATTTTTTGAACTATTAAAGAAAGAAGAGTCCTTTTTGTATTCAAACTCTGCAAAACAAAAAAATCCCTAGGAAGTCTCCAAGTGATGGAATCATGTTTGAAATAGGTCTCTAAGGTGGGAATTCAAAGCTAGCAAGGTGGCATATCATTTGTATGAGTCCTCATTCTATAAATGAGATAGTTTTAGAGTTAGAAAGGGTTGGGAGATGTTAGGTATGCACTACTATTGTAATCTTTCAGTATCAGTTATATACTTTTGCAACAGCTTGTTTCATACCCAAGATTCATTGTATGTTATTATCTATGCTTGTTTATCTTAGTCATTTTTATTTTTATGCAGTGACTTATGTGTAATCACTTGGAATTCAGTAATATGCTCCAATTTCCTGTACAGATGTAGTTGTTTTTTTTTCCTTTATGTGTGATTTGATAAGAATATAAGTTCCTTTGCTTCCATGACATTTCTTGTTTTGTAATTAAGGCTTACAATGAATCCATAAACCCAATGGTAGAAAATCCTCTACATTTTCCACTTGCAATCATATAAAATCAAGTCATTATCATAGAGTTATCCATCTAGTATATTTTTCATTTCAAATCCTTTGATAAGTTGAGAGAGCCCTCTCAGGCTGAAGAGGCTAATCTTTAGACAAAGTCTGGTTTGAAACAATTAATACAAGTTGACCATTGCAACAGCCCAACAGGACTTAATTTGGTGATAACACACTCCTCCATCATAACTTCATTGTCCTCCATTAATTCTCCACTACCTCCATGACAGCGTTGTTGATTTGGTCAACCTTGACCATGTCCACATGCTTAAGCCCCTATTCACACCCAAAATTTCTTTATTCTGCTGATACAATGATCCTCATTCACATTAGAAGTGGTTTTATTCCTTATAAAGAGATTTTTGGGTCTCTCTACCCTCTTATTCATCTATTTTATTGACAAAAGAAAAAGTTAATATTCAAAATTATATGAAAGCTAATTAGGAATATTATAGTCCTCCCCTCCCAAATGTTACTTGTCCTCAAGCAACTACAAGGATGGATACTGAAAAACCTCCTCTCCTTCCCCTATATCATCCTCATCCGATAGTCTCCTCCACTGAACCAGATGCTCTCCAATCAATATGTCCCTTAGCTGCCTCTCCCAAGTGTCCAAGTTAGCCTTTGGTGATCAAACTAATTGGCTCACGTCATAAAAAAGTGGGAGATCCATAGAGGCAACTACATGATGTCTACTGGCTTTCTTGAGGCATGAGATATGAAAAATGTTCGGGATCTTAATCCCAATGAGAGGCTCCAATCCATATGCTACTCTACCAACAATATGGATCACCATGTGTGGCCCATAGAAAATCTCATCAATCCCCTGCTTTTGCAATATAGAGGAGCTGTATGGCTGAAAATGATATACCAAATTGTCCACCCCACGCATTCTCTCTCTCCATTTATGATATGTGTAGGAATCATGTTGTTCTTGGGCTGCAACAATGTTGTCCTTAAGAGACTAGAATACATCATGACTCTCTAGGATCTAATCTTTGGTTCTAGGAACCTTGCTTTCCCAAGCCATTCCACATATATTGAATAGAACATCATCACCATATGGAACCAAAAGGAGAAATATACTGAGTGCCATATGAAATGCCGGGTAGTGACAATAGTCCCCCAAGTGGAACTAGTGTGGTTTGGCTCCTTGCTACCCCTAAATATAATGTGGCAAGTAGCTCCCCAACCACTTTCTTGTTGTGTCTTTCTTCTCATATACTTGGGAGTAGTAAATGGCATTGGGTGTCAACTAAGTATACCCAAAATAGAACAATACTTTCCCAAAGCCATATAAGAAAGGGCTAGATCTATCACTAATTTTGGTTTTAAGAAGACCGTGAAGTCCAAGGAGAGGATTACCCTCTTGTGAAGCAATGTACTGTAAATAAATGGCAAAGGAATGCAAATACTTTGTTATTTGATCAATAAGTACAAAGACACAACCCTTACCATGTACTATTGGCAAGCTGGTGATGAGGTCCATAGATGAGCTCTCCCATCTGTCTCTTGGAAGAGTAAGTGGATGTAACAACCTTGCAGGATGGTTGTTTCCCTCATCATTCTTCAAGAAAACTAAACATTCCTTGATATGCTGGAGCACATCCTCATTGAGACCCTCCCATGAGAATCTCTCCCAAATGGCCTGGTATGTCCTGATGAAATCCTGGTGACCAGAAAGGAGTGAGTCGTGTGCTGCATGTAGTATATTCTCCTCGAGCTTGGAATCTCTAGCCAAGAAGACCTGACCCTAGTAATAGATGACTCCATCCACGTCTCTATACCTCTGATCAGTAACCTGTCCATCAAGTAATTCACATGTGAAGTGATTTTTAGAATACTCCACCAATAGCTAGGACTACCAATATGGATCTATATCCCTCAATGGCAGTGTTGTTGGTTTCTGTAATAAGGCACCTGTCACCTCATAGCTCCCCTCTTTGACATGATCAATGCCAAAGTCACATGCTGGAGTACTGTTATGCCACTTTTTCTTCCTCTCTTGTAGTTGTTTATGCTCAAGAGATGATTGAAGTTCATGGTGGTCAATCTTCACGTAGATGTTATTACCCATCCAAAACCTCTTGAGTTTGTTCAATGCATGTATGAATACTAGCAACACTCTACCATATATGGAATAATCCTTCCAATGTGGAAGTATCTTCTGACTCTCAAAGGCTATGGAATAGCTCTATTGCACCATAATTGTGCCATCATCCACTACTAAAGAATCACCTTTCAGTGCAAAAGGCTTGGTGAAACTTGGTAGTACTGATACCAAACAATTATTCATCTCCTCCTTGAGCCAATCAAGGGCCCTATGTGATGTTCTGGTCCCATACAAGGCTCTCCTCTTAGCTAGACTTGTAAGTGGTGTCACTTGTTGTGAGAACTCTTTAACCAACTTCCAATCCAGGGGCCTCCCTGGTGGAATGCCTCCAAATAATAAAACATCATGGTCTATAGTAAACTGCATATCTGAGTGGATTGAGTTGTCCTAGCTTCCTCTGCACAAATCAATATCCATCTTATGTGTTGAGGCTTCTTGAAGTGGATAGGTATGCATGCCCCTAATCATCTGATACTTACCACTCTTCTTATCTACCCATTCCATCTGTAAAGTCTCCCAATATGTGGTGACTTTACCGAACGTAATCAACCACTGCACACCCAATATCACAGTGTTGTTAGGAATGTTGACCACAAAGAAGTGATCATTCAAATTATATGTCCCTAACGTTACTGAAAATTCCGGAACATACTTCATACACTACATGGGTCTAGCTCCTGGGACCAAAACTAAGAATCCCTCAAAATCATCAGCGGGTATTTCTCTCCTCCGTATTAACTGAGCATCAATAAAGTTATGGGTAGCCCCACTGTCAATCAACATTGATACTCTCTGATCTTGAATTATACCTCGGACTCTCAAATTCAGATACTTGGGTACTCCCCGCACAGATGCAAGGGCCCCTCCAACTGGAGAAAATGTCCCATTCCCACCTCCTGCTGGTGGTCGATCCTCCCCTACTATCATAGCATTGTTTTCTCCTTCTAGCTCCTCTTCTTCCTCCTCCTCACTATCATAGAATACCTCTATATAGTGTTCCTTTCCTGCATCACACCGATACCCCAGTGCCCATGGTTCTTGGCATGTGAAGCAAAGCTTCCTTCTCCTCAAGTCTCTTCGAACATCATCACTAAGAGGCCATTTGTTTTGGTTCTCCTTTGGAGGAATAACCTTCACACGTTTCCCTTTTGACTGAAAGGGTGGCCTTTGATGAAATGGAGCTCTTGCTCTTAGAAAAGCATCCTGTAAATCTCTAGCCCTGCCCTCTCAATAGAATCTTGGAGTGTAGCTGGTTTAGTATATTTTACCAACCCATGCAGAGGATCTGCTAGCCCATCAATGAACATATAAACCCTCCTAGTTGCAGATAAATCTGGAACCATGATAGAAATTTTTAGAAATTTAGATATACAGGTCTCTAGATTACCTGAATACTTGAGCTTGGCTAGCTCAATAAAAGGTGCCTCTAGATCTCTTCGATCAAACCTCTCTACTAACCTCCGAGTGAAATCTGAATGTGTAGTCACATTGGCATGCCCCAATGTAGAATACCATGAAACCACCAATCATGTGCCTCACCTTCAAGGTGCAGCGCTAATATCTTAATGGCTTCAATCTCCAGTATTTGGTTCAACTGAAAATAGATGTCTAGTTTCTCCACCAAAGACTTGGCTGTGCACTTGGATGACCCATCAAAAGTGGGCAGAAAGATGCAGATCATTGTTCTGCATGTATCCTCCACTTTTATTATTGTTTCGGGGTCTCCTATTGTCCTTGATTTGAAAAAACACCTGAAAGTCCAGATTATATTTGAATCTCTGAGATTGAGACTCATACTCCAAGAAATAGTCTTCAAGAGTCTCTTGTTCTTGGGGTCCTCCACCTCCATTTCCCACTGCTAGGAATGTAGGCATAGTGGAGCATTGGGAAACTTGTTGCCTTACTAGTTGTTCATACCAATGATGTGAAATTCCAGAGCTTTCTCCATGTAGAAACCCTCTAGGGGATTCTTTGTGTTTCTCCATCCTCATCTCCTTGATTTCTCGGGCAATATTCTGCATGGTTTGGAGAATAAGATTGGAAAACTCCTTTTCATCCATCTCTCCTAATATTGGAGTTTTGCCTCTATCTCCTTTGGGGTCTGTATAATCATATCCTTGGTTTCTATTAAGATACCACTTCTCCCTTTCTATGAGAGGCTCTCCTTCTTCTGATGACATAGTTGTTGTACTACATAGGGTGAGCCAAGATTATGCTCTGATACCATTGTAATATTCCGAATTAGGAAGAATAGGTTATATAGCACATAGAATTGGAAAATGCGGTGAAATATCAACACATAAAATAATATCAGATCATAGAACCATTTTATTAGAAAATATAGCAGAAAATGTATCCAAGATCTTGAGGAAAAAGACACTCAAGCTAGGCAAAACAAGCCTCTAGGGACCCAACACATGAAATATGTAGAACAACTACTATATAAAATTTCAGAGGCTATACCAGTGCATTTTTTTCTAGGACTAACTTCTGTCGTAAATTAAGATACATGGATCTGCTGATATACTTCTTAGAAAGTGTTGGGATCAGATATCTAAGCTTTCTAGCACAATTCCAAAACAACCCAAAAGGGGTTTCCAGAAATACACAAGATTAAAGTTGCAGCCATAAGGTTGAATAACACTCTACAACTAGATGATTTCTAAGAGGTGGATGATTTGATGTGAAAATGGTTGATACCCGTCCTCACTGACTTCCCAGATGAAGGGTTGCTCCCCTCACTGGAAAACAAGGTCAATAACTTGGGTATTTGACCCTCAACTGCAATTGCCCTACAAAATAACGCATTTTCTGAAGGAGACTGCACTGTGAATGATGGATTCTACTTTGACTGATGTTGGATGGTGGAATAATTCTCAAGGAGCTTCCTTGATAGCCTTCGGGATGAAGGGTTGCTCCCCTCACTGGAAAACAAGCTCAGAAACTGGGTCTATCAATCCTCCACTACTACTTCCCTACAAAACAACACAGTCCTGAAGGAGACTATGTTGTGGATGATGGATGAAGCTTGGTGTGATGTCGGATGGTGGAAATGATTCTCAATGAACCTCTCCTGAGTGGCCACTCTAAGTCCTCTGAGGATGAGGGTGGGATTTCTGCTCGAAAACACCCTTGTGCTAAACTGCAAAACAGACTCTGCTAAATAGTTGAAGTGTGCAGAAAGTCATAAAAGACCAAGACATAGAAAATAATCAGAATGCTTTCTATGGCTTCCATCCCTTTCCTTATGTGCTTGGTGACCTTCCTCACCCTAGCTCCCACTCATTAAAGATGCTACTCTCACGCATACACTCCTCCATCATGACTGCATTGTCCTCCATTAATTCTTCGCTACCTCCATGACAACATTGTTGATTTGGTCAACCTTGACCCTGTCCACATGCTTAAGCCCCCATTCACACCAAAAAGTGCTTTATTATGCTGATACAATGATCCAAATTCACATTAGAAGTGGTTTTATTCCTATTAAATATTTGTATGGGTCTCTCTACCCTCTTATTCATCTATTTTATTGACAAAAGCAAGAATTAATATTCCAACTAGCTGAAAGCTAATTGGGAATATTATAGTGAGGTCAAGACTAAGAACACTGAATCAAAGTGCATATTTGATCCAAAAGAAAATTGATTTTCTTTGTACTACTACATTAACCCACTGCAGTCTCTTGCATCATGTCCAAAATATTTCTCATATCATCTTGAGTGGTAGGATCAAGCCAAGATACAAAATCTATGCATGGCTTAAAACTAAGGATTTACTTAAGCACAATAGTTTTCTTTCCGAAGCATATTTGAACTACCAGAGCCGATATTTGTACAAAAATATTTTCATCCTGAAGGGAGAAAGTATCTTAATCTTTGTAGAGTTGAGCAAGTGTAAGTTATCATTGTATTATTCTCATATTAACCTGCTCTTATTGATGCATGGGGATATTTTCAAATACACAACAATATATTCCATATTCCACTTGTAGGGTATGTAGTGACATGTTATCTTATGTGACTATAGAATGCCCAGTGCTCCATTTTCTATGGTTTCTTTAGAAACAAATTAGACTATCCTTTCTAGACTAGAAGAGTTTTTCCATAGAGGAGATGGTCTAATTGATCAGGGCACTAAGCTCAAGCATGCCTCAAGTAAAAAACAAATAAAAATTAGAGAAAATTTACTAAATAAGAGGCATAAGCTAAAACTTTCATTGAAATTAGGCATCTGAATAGATGATTAAAGTTGACACAAAGATTTATTGTGGAAGAATTAAGATGCAAGAGTTGTTAAGTTGTCTTTTGAGACTTGGTTTTCCCCTTTAATGTTTCTTGTGACATGGTGAGGTCAATATCAATAATATTGAATGGAAGTGCATATTTGATCAAAAAAAAATTTGATTTCTTTGCAGTACTACTTTGTAATGGGGAAACAATTTTTTTTCCTAATTTTCTACTACGGTTTCTTGACACATATATCACTTAGATGCATAAAATAATAATTACATTTCTACTTAAAGTACAACTTCCAATTTTTTCATCACATACATAAGGTATTATTGAAAATACTCTAAAACCAATTTTCCAAATCGAAAATATGCTTCAAATTTTCAATAGTACAATCCCAAATATGTATTTCATAAGATTCTACAACCATTGTTACTAATTTCCACTATCCAATGATACTCTGAATTTCGGATACCAATCAATCCTTCAAGAAACCAACTAAACAATGAATACAAATAAACAAAACCCTATTTCTCATGTATTAAACCCTAACCCTCTTTTTACTGGTTGATGGCTATGTCCAACATGTAGATAACTATAGGTAGAGGTTTGGTAAACCCTTATGATGCGAGTATAGGAACATAATTCTATCAAATCTATGTAACATCACCATAGATAAGAATCTTGTTACACAATCTCGATATTTCTGTCTAGGGTTTACTCAGCAAGAAACAAGAGGTTCGCTTCCAAGTAAACTCTGATCAAGGTGTGGTGCTTGATTACTTTTTTCAAGGTATAATGAAATTCATAGATGACTAGTAAACAATAAAGGATTTTAGTATTTTTGTGGCTCACCAGTACTGTACCTCCTTCACATTGTTGAATTGAGGTCATCAGGCTCGAATCGCAGAGATTATACGATAACAAGAATATCATGCATGCAGGAGTAGTTCTGGGACATAAACATAGTGAGACAGGGGACCCCTACACACCCACGACTCAAAAACGAGGATTGTAGTCTATAGGTACAAATTTATACAAATGAATTACAAAAGAAACCCCTAAAATCTGCTAAAATCCAGGGTGAATTCGGTCATCTATATTCCATCAGTTGATAAGATCATTCCATGATTTTTAAGAGTCTACAAACTAGGCCAATAAAGGAATATATTGAGAACCATCAGTCACGATTCTCCCAACTAGATCAGAATACCGAAAAAGTGAAACAACAACAAATTTCTTTGACCTTCAAAGAACCAATCGAAGAGTCGGTAACCCTTCCCTATGGAGCTAAAGCTAACTCTACCCTCGATTTCCAGAATGGTAGAAAGAGAAATATCCCCTAACCAGTGCCATTGCCAGAAATCACGGTGATTAGAAACAAATTGGAGATGAAATTGGGGCGATTTGAAACAAATCTGAGATGAAATCGGGGCGATTAGAAACAAATATGACCTACAAACCAAGTGAATCGAGGTTAAACTTTTATTTGCGCTTATTTTTTATTGGCTAAAATATAATAATTATATATTTTTTAAATAATTTTTCGGCTGACTATAGCAAAGGGGTGTAATATGAAAAAAATTTCCCTTCAAAATATAAAACCCCTTAAATTTCGCCCATAGGCTAAGATTTACCCCTAAAATTTTCTATGTGATCCACTCATCCTCCATGGCATTTATCTTTGAAACATTAATTTCCATAGGGCCTCATCCCTGTATAATTTCAAAGTATGTCATTCCCACTCCCCATTGTTATTGTGTGTGTGAGGATCTCTTCATTTTAAAATCTCAGTATCTTAAGGCATATCCTCTTTTAGCAACTCGGAGAGGGAGAGACCTGAGTTGTAATATTTTCAGGATATAAGTATGCACCTATACGCTATGGAACACCACTTCTTTATACATGTCCTTATTTATAAACATCCCTTCTAGGAACTGAGGCATATGCACACTATTAGTGGGAAAACTAGGCAATTCAAAAATAACATTGGTTAGAAAAATTATGTATATAGGAATGCATTTGTTGCTTCTTTATAAAAGATGATATTTTTTGTGAGCCTAGAAATGCAGAAAAAAAATCCCCTGAATACCTTAGGCCTATATCGACCATCAATGGATCAGTACCCGAAGCTATAGCTTTTTCTCCCCCAACAACCCCCCCCCCTCGAAAAAACAAATAATGGAAGCTAGTCAACATCGTTAAACAACCATTATAGATAGTGCTAAACAAAACCATCACAACATAACGGATCATCTAATGAAGAAAGCAAGGATGTTGGTACTAATATCTAACTATATGTTGGCTAGGAAGATGGAACTAGCTTAGATGTTGGGTGCTAAACTGAAATTGGTTCAATGGGTGCAAGGTAATTAACTTGGCCAACTCAGTCCACTTTTATCTTAGAATATACTACTGGTGCTTCCACTTGGACCACTTAATTTGATGTAGAATCACTAGATTTTGGCTTTCCTACCTTTCTTGTTGCCTTTCCTGCTACTCTTGCTACTCAATATCGATCTATAACCTGATCAACTGAGTAATCTAATGACTTTAGAGAATCACTAACTAAGGCTATGAGCTAGCTTGGCTTATATGGCTATGGGCTTTAGGCTTATATGTTAGATGGTGATGCTTTCTATATCATTGGTATGCTTAGCTTTTCTATCTATGGGTATAGATCTTAGGTTCGATCACGAAGGTCAAATTCGTTATCTCGATCCCTAAGACCAGGCTCTACACCTCAATCGCAAACTGCAGAAACTAGATGTTTATCATGAAGCTTAAAATTTGGTGCTTAAACTACTTCTTCAACTATACAATCAACCGAATAAATTAGATCTACATATGCATAATAAGGAAATTTTATATTAATATACATAGTTAAAACCATGGTCACACATAAAATCTCCAAAGGGAGTACATGATACATTTACGCAATATCTCAAACAGGTGCATTAAATCATCAATCTAGGCATAAAAAATGTTCCAGTATGACATAAATTGTGTAATTTGTAGGCATTCAAGGCTAATTTCCATTTAGTACGAAGGCATATTATGAATGTAAGATGTTCACTTTTTAAGTAAAAATTTCTATGAGAAAAAGATGACTGCAATTTGTAGTACAAATAGATCTGTTAGGAAAGTTTCCCAGAAACCAGTATTACAGTATTGCACACATCGGTGTTGAGCCTAAGTGGGGTACACATAGATCTGCTGGGAAACATGCCCAGAAACCACTATTATATAATTTTACACATCAGTATTGTGCATAAGAAAACTCATTAGTATCTTCACAATACCACCACTGATAGCATATGCAGGTAAGGAAATATATCAGTTGACTCGTAAGGAAATATATCAGTTGACTCGGATCGTTCCCTTAATATCATGAAAACAACATATCCACATTCTTCCATTACGGAAACGAGTATTCATTTTTTTTTTTTTTAATGAAGAGAATGTTACCTCATTTTCTAGAGTTGATTCAGCTTTTGTAAATGTCATACCTGGAATCGATAGCACTCCAGAGAGCTCCGTTGGAAGTAATAAAGGAAAAAACTTCTACAAATTCTCACCTCTG
Organism: Pinus albicaulis; assembly: GCA_034641835.2. Classification (NCBI taxonomy): domain Eukaryota; kingdom Viridiplantae; phylum Streptophyta; class Pinopsida; order Pinales; family Pinaceae; genus Pinus; species Pinus albicaulis. The sequence continues at coordinate 14,072,633 of MU968363.1, forward strand.
AAATATTCAGTCTCGCTTCAAACCAACAAATTCTCACCTCTGACATCGAGTTTCCCACATGCCTCCAAAGATGAGAAGCCCAATCACAAATGTATGAATGATGTTCTTTTTTTCGGCCTACAAAGACAAGCAGCCCAATCACACATGTATGAACAGACCAAAAGAAGTTGAAACTTTCATTATGTTGTACTATCCTCTTTCTCTCAAGAAGTTTGAAAATCACAAAGCATCCAGTTTATAGGTGTCTACAATTAGACAATGATTTTGAAAAACCCCATAGCGGGTCAAAGTTGAGGTCAAGTATTCCAACCATCTTTAAGCTACCAACTTTATGAAATTGTCTCTGTCAAAAATCACAAGAGAGATTCGAATCTTGAAATAACTAGAAGTTATCAGATGAAGCAATATCTTACAACCCCATTTGACAAAGACTATGTCAAGCACTGCTTTATAAGTTTTATGCACCAAAGACCATTCCACAACCATATGTTCTCTAAGTTAAGCAGACTAGCTGGATCAAATTTGATCACCTTTGTGAAGTAAAGCAGTGACTACACATCCCTAATTTTATTCCACACTCCCGCATCATAGTCCCTTATCGAAATGTGGGACTTTCACCCAGGCAGGGTCATAAAGATTGGAGGGTGCGAAGACAGAGCAATAAAATGACATCACAATCATTTCGAATGAGAAATATAGAATTATCGTGCATACCTCGGGGTGATTATCACCACCTGCAACCCATGATCGATCATATTAGCTATCTAAGAAATACACTGGAGGAGCATTCAAGTTGTAACACATCTTCTCCACACCTGATTGCGAAAAGGGCTACCGAAAACTCCCAATTGTCTTTCTTCCCCCTTTGATTCAATAAAACTCCCTCTTCCCCTGGTAATTTCCCCTTACCATGTCCTGAATATTGATATGGAACATGAGCATCAGACTCAAAAACACGATCACTAAGGTCACGCTCTCTACCACTATCATATATTTCTTCATCTGGAATATCTGGTTCTTCAAACCGGAATGTGGGACTTCCACCCAGGTAGGGTCATAAAGATGATCATAAGCACGATTCCCTGTATGATGCAAAATATGGGTGTAGGTGATCTGCAATCCCTTGGGAGCCACTCAAACCATGTATAAAATAAAACTTTTTTTAATCTCAATTTGAGCTTACGAGATTACGCTACGATATATGCATATCTATGCTCATTTCATCCCTTATTTGAAACAGAAAAATGATTGTAATAAAATACTCAATCAAACCATAAAGAATGAAAATGTGCACACAACAGGTTTTATAAAGGAGTTCGCCCCCTCCATTGGGCTACCTCTCTGGATTCGCCTCCAATGGGACGAATCGATATATTGTCTTTTTTAAAATAGATATATGTACATTGATTTTTACATCAAGGTGGTCAGCTGAGAACTGCCAACTATACATAAAAAAGCTCTAAAAGACTTATGGAGCTATCCAAGCTCTGCTCGAAAATGACTCTTTCAAGCACTCAAAATCTCTCCTTCCTCTCTGCTTTACCAAGTACATAAAATGTCATTATATAGCTCTTAAGATCCCAAAACTAAGGATGGATTATCTCCTTATCCATTATTCAAAGGAGAAATTAATTCTCATAGCCCTTAAAATATGCTCATGAGATTTATGTGGAGGAAATATCTCAATCTCTACTTTCAAGGGCCTTATCCCCAAAACCTGAGGGATGATAATAATCCCTTTAAACTATCAACTTTCAACATGAATTAGAATTTGAAGTTTTGAGGAAAATCCAGATAAAATATGCATAGAATTGAAAACAACGAGTTGTAGCTCTCAGGTGAGTACTGCACCTGGAGACTACACTCAAAACTGAGAGATCACTCTCGTACACTCTACATTCATGAATGATAAATTACATCATTAAGTACATCACCAGAAATCAGGAAGTTGCAAACAAACTCCTAAACTCTAGGAACAAATCCTAAACTAAGGAGATACGTTACAACTTGTGTAACCTTTTCTCCATTAATAAAAAATAATATTATTATTTTCAACTCCCCCCCTTAATGGAGAAAGGATTATCCTGAACTCCTAGCATCCTTCTAAACAATTCAAACTTCACACGTGCAAGAGGCTTAGTAAAAATATCAACCACATTGTCACAAGTTTTACAATATTCAACAATAATTTCTTTTGACTGTAGTTTCTCTCTGACAAAATGGAACTGAGTGTCTATATGTTTGGTGTTTTTATGAAACACTGGATTGTATGCTAATTTAATAGTGCTCTGGTTGTCACTTTTGATGGAAGTAGAGTTCTTCTATTCTTCTCCTACATCATTGAGAAGCCTTCTCAACCAGATCGCTTCACACGTTGCTACACACAATGATTGGTACTCAGCTTCACATGAAGACAATGCTACAGTACTTTGCTTCTTGCTGCTCCATGCTATGACCCCGGATCCTATGCTGAATGTGTAACCTGTGATAGACCTTCGATCATGCAGGTTACCTGCCCTGTCTGAATCTGAAAAACCTGCTAGAATAACATCATATGTGTCAGTGTATAAAATGCCATAATTAACAGTACCACAAAGATACCTCAACACGCTTTTTGCTGCTACCCAGTGACTTTCAAGCGGTTTTGACGTGAATTGGCTCAACACACTAACAGAGTATGCCAAGTCTGGTCTGGTTGTTGTGAGATATATCAAACTCCCAACCAGCTGTCTGTACATCGTGGCATCCACCTCCTTAGTGCCATCGTCATTGTACAACTTCAAATTCTGTTGCAAAGGTGTCGCTGCTGACCTACACTGATCCATGCCAAACTTTTCCAACAGATTTCTAGCATACTTTCCTTGGGTAAGAAAATTTTTCCAAGTATCTCTCCATACTTCCAATCCCAGACAGTAATGAAGACTTCCGAGATCTTTCATTTCAAAAACTTGTGCCATAACCCTTTTGATTTCTTTGATTAAATTATCTGCATTTCCTGTTATAATCATGTCATCTACATACAAAGAAATCAAAATAATCTGCCCCTGCTTATTGTACTTGGTATACAAATTTGGGTCATTTAAACTCCTATGAAAACCATGCTCTAAAAAGAAAGAATCAACCTTTTCATACCAAGACCTGGGTGCTTGCTTTAAGCCATATAGTGCCTTTTTCAATCTGCAAACAAGATGTTCCTGCCCCTGCTTTACAAACCCTTCTAGCTGCACTAAGTAAATTTCTTCTTTTAATTCACCATTTAAAAATGCATATTTGACATCAAGCTGGTGTAGCTTCCAATTTTGTTTATTTGCTAGAGAGATAAGCATTCTGATAGTGTTTAACTTTGCTACAGGTGCAAAGGTATCATCAAAATCTATGCCTTCTTGCTGTGAATACCCTTTTGCAACTAGCCTAGCTTTTAGTTTTTCAATACTTCCATCTGCATTCATTTTTGGTTTAAACAGCCATTTAAATCCTATTGGTGTTTTATTCTTAGGCAGTTCAACTAAATCCCAAGTGTTATTTCTAAAAATAGATTCTATCTCTTCATTCATTGCATCGCTCCATTCCTCAAATTGAATAGCTTCTTTGTAATTAGTGGGTTCTACAATGTTCAAAATATTTGACATCAAAGCATAGTCTTTCAATCTTAATGGTTTTTGAGTCTTCCTACCTAATCTCCTTGGTAGGGGACTTACCTCTGTTAGGTTCCTATATTACTAGTATAGTCCCTTATTATTGTTAGTGTAACCCCCTTATTGTTATTATTGTACCCTTGTAACCCCCATTTTTTTATTATTGTGCCCTTAAATTATTATTGTTAGGTCGGCTAGGATTACATTGTGGCCCACTAGGATTACATTATGGCCCCATGGACTCCTATATATAGAAAGAAGCTTTTGTAAATTGTATCATCCAAGAATTGTTCATTTATGTAATGTATTGGAGGTTTCCCCCTCGAAGTGGCTTATTTATAAGGCGCTGATATCTTTTTTCTTCTATTTTTGGAGCTGGTTACCCAACATTTGGTATCAGAGCTTTGGATTCTAGGGTTTCGCTGCTCCAAACAGGTCATCGTGGAATTTTCGCTATAACTTTTTTTATATGAAGTTTCAGAAGCTGAAATTTTTAGGGTGCGAAGCTAAAATCCTGAAGAAGATTTTCTAAAAATGTCAGAGCTTGGTTCGCAATATTTTTGGAGATATCATCTGTGGAAGTTAGGTCTTTGTTCAAGCTCCTAAACAGGTCATCGTGGAATTTTCGCTATAAATTTTTTTCTACGAAGGTTCAGAATCTAAAATTCATATGGTACGAATCTGAAATCCTGAGGAAATTCGTCAAAAAATTTCAGAGCTTCGTTTGCAATATTTTTGGAGATATGATCTGTGGAAGGTAGTGCTTTTTCAGGCTCCTGAATTTCATCTCAAAGAGGTGATCGTGGGAAAAGTTCAATAACTCTCTCTCTGAGCAGTGGATTTGAGTACCGTAAAAATTGGTCGCAAGTACACGGACTGTAGTTTCTTGGCTATCAATTTTAGAGACAAAGGACGAACCAGTGACACGTGGCAATTCCTACAAGTTTGCTCTACTGAACCACTCCAGAATTAGGTCATTGTAGGAGATTGGACACAACTTTGTCTTGGGGAATCCAAATTAGATTAGACCTGTGGCATTTGAAAGAAGCTTCAGAGGGATACTACAGGGCTAAATTTTAGATATTGAATATTTTCAATTACAGAGAAAATTCAATTTCAATATCGAGCTCCTCAAAGCAAGTAAAAGGTGTGTATTTTTTTTTCCGAATTGCATAAGTCTTGTTTGAAGAATCAAGTTGAATTCATTCCAAGGGAATATTGTAGAATAGGTATCAATATTGGATTCTAAAATGGCGCCTAAAAAGAATTCAACACTCGTTAAGCCTTCAGAAGGCTCTACCATGACTCATGAAGATGAAGAATTGCAACATGATCTATCAAAATTACAAGAGCAAGTGCAACAAATTTCACTCTCGCAAAGAGCAACAAAAAACGAAATGGAAGTTTTGAAGAAAGGCATGGAAGAGAAGATGGATGGTTTGAAGAAAGGCGAGGAAGCTAAGATGGATGGCATGGAAGTGAAGATGGACGGTTTGAAGAAAGGCGTGGAAGCTAAGATGGATGGCGTGAAGCAAGATGGATGGCATGGAGTCAGTATGGAAGCTAAGATGGATGATCTAAAAATTAAAACATCAAAGATTTGACAAAGTTGATACAAGAAATGTTTCCTAATGGTGAAAAGATAGTAGAGGAAATTCATGATGAGAAAAAAATAAATTTTAATCATGATTTCATAAACTCTAATGTCGGAGGAAAGAACCACCATATTCCAAAAATGGATATGAGGAAGTCTTATGGAAAGAATCCTGTAACATGGATACTACAGATGGAGCAATATTTTGATCTCCATAATGTGCAAAACACAAAAAGGTATGCACTGCAACTTTACATTTAGAAAACAATACAGTTGTATGGTATCGATGGCTTTGCTCTCGTAAAAAAATTGTCACTTGGTCAATTTTTACGGAGGAAATGATAGCACATTATGGGGATACAAAGAGCAACATCTTCTTTAGCCAATTGATAAATCTGAAACAAAAGGACTTTAGTGGGCAAAGGACATGGAGGACTTCCAAAATTAAATATATGGCAATCGATATTCTAGAGGAACACAAGATTGATCTCTTCATAGGCACTTTAAAGGATAACATTCAACATGAAGTTCGCGTTCGAACCTGATTCAAGTATTGAGAAGGCATTCAAAGTTGGCAAGAAAAGTTGAATGTAAAATTATGGCAACAAGGAAGCCTACCACTCAATTCTATAAAGAGGGAAGTGTTGCTACTCATAGATTTCCACAACCTACAAGGTTGACACCACAAAAATTGGAAGAAAAAAGAGCAAAAGGGTTTTTTTATAGTTGTGATAGCAAATAGACTAATGGTCATAAGTGTGCTGAGAAGAAATTATTTTACATAGATTGTGAAGAGGAAGAAGAAAATGAACAAGAAGAGGATATACACCAGAACCAAAATTTCGAAGAGAAAGAAATGAATCCGACCATGTCGTGTAATGCATCGGCATGAATTACCACTCCTCAAACTCTCAATATAAAAGGACAAATCAATAAGAAAGGTAATAGTGTTGATTGATTCAGTAGCACCCATAATTTTATTCATTGTAAGGTAGCTAAGGAATTGAATTGTTTCCTATACCCAACACCAGAATGTCAAGTGATGGTTGCAAATGGAGGAACTATAAATTGCTCGGGAAAATTCCATAATATCAAGCTAGCCATGGGTGAATATGTATTGAATAGTCCAATGCTTTCCATCCCAATGGGAGGTGCTGATGTTGTACTAGGAGTACAATGGTTACAATCTTTGGGGACGTTAGCTTTTAATTTTCAAGAACTTTTCTTGAATTTTTTTTCGGAAGGAAAGGAAATCAATTCAGCTGCATTGGCGGGAAGCGAAAGTGATAAGCTCTAATACAAGGATACAAAGTCGAAAGAAAGAAACAACGAGGCGAAAGCGGACAATTGTTTGAGGCTGAAGAAGTCTTATGACCAACCATCTATTTCTCTTGGGTCTTCAAAGCAAGTTCGACAAAAGTAATCATTCTGCAAGGTGCTGAAACTCAAAGGGAATCACCCAGTCTTGATCATGACTATGTGCTATTCATTTGATTCAAGAAGTGTTCCTCCAAACATCAGGCCTTATAGATATCCTTACGTCCAAAAGAGCGAAATTGAACGTATGATTGCAGAAATGTTAGAGGCAAGTATAATTCAACCTAGTCAAAGTTCTTTCTCTGCTCCTGTAGTATTGGTACACAAGAAGGATGGATCATGGCGAATGTGTCCGGATTATAGGGAGCTCAATAAGCTCACCATTAAAGACAAATTTCCCATTCCTGTGATTTATGAATTATTGGATGAATTACATGGAGCAATTTATTTTACCAAGTTGGATCTTTGTTCAGGATATCATCAAATTAGAATGAAGACCGAAGATATTCCAAAAATAGCATTTCGAACTCATGAAGGTCATTATGAATTTTTGGTCATGCCTTTTGGCCTTACCAATGCACCTTCTACATTTCAAGGGTTGATGAATTCCATTTTCAAACCCTTCCTTAGAAAATTTGTGCTAGTATTTTTTGATGATATACTAATCTACAGCAGTCTTGGAAGGATCATGTTGAACATGTTGACAGGGTGCTCAAACTATTGCAGGAGAAACAATTATATGCAAAAACATCCAAATGTTTCTTTGGAGTACAAGAGGTTGAATATCTGGGTCATATTATATCTCACGAGGGTGTTAAAGTAGACCCTAACAAAATTAAAGCCATTAAGGAATGGAAAGTCCCCAAGCCAATAAAGCAGTTGCGAGGATTTCTCGGGTTAACAGGCTATTATCACAAGTTTGTTAAGAATTATGGGAGAATAGCAGCACCTCTAACAACATTATTGAAGAAAGATGCATTTTCATGGACTCCTGAAGCAACTAAGGCCTTTGAACATCTTAAAGAGCGAATGTGCCTAGCACCAGTCTTAGCTACGCCAGACTTCACAAAACCTTTATTGTGGAATGTGATGCCTCAGGAAATGGAATTGGTGTTGTTTTAATGCAGGAAGGAAGACCCATTTCTTTTGAAAGTCATCCAATCAAAGGAAAGTATTGACAGAAACCTATTTATGAGAAGGAAATGTTAGCAATACCGCATGCACTAAAGAAATGGCGAACTTACCTAATGGGAAGACACTTCAAGGTAAAAACTGATCATGATAGTCTTAAACACTTTTTGGAACAAAGACTATCTTTCGAAGAGCAGCAAAAATGGGTCACAAAGATGTTGGGTTATGACTTTGAAATAATCTACAAAAAAGGAAAGCTTAATGTTGTTGCAGATGCACTCTCAAGAAAGAATGAAGAGGTGGAAGCATTGCTTTGTGCCATTTCTATTATCCAACCAGATTGGATAACCGAAGCAAGAGATGAATGGAAGAAGGAAAAAGATGTATGGACACTCATTCAAAGTTGCAGCAAGATCCTAGTACATCTGATACATTTAGTTGGAAAAATGATTCCTTATGGTACAAAGATCGCTTATATCTTTGTAAGAATTCCCAACTAAAACAAAAGATTCTTCTCGAATTGCACACTTCTCCTTTAGGAGGACACTCAGGATTTTTAAAAACTTACCACAGGGTGAAGAAAGAATTTTTTTGGGATGGCCTTAAATCTGATATTCAAAAGTTTGTGGCGGAATGTTTGGTTTGCCAGCAGAATAAAGTGGAGACAATTAAGACTCCGGGACTTCTACAACCTTTATCCATTCCAAGTCAACGTTGGGAGGAGATTTCAATGGATTTTATCACAGGTTTACCGAAGTCCGAAGGCAAGAATGTCATCATGGTGGTAGTTGATAGACTTACCAAGTATGCACACTTTTGTGTATTATCTCATCCATTTAAAGCAAGTACAGTTGTTACTACATTTGTGGACAGAATTCAAAAGCTACATGGAAGCCCAAGGGTTATTGTGAGCGAAAGAGATCCCATTTTTACGGGAAATTTTTGGACGGAGTTATTTTCTTGTTTGGGTACTCAATTAGCTCATAGCTCATCTTATCATCCTCAATCTGATGGTCAAACTGAGATCGTAAATAAATGTTTGGAAGGATATCTTCGTTGTTTTGTATCTCATAAACAAACACAATGGGTCAAGTGGTTACCTCTTGCTGAATGGTGGTATAACACTTCCTTCCATACTGCAGCAAAAATGACCCCATTTATGGCACTTTATGGATATCATCCACCATCCATCACATCATCTTTAAGGAAAATTCGAAGGTTCAAGCAGTGGAAGATCACATCGAGCATCAGCAAGAAGTTCTCCAACTCTTAAAGGATAACCTGAATTTGGCACAAAATCGAATGAAACAATAGGCAGATCAACATCGCAATGAGAGAAGTTTTGATGTAGGAGATTGGGTATTTTTACGGCTACAACCATACAAACAAATGTCCCTCAAGCAAGCTAAGAAGGATAATAAATTATCGCCAAAGTACTATGGTCCTTACAAGGTGTTGCAAAATATTGGCACTATGGCATACAAATTGGAGCTTCCTGCTTCTTCACGAGTGCATCCAATTTTCCATGTTTCATGCTTAAAGAAGGTTATAGGTGAAAATCTTCCAGCTCAAACAATATTTCCAGAACTTGATGAGGAAGGAAAAATCATATTGGAACCTGAAGCGGTCACGGAAACAAGAACTCGACAACTACGGAATCGATCAATTTCAGAGTATCTCATCAAGTGGAAGAACTTACCCACCGAAGATTCTACATGGGAGGATGAGAATTTTATACAGAAGCACCCGGAGCTACTCAAGCATTGAGGAAAACACTTTTTTGAAGGAGAGGGGCATGTTAGGTCCCTATATCACTAGTATAGTCCCTTATTATTGTTAGTGTAAAACCCTTATTGTTATTATTGTACCCTTGTAACCCCCATTTTGTTATTATTGTGCCCTTAAATTATTATTGTTAGGTCGGCTAGAATTACATTGTGGCCCACTAGGATTACATTATGGCCCCATGGACTCCTATATATAGAAAGGAGGTTTTGTAAATTGTATCATCCAAGAATTATTCATTTATGTAATGTATTGGAGGTTGCCCCCTCGAAGTGGCTTATTTCTAAGGCGTTGATATCTTTTTTCTTCTATTTTTGGAGCTGGTTACCCAACAACCTCAAATTTGTTTTCTTCAGATCTAATTGGGCTTGCATTATCACCTTCTTCCTGCTCTTCTTTCTGCTCCTGTTTTTGCTCCTGCTCTCATTCATCCTCGCTGCATTCATCCGTATGCCAATCATAACCAATGTCATCTTTCCCTTCTTGAACCTGTTCATGAAACACTACATCCCTGCTTGCAAATATCTTATGAGACTCAGGATTGAACAACTTATATGCCTTAAATTATGTGCCATAACCAGCAAAGATGCATTTAACAGCTTTAGGGTCTAATTTCTTCCTATCAGCTTTGGGTATATGGGAAAATGATTTTGACCCAAATACTCTTAGCTGATTTACTGCTGGTTTGAGTCCATATAGAGCTTCAAAAGGAGTTTTGAAGCCAAGATACCTGGTAGGACTTCTATTCTTTAAATATACAGCAGTATTAATAGCCTCTGCCCAAAAACTATTAGATAGACCCTTACCTTGTAACATGCTCCTTGCGCACTCCACTAAGGTTCTGTTCTTGTGCTCTGCCACTCCATTCTGCTGTGGTGTGTGTGGCACTGTAAACTACTGAACAATCCCGTGAGATTTGCAGAATTTCATGAATTCCCCTAACTTGTATTCTCCCCCTTGATCAGATCGGAGAATTTTTATACTTTTTCCAAACTGTTTTTCCACCAAGGTTTTAAATTCTATAAAGTACTGGAAAGTCTGACTCTTTTTACTCAGAAAATAAACCCATGAATATCTAGTGCAGTCATCAGTAACTAACAGAAAGTAATATGCTCCACCTAGCGACCTTGTCTGCATAAGTCCGCATATATCAATGTGCACTAGTCCTAAAATATCTGTTTCCTTCCTTCTATCATGCACTGGAAACTGTTCTCTATGCATTTTACCTAAGGTACATCCATCACAATTTAACTGAGTATTATGAAAGACAGGGAGTCCCTCAACCATACCTTTTCTCTGCAATAACATGAGGTCCTGCAAATTCAGATGACTGAATCTCTAGTGCCAGAGTTGTTCGACTGTCGATCCACCTGCAACCATGGCTCGTTGTGGTATACTCTTTACATCCAGTCTGTATAGGCTTCCTACACGCACGCCTATTGCAACAATTTCTTTCCTGCAATCCTTTATGACACAATGAGTCTTGAAGAACTTGACTTGCATATCTTGATCAGTTATCATGGATATAGATATCAGATTTTTCTTAATTCCAGGTACATATAAAACATTTTTAAGACGACTGATTTCACCATTTGGTAACTTTACTGGAATATCCCCATAGCCTCTAATCTCGTATCCACTATCATCTCCTAAATAAATTTTTGATCCATATGTACTTTCTTCAATATTTTCAAAAAATTCCTTTTTACCTGTCATGTGAGAGGATGCACCGGAATCAACATACCAGATGTCGTCCTCATTGGATGCTGAAAGGGCACAGTTAGCTGTGAACAGTCGAAATTTCTAACTGTAATCTTCATCTTCTTCAACATCTTCTTCAACAAAATATCCTCTGTGCTTTTCTATCGCCAACTTTTTCTTTGCATCATTTGCCTGCTTCTTAAGGCATTCCATCTGTATATGACCCTTCTTTCCACAATAATAACATCTTCTTATAGGATGATTTACAGACATACCTTTATACAGACTCTTCTGCGATGTACCTCCTCTCTGCTGTTGTTGCGACTATGATTGCAGCTATGGCTGCTTCCCTCTGAATGATCGTCGTTTCGCCTTCAGAGCAAGATCATCGCTCTGGGGTTTCAAATTCTGATGCCGCTCCTCTTCTTGCAGCAAGATCCCTGTCAGATCTTCAAATGTAGGCGCTTTCTCCCTTGCCGCCAATCCAGTGATGAACATTTGAAATTCATCTCTCATCCCGTTCAGTGTGATTGTGACGAGATCAGAGTCAGACAACTTCTCCCCGATGTCCCCCAATCTGTCTTTCACATTTTTAATTCGCGCGATAAATGCAGCAACAGTCTCACTTTCGTCCATCTTCATTGAAAATAGCTTGCTTTTGAGTGCCATAATTTGACTTGTGTTCTGGGTCTGATACAGACTTTTGATGGTCGTCCAGATCTCCGCGGACGTTTTACAGTCTCTGATATGTGGGATAATGTTGTCCTTGACGGACATCTTCAACAAAACTTTCGCCTTGTTTTCTCGCTTATCCCATTCTTGCTCCTGTGTATTCGCCTCGTTGTGTGAATTCGGCCTCTGCTCATCTCCTGTAACTATCGACCATGCATTCACACCCTCAAGCAAGGTCTGAATCTTAAACTTCCAATTCGTGAATTTAGATCCATCGAGTTTGCCAGACTCGTGGAGATAAGATTCCATCATATTACTCATTCTGAACTGATCTACAAGTAAATGAATCTACCCAACTGATTCAGAAAAATTAAAAAAAAATTAAAAATGAATACCTATCAGATCTTGTCACCTGATCTGCCACTGCTCTGCTGGTTCTCCTGATCCACCCACTGTATCTTCGATTCAGATCCAACAATATCTGACAAATCTGCAATTCAATCTTGCTCCAATGAGCAAATCCGTTGTTTTCCAATACAGCCACAAACTGATCCGATCAAAACTGATCTGATCTGCCTCTCCCAGATAGATCCGCAACTTCTCCGATCTGCAACTCCCGCAAATCGTCCAGCGAAGGTGAGGCTTCACGCGGATCTCCTTGAAGGTGAGGTGGCGCCTTCTCGAGCGAAAAATCCGCGCCCAGATGAAATCGATGTAAGGCAAAATACTTGGCGCGATTTTTCCGTGTGCTTCCGCGCCAATCTGGTGTTTCGGCGCGGTGGCGCGATTATGGGCCTGACAGACACGCCAGTTGCGCTTCCTGGTGCGACTGTCAGTGCAGAAAATGCGCCAACCCCCTTCTACTCAAAAATTTAAAAAAAAAATCTGAGTCCGTGAGCCAGGTGTTACTGCAGTCCACCTGCTCGGTCGAGCACAAAGCTTTGTGAGCACACAGCTCTTGTGTACACGCGGCCACAAAGGCACTTTTAGCCACGAAGGCAATTCAACTACAAAGGCGAATTGGCCACAAAGGCGATAAAAGATCAGGCTCACCCAATCTTAGCTCTGATACCAAGATAAAATATGCATAGAATTGAAAAGAAGGAGTTGTAGCTCTCAGGTGAGTACTGCACCTGGAGACTACACTCAAAACTGAGAGATCACTCTCGTACACTCTACATTCATGAATGATAAATTACATCATTAAGTACATCACCAGAAATCAGGAAGTTGCAAACAAACTCCTAAACTCTAGGAACAAATCTTAAACTAAGGAGATACGTTACAACTTGTGTAACCTTTTCTCCATTAATACAAAATAATATAATTATTTTCAACTAATCCTCTAAAATATTCAATTTCTATTTTACAATAAAAATCAAATTATGAGAACAAATATATTGAAACCCCTCACAAAACTCTAGGCTTCAATGAGTTGGTCTTCACCTTGCTGCTCCTTGGGAAGAGTATCTAGATCCTCCTAGATCAAACCTCCCCACAGAAAAGGCTTTTGGTCCACCAAAAGCTAATATTGTTGAATTTGATTCTTATTTCAAGGTATTGATTTTATGAATTCAATATATGTGTTTGCATCAAAACTCCCAATGTATAGTTGCAAATGTAACTGCTAACCGTCTTTCAATTGGTTCACATTCCATCACAAAACGTTGCAATAGTGACCCTGGAAAAAGACTGTTAAGTTATTACTTCCAACCTATACAAGATCTGGTGGATCTGCGCTTGTCAACAACAAATTCTTGAATCCCATGTATAAGGATATGCAGTGGATCATGACAAAATGGATAATTTATGTGGCGCATCAAAAAAAGCCACAATTTCCTTATCATTCAACCCCAATTTGACCAAAAACATCCCTCAGATGATCAGGTCCTTTTGTATCATCAGAAAAGTGACCTTCTTCTAGAAGCTCAGGCCTATCTTCTCTTCCTGGATGGAATGGAATGTCAGGTCCTCCAGTAACTTCAAAAACCACCACACCAGATATCTGATAAAGGAAGACATAGGATATTATGGGAAAATGTTCCTTGATTTGGCTCCAAGGGTCTAACGACAATGTCCATACCCCTGTTAGCACCATTGGCAAGCTCGATTGCATATTTCATCATTCTGAAAGGCCCTCCGGTCTTGGTATTGACATCGTAAGTCTCAGCATTGTGCCATGGGATCTGAACCATGATCAACACACAATTATTCTCTGCGATGAGAGCTCAGAGCTGTGATGGAAAATACTGAACAAACCCATTCTTCCTGAAAGAAGATGAATTGAAATAAAGTGAAAATGCTTTTCTCAAACACAAAACATTGTACCAAGAAAACTCTTGTTCACGCAACTTTGTGTGAATTAACACTGGATCAGCCAAAAACTCAGTTGAATCATCCTGCAAAGTGCCCCACTCCTATCTGTTGGAAACCGTATTTGAAATTTGTGAATAGGCACCTATTCCAGTTGAAGATGAATTTAGAAGATATGGGTATGGTATCCCCCTCTTTAGCATATCAACCATTAGCATGAATCTCCAGGGACTGATATCATGAAGGCCCTCCGTCACAAGCAACAACACATGGCATACTGAAGCAAAAAAAACGCCAAGCTAGAATGTGCCCTGAATACCCATTAACTCATGAGCCAACTCAGTTGATAATGGCTCTCAACTTAAAACAGAAATCGAAGAAGATCCATCAGGCCTCATCATTTCCGGCAAAACAGATGCACTAAATACAGGTTGAGTGTCAAGGAGAATAAACCGCTCAACATACGTCCTGAGTTCAAAACCAGCACTACAATGCCTTTCCATGGCTCTAATTTCTTATGACTGTAGTGGAAAATGAGGAAGCACCCCTGATGAAGTCCCGCCAGAACCATAAAGTTCATTTAGAATTTTTGACTTGCCTGCACCAAGAGGACCCGAGACTCCTATAACTATGAAATTTGTATTGTCTGACAATAGCCAGTCAAACAACTCAAAGCACAATGACAATATGACTGCATTGCCATAACTACCTCCGGTGAAGTTTTTTGCTATATTCGGCAATAAACGGAGACCTTTTGACCATCTCCCATATTCTAGCTGCATTCCGAAGCCACTCACGCTCACTGATTGGCCTTGCAAAGGAACGGCATGGTATTTAAATCACCTGATCACGAAGTTTCTCCAGCATTGAGGTATAGCTCTCAAGCTGGATCTTTGTTGAATCATCTAACACCTTCAATGGAAGAACGTAGAAATTAACTTCGCCAGGACTTGACCCATTGGTCGTCATCTCAAAAGATCTTCTCTGTCAGTTATTGAATATATGATTCCCATGAGGGCCATTCTCATCGTTATTTGGTTGAGATGAGGCTTTATTCAGCACATCCAAATGATCATCGTATTGGAGTCGTGATGGAAAATAAGCACTCCTACCAACTTCCAATTTGATTCACATTCGCCTTTCTAGTGCTTGGGAATGGGTCCCATTCCCTGATCGCTGAAGCTCCGCCTTTCCAGCCAGATGTCATTGCCCAATAACCTAATCACCACATCGAAGCCATAATTCGAATCTGCCCATAAGCCGCTTCCATTTGGCATGTCAAGGCGGAGGAAGTGTGGGGATCACATCATCTGCAATTGGCGTACATGATCTGGAACATCAAAATATGCCAACAATTCTGCATTCTGGTTATGAAATCATGGAACATTAGACAAACCTTTTATAAATAGCTTCCAGCAAATCCGTCTTGGATGCGATAATCTCATCATCTCAACCATGCATTTAGTTTGTTTGTAATTGTTCCAGAAAAGAAATGTGTGGTTTGGTCTTCGAGACGAAATATTTCTCTCTGTAAATCCCACTCTGTATGTAGATGACAACTCTCTGTGGCTTATCGTCAGGAACAGAGTTTACAACATTTTGTATATGTCAGAAATCTGCAATTCCCGTCCATCATGATTCATTCTTGTTCTGTTACTAATATGGTTCGATATGGCAGTTGATCGCAGTATTAGAGGAAGTCTACAATGACCTGTGAACTGTAAAAGTGAAAGAAGGGCGTGAGGTGGTTTAAAGGAATTACCAAAAGTAGGCATATAAGCCATGCAATCTGGGATATGCAAGAAGATCTTTTGCATTTTTCCTGTTTTTGTCACCAAATCTAGCCCAGTGGTAGTTCCACATGGATGGGTTATTGTAGTGAACCTCCACGAAGAGCTCGTCCACGATGAGAGGCATATCTGGGTCGTTGAGCCATCACCTCAGAATTGACCACTCGCTTCCCTCGATGTCCATATTTATAACCACTGTATTAGTTGCTTTCAATTGCAGTTCCTCTTTCATAAACTATGTTATATTTATCGCACTACTGGCTTTATCGTCTCCGTCTGACACAAAGATGTAGTGTAGCTTGATTCGATCCACCATCCACTGCGGAGGTTTGGGAGTGACCTTTACAGTAATGTAGGACGGATTCATGCGTGCCATGTTCATCTCTTCATGAAAACCTGACGGTTTCGACTTTTGCAGTATCTTGGAATTGACCTTGAACGCGTGAATCTCGGTTAAATCACAGGGGTACATGCGAAGAAATCAGGTGAGGTTGGTGTTGAATGCATTAGCGCCCAGATCCAGCAGAACCCATTTCTGTCTGCGATGGAGATCCATCTCTCCTTGGAAGAAAGAGGCAACCGTAGGATGTGTGTTTTGTCCTGGCTCCATCGGCCATGGCTCCTCACAGCAAATGCTCCCCTCCATCATGGCACAAGAAGTTGTTGTGTCCCTTTTCATTTTCAAACACAGAGGGGACCAAAGGAAGTAGAGTTTGCAAAAACTTTTGAATGACATAGAATTTTGCACAAACAATTTTTCAGCAAAATTTCAATTTAGGAGAAACATGATCCATTTCTTACCAAGCCACCTAAATAAGATATTATTGTTTTATTCATGTTCATTTTCTTGATGAATTTGATTTGGAATATTAATAGAAGATTCTTATTTATTTGGTGAATAACTCGTGACTTTTCTCCACGCTTTCTGATATTGTTATTTGGCATTTTTCACTTGAAGCGAAGGATCTTTTTTCTTTGACTTGCTTTTCCTCGCGCCAGGTTCGCTACCATAAGCCTTAACTTTCCAACACTCAGCCAAAAAATGATTGTCCTTTCTGCGAAATGTAAAAAAATTCATTTGTTTTAGAGGACTATTATACTTAATATCATTTTTAGCTGCTTTTGTCTGATGTGCTCCAATCCTTTTCTACACCATTTCCTTTGAACTCGGATTTTGACAAAGAGTTTGCATATGCTCTGGATATTGTGGAGACTTTTCATCATTATCACCTGCAATATTAAATTGTAAAAGTCCTTTTGAGACAGAATCAACATTCAGTTTCCTTCTTATCTCGGCAGCTTTGGAGCATTCTCTATAATCTCCGCATATATAACCCAATCTTGAATGTGAAAGTTGTCTTATCACTTCAATGGGATTGATGGTGCCTTGACCATTGCTCCCAATGCCTCTCCCTTCATAACCCATTTTCTTTAATAGTGTTGAGCCAATACCTCGAGTATGTTTCTCAAATGATCCCAAACTAACAATTTCTTCACGATAATTTAAATCTGTACTACTTACCTCATTGAATGTAGCACTTTGAAATCTTGCTAAAGCCTATTCTGAAGCTTGTAATTGTAACTCCATCACTTGCAATCTGTCTTGAAGCTCTTGCTTATCCTCTTTGAGTGCTTTCAATTGTTTTTGTAGCTTTTGACTTTCTCTGTTTTCAACATATAATTCTTCTACCATTTTGTTCATGGTTAAGAATTTTTTAAGCATTTCAGAATCCTTATAAAAATGTGGAAGAAAAGAAGGATCAGAAGAAGATTCATTTGTTGAAATAGACATTTAAAAACTTAAGAGATTACCTTCCTTCGTCGTTTATTTATCCTTTCTTGGACTGATTTTGACTAGTATACCCACTATGAAAGACAATGAACCACTCTGCTACCATAAATGATTCGTAATCCCTCGAGAGCCACTCAAACCATGTATAAAATAAAACTTGTTTTAATCTCAATTTGAGCTTAAGAGATTACGTTACGATACATGCATACGTATGCTCATTTCATCCCTTATTTGAAACAAAAAAAAATGACTAATAAAATTCTCAATCAAACCATAAAGAATAAAATTGTGCACACAACAGGTTTGATAACAGAGTTCACCCCCTCCACTGGGCTACCTATCCGGATTCGACTCCAATAGGACAAATCGATCTATTGGCTTTTTGAAAAGAGATATATGTACATCAATTTTTACATCAAGGTGGCCAGTCGAGAAACGTCAACTATACATCAAAAACTCTGAAATACTTATGGAGCTATCCAAGCTCTGCATGAAAATGAATATTTCAAGCACTCAAAATTTCTGCTTCCTCTCCCCTTTACCAAGTACATAAAATAGAATTATATAGATCTTAAGAGCTCAAAACTAAGGAGGGAATATCTCCTTATCCCTTATTCCAAGGAGAAATTAATTCTCATATCCCTTAAAATATGTGCATGAGATTTCTGTGGAGGAAATATCTCAATCTCTACTTTCAAGGGCCTTATCCCCAAAACCTTAGGGATCATAATAATCCCTTTAAGCCATCAACTTTCAACCTAAATTAGAATTTGAATTTTGGGGAAAAACCTCTCAAATATTCAATTTCTATTTTACAATAAAAAACAAATTATGAGCACAAATATATTAAAAACCCTCACAAAACTCTAGGCTCCAAAGAGTTGGTCTTCACCTTGGTGCTCCTTGGGAAGAGTATCTAGATCCTCCTGGATCAATAGGAGTACTTAAGCTGGACAAGCCTGTCAGATATTAGGCGGAAAAATAGAACCACAATGGATGACAAAGTTGCTTCTACTGAGACACACATTTATACATGCAATCAAACAGGAAATCACCTCAAATCCAGGGGCGAATTCAACCATATATTCAATTTCTGGGATTGGTAGAGGGAGAAATAACCCCTCACTAGTGCCATCCCTATAAATTACGGGTGAATGGAAGCAAAATCGAGGTTTGAATTAAAAATTGCAGGCGAATGGAAGAAAAATAGGGGTTTGAATGAAATTTGGAGAGGCGAAATAATTCTTTATCGGCTTATTTTATATGACTAAAATACATTATATATTTATTTTTTAAATAATTTTTGGGCGAACTATAGAAAGTGGGTGTAATATAAAAATATCTCCCTTCCAAAATATAAAACTCCATAAATTTCACCCATGAGCTAAGAATAACCCCTAAAATTTTCTATGAACTCCTTTGAAGGTACAAGTTAACTTTGACATCCCCATATTTGAGGGCCAAATAGATGCAGGCGTCATAGATAAATGGATGAATATGTTAGAAGGACATTTTTTGGTTCATGACTTTTCCAATCGGGAAAATATTAATTTTTCACTCCTCAAAGCTGCCCCCCATGTCAAGGACTAGTGGGAAGCCTGCACTGAGAAGAAGGACGAGGGGGAAACCTCCTTGTTCTCGGCTGCATCCACTTGGAATTATTTCTGAGACGCCATCAAGGAAAAATATTACCCCATGGGGAGATATGAGGACAAGTACATACAATGGACTACACTACGAAAACAAAGGGATCAAGATGTGCATGAGCTGTAAAAAAAAATTCATACCTGTTATCACTGGAAAATCGAACAAGCAGAAGACATCATAAAATGTCAAGAAGAAGGATTTACAGGGCTGAGAAACATTAGAGAATCTGGAAAATTTAAAATTCTCTAAGGTCAAGAGGAAAAATTATCATATTATGAATAGAATACACAGGCAAAGTGCGCTCCGCATGCATTTTTCTTTGATAGGCGCATTGGTGTCTGCGGCTTTCCCTTGATAAGCCACGTGATCCTGAGCATGGCAGAAGGTCACCATCCGGGACCACTTGACACACTTTAGGAGAATATTCTCCACTTGAGGCTACCCAAGGACAACCACCTAAAGCCACCGTGAGACCTCAAGTGACCACACAATGGAATCAACCCCCACTCTTGGGTCACTATGCACAAGTGTACCAAGAGAGGGAAGAAGGATTTGAATTTTCCTATAAAATTCCACCATGAGAAAAACTAAATGAGAACATGTTGTTATGCTGGCCAAATTTCCCATGAGAAAACCAGCAGTGTATTGTCTGGAGCAAAAATAGAGTAAGGGGATTCAGTTGTTGGCCACCCAACACCTCAAATCCCTCAAGAGAAGAGAGAGGCATGTAGAACCAGCTCAAGGGTAAAGCCCTCTTTGCATTGGGTATTAGAGCTCCATAGCTCTAAGGATCCACTACAAGTGTGTAATGTTCTACCGCTTCTTTACTAATAGCGACTAATAAGAGGGGATTAGTTCTTCGTTCAGATTATTGGCTCGTTTGACTCGATTGAGCTTGTGTTTATGTTTTATTGTTGTTTTGTTTCTTCTTCTTGTTTGTAGCATACTATGTTCCATAAACTAGTTTGTTCTACATGTTAGTATGTTTCCACTAACCAGCGAACAACTCTTTCTGACTGTGACCATTGCTTGTAGGTTGCAACCATTCCTATCAAGCACTGGTGTTTTAGTACACTCATGATCTAAACAACACCATAACAGGATTGGAGACTCCACTTATTTTACCCTTAAGCTAAGTGGTTGTGTTTCTACAGAGCCTTCTTTCTGCTCAGGATTGTTGCTGGACCAACTCTCCTCCTCCTCATCTTCTCTCATTCACCCTCTGTCAAGAGATTCAGTTCAAGAGGTTCAGAATTTTCTTGTGCATGAAAACCACACGCATTTAGCACAAACAGATGCGTCGGTCTGCGCGCGTTTAGCTCAAACAAGCTCGCAGATTCACGCGCCTGTGTAGAAAATTTCCACACAGAAACTAGTGAACTATTTTTTCATTAGTTTTCTTCAGTTTTTGCAACTGTAAAGTGATTAGCAGCCTAGAATAAATCTGCCATCACTGTGTTTTGGTGTCTCTTGACTGTTAGGAAATTATTTTAGCTGCACTTTAGTTTAGCTATTTTCATAGTTTTAATTCTTAGTTTATTGTCACAAATTCACATAGTTTAATTAGGAGTCAAGTAAATGGCTAAAATCCACCCATGCTATCTAAATGAACTTATTTACATGATAATAGACACCAAACACATAGGTAATTACGAAGGAGTAAGTGGCCCATATCCACGCATGCTTTAACTAGTTTCCATTTGTTTTTTCTAGTTATAGCATTAATTTTAATTTTAAATTTTCCATTAGGAACCGGGACCAGGAGCAAGTAATATTTGCTTCCCTTGCACCTTTTGGTGACCCTGGGCATGCATATGAATGCTCTCTTTTGATAGTTTGTCATCTCCCTTTAGTCCAACATTTAGTCTAATAGGAAAAATTGTAAGCGGCCCATTATCTGCACATCATTTTCTTTTTGAAAGGAACAATCGAAACATAGTTTAAATAGGAGGGAGTGTAAGGGATCATCGCATATCCACATCCTACAAACATTGTGATTGTACACTTTCTCACACACATTTCCACACCATAAGTGAAGTAAGCCACCTTAAAACTAATCATAATTGAACTCATTTAACCTCCCCACAGGGGCCACAAGATAATTAATAGTTCAGGTTAGGACCATTGGGGGTAGGCATCCAATAAGCCACCATGGTCAGTTTACATTCTTGAAACATAAAAATTGATTTTTTAGGGAGCTTTAAACTCGTCTATCTGGCCATGGTAAAGAATATCCAAGCACCACAGAGACCTGATTCGGAGGGGGTTAAGCTTAGGCCCAGTGCATGCAATACTATTTGAGGCTACCTGACCCATCTAGTGCTTGGTACTAGTATCTGAATACCAAGAAGCTCAAGGCTTGAACTCTCACATGGGACGATGGTACTTAGTGGCCAAATCTAGGGCATCCTTCTCTATAAGTGATGGTGCAGGAAACACTAGATCCTCTTTCCGTTACCTTAGTCAATTCTACGGCTACTGGAAGGCATCGCCAGTTCTTTCAGGATGTTAGCCCCAGTACCCACCAGAAGATATCTTTGCAACTCCCAGTTACAATTGAGAATCTGAGGATGATTAATTTTTTTAGGGTTTTGAGTATCACACGAAAACAACAAAAACCATTTTTTGATTGACTGGTCACATAGGATTAATCTAAAGGGAAATTAACCTTTTATTTTTGCTTTTTTTTTATGTATGTGTTGAGGCCTTGGAATTTCGCTACCGCAACATGGGGGAAAACCACCCGGTTTGGACCTTAAAGCAGTTCCTTTTCCGTTTGGTGTAGTGGGTCCGACTAGGGGTAATGGGACCAGTTTCCCAATAAGGATGATTTTGAGGGTGTGTGTTTATATGACATGCAAATGGAAATGATTTTAATCTATCTTATGCATCTATCTAAACTAATTATTCTACTCTATACCCGAGGTGTTTCTTCATTTATGCGATCTGAAAAGATGTCCTTCAACTGTTAGTAATATAGATCATTTAACAGTTGAAAGAGATGAAAACTATGTAAAATAATTATTCTAACAAAGTAGTTTGACTAAAAGAATTGTGAAAAATATATCGCATTCATATGTGTGATTATACATTCAATAAGAAACTGCAGACAAGTATTAGAACAGAAGTGCATGTAACATTCATCTATAATAACGTTTCAAATACATAATGAAATAAAATATGATTATCAATCTATAAAGAAAAACTTAATACAAGTGAATAGAAGTACCATATGTACGAAGTTCTACTCATTTAACTGACAGTAATTGATCTACTCCTTCTCGCTTTCAAGCAATTTGGAGAGTACAGTAGTGCAACATTAGTTAAACAGCTTTAATTGTCAAAAGATAACATATGTGTTCCATTAATTCATCAAAGCATTCACAAACTTACAATAGTGCATTCTTTGCAAATGTTTTTGACTAATTTTTGGACCCATCTTTAAATGCATGAGAGGGTTTTAAATACTAAACTAACTATGTTCTAAAAATATATTATTACAAAAATATAGAGGAGGTTGCAAACAACCATCCTCGTAGGACTAACTTAAACTACAATCTAGGAAAATAAAATAACAATTTTGATTTATGAATTTCGCCCTTTCTTCTGGATTTGGTCACGAAGTTGAAAAATATCTATCATAGGCTTGAGCTGAGCTGGCTGAAAAATCCTCGATCTAAACTGTCCCTTGAATACTACGTTTGAAAGTACTGGCTATGATCTTTTTGTTGAATCTATTAAGGATTACATAATCTGATACTGATGATAAGGTTTGATCAGAAAATTCCAATAATTTTCTTGATCAAACTTATTTAATTTTTTAATTACTTCATCCTGTGTGTCTGCTTTCTGCTTCCATTGTGTTTCTATCTGTTTTACTTCTGAGAACACTTCATATGTGTACTCTTTGAGAAGTTCTTCTTTTACAAGTTGTTCACATGTAGATTCAATAATTTCATTTGATAACTTAGACTTTTTCGCTACTGCTTTCTTTGTCTGGTTGATTTGTGCTTCCCAATCTCTGAATAGGATCTCCTTATGAAACTTATCTAACTGAGGTAGATCAGCTTCCTTTCCTGAGTCTGATTCTTGCCATTGAATTTGTTCATTGATCTTATTCTCGAGCCTTTCACATTCAAGTTTCTGGATAGCTATTTGTTGGGTTAGTATTTTATTTGAATCACAATAAGCGTCAATCATAGAAGCTTGATGACAAAATACTTCTTGTTATTTCTTTAATTTAGCATTTACATCCAATGCTTCTTTTATGAATTTCTCTAATTGTGGTTGGCTCTGTAACCTAGTCATTGTTGTTTCTAGTTGTGCTTGTTTCTCATTGATTTCTACTTGATGCTGCAATTTAAGGCTCTCAAAATCCTTTTGAAACTGGGCCATCTTTCCTTTGATTTTCTCACTGGAGTTGTATTTTTCTTCAGTTAATAACCTCTCTAGTTCTTTTACTCTGACTTCCTTTTGCCTCAGCAACAATGTAACTTCAGTAGCTTTATCAATGGTGGCAGTAGCATATGCCCCTGCATACTGTGATAATTTACTTAGATGTTCTGTAGGGTCATCTAAGGAATCCCTCCATAGTACGTCAACTGATTCATCTGTGAGCTTTGAGACTGTTTCATCAGTTCTTCTTCTCTTGTTCCTCTTAATTACAACCTTATAGCTAGGACTATAGAAAATTTCCAATGAAGGAATTTCTTCAACTTGTAAAACTATCTGTTCTGTAGGGTAGGCCAGTATGATCTCTCAATCATGAGTCTCTGGAACTTGTTGTAGTGGATTAGCAGTTTCCACTATCTTATGGGAATGTTCAGATGTCTGAAAACTAGTTACTTGATGAATATTGGGATTAGCTTTAGGAATTTTTATTGCTTCAAAAAACTCCTCCCATTCACTACTAAAATTCTTTGTTTATGAATTTTCAGACTGATCTAGTGTGTCATGAATGTGCTGAACTTCTTGAGAATTTGACTATGTTCCATTACCTTCTTTTTGCTCCTGTATTTCTATCTCTTGGATTACCTGATCAAATATCTTTTTTGGGCTATCCTTTAAGGATTCATATTCATTTTCAGAGTGATACGAATTGTGATATTGATCCTCTGATTGACCTGATTCATCCTCAGACATGTCTTTCACTTCATTATCCAAGCTGATACTTGGGTTAGGCCTGTTGACATCTTCAATAGTTAAAAAATTGAGAGGGACTCTCTCCAGTCTCTTATTTCTATATACTTGGAATGCTTCCAAATAATCTTGGCTCAATTGGCTTGATGCAAACTTGGTTATAAGAAAACTTTTCCACGCCTTAGAAGAGATCATCAAATCCATCTACTTCCTTTACAAAAGGCTTCTTTTTTTATCTCTGTAGTGTAATTTTTAATTACATCATTTGGATCGTTTAAGCTCTTTGGCATTTCTGCCAATTTCAATAGATTAATCTTGGAAACCTCCTTGTAGGTATGGCCAATATCAAAAAATGTAAAAGTATCGCACTGTACAGGGAAATTAGGCCAAATGGTCTTCTTAGCATCTTTCAGTTTTTTAGTGATACCATTAACAAGTTGGTAAGCTATCTCTCGTGCAAGAAACTTATCAAGAACATAATAAGGTAGGATGTGGGGAGAAGCATAACTCCTGAATACTCTGACATATGTAAAATTCTCCTCTGCAAACCACCTAGCCACAGAAAGAATATATGTGCTAGCCTCTTCAGAAACCCTAGGGGCCTTCTTATTGAATATCATTTGGTGCATAGGCAATATGACTCCATTACAAATTTTAAAAATTTCAAGTGGAAGTCTGAATCCCAAAGGTCTTTGTGGTAAATGTGGATTGGGATAGGATCTTGGGTAGTCCATTTCCATCCCATGGTAGGAAAACTAGAAGAAAAGCAAATTGCGTCCATGACATAAACAGACATATAAAAGGGAGGTATCTCTCTAGATTAAACACTCCTTTTATTCCTATATTCTGTGATCTGTTTGGATAAACTATCAGATAAGATGTTTTCCCAATTCAGAATTGAGGAATTGATGATTGTGTCAATCAATGGAACCCATTCTACTGAAAAACCTAGTGGTATCAGGTTTGGAAAAAAATATACACAACATACCGACAGCATAACAATAAGGGGAAGGAATTTGGGCAATTGGGTACGTACCGAGTTTATCTCACTTCAACTTTCCCTGGTCTTCCTTCCATTCTTTGATGACCTTCATGAGATCTGGATGCTCTGCTCTAAAGCTTTGCATAAAAGTCATGTCATACTTCTATTGCGGGGAGGGTAGAGGGTACATTGCTTGCAAATCTTCTGCCCTGAAAGACCTTATGTTTTCTCCCTTTTAATCTTTTAATTTCCTATTATCTATGCTTAAATGGTCAATTACCCACTTAACCATGTCTGTGTAAGGGATAATTTTTAGTCTTGTTGCTACCTTGTGGACGAATGAACATGCAACATCAAAGTAGGTCGCGTCTGAAGTATATGTCATGCATGTTCTGGAGAATTTGGTTATTACTTTTGGATTTTTGTCGTTGAACAGTTTATACATTATTTCCCATGATGAATTTCCGCAATCCTTGTTGCAGGTGGTATCTGAAAATAAGGGATACATGTCTGAGTCTTCAGTAGGAAATGCTTGAAAAGTTTCTTTTCCCTTTTTGCTCATTCCAATCTTCCTTAATCTGTTAAATGGTTTCTTGATTTCAAGTAAACAGGGAGAGAATTAAAATTATAAAGAACATAGAGTCAAATCCGTCGTTTATATCAAACATAAATGAATATATATGAATATTTCAAATATAACAACAATCATCAATAATGATTTCAAAATCAAATTTCTTACACCTTCACATGAAATATTTTTCAATAAACTTGAAGCCGTTAGATCTCGAATTTCGTTTTGATATGACATAAGTCATTTCTCATGCTCGAGAAATTAAATGTCATTAATTTTCACATCGCCATATATAACTTTTACCGCTTTTGATGTTTACCCATAAATGTTGCGAAATGCAATGTGTGCACACCGTACATCGCAACTTTTATGCGATAATGAATTTGTTTTATGGTTAAGTTATGCGAAATATGAATTGCGCATTCAAAAGTCAAGCGGCCGCTCTTTAATAGGACTTTATAGATTTATCTTTGTTACTTTGTTGGCTTGTCGGGTTCGCACAATCGCACTTATATTGAATTGGTTTATGAGTTGGTTGTTTTAAATAAGGTGAGATGTGATAAAGAGTTTATAACGATAATTGAAGTATTTGCAAGTTTTTAAAACATAACCTCGCAAAAGGTTAGTGCATTTCGCATCCCACGTAACTTAGAGGTTTGTAAGTCCTTTTAAGTTGTAAGCAATGCAGTTTGCGATGCACGAAAGGAATAAAGTGGAAAACTTTTATTTCCTAAGTTTTTTGTTTTTGAAGCTAAAAATGAATTTCCTATTTATTTCTTAAGGGTCCCCATTTATTAAAATAAATGGGGGTGCTTTATAGCACAACAATTGGCGATTCACTTGGGAGAACCAAATATCTCTAACTAATTTTTTGAAATTTCTAAAACTTTATTGAAAATAAAAATTGTCGCAGGAATGAATTTCAAACAAATAATATCTTACTAAGCAATGGAATTTCTCTTATTTATTATTCATAAGGATCCCTCTTTTAAAGATACAAGTATGAAAATCTATACCAGTCTTTACTTAGTTCAAAGAGATAAAGCAGGTGGCTCTTACAGATCAGTTTTATAAAAATTTACTCTTTTATCATAGGTAGAGCCTCTGTTCCAATAGGAAATTTAAGCTTTTGGCAGGGTTACTTTTTACCCAGCAATGATTTTTTGTCCCATATAGTGTTTCTTACAATTTCAAAAATAAACTAATTTTTTGAAACTTTTCTTTTCCGTATCATATTTTTATTTACTTAAAAGCCATTGTCTTGTCTTGGTAACCAAATGATGACAATTCCATTCGCTAGTTGTAATTAAACTGATCAAGCTGGCTCTTGATGAGACCCCTTGTCCTCTTGATATAATCAAGTCATTACCCTATTTTGGTAGGCAGTAATGGTAATATTAGTTCAACTATTTCCTTATGAACATGGTCAACAAGCTCTTGATGAGACTTGTTATCTTTTAAGTTTTTCTAGTTGTAAGCTTTTTTGAATTTCTTTCAAAAATTTATAAGTTTTCCCGGATGGGGTGAATCATTCGTCCTTTTGAGGATTCTGGATGACAATGTTGAGTTTTGGATTGCTTTTCTGTAAAAGATTCTTTACTATGTTAAAGATTCTTTTCTTGACTGATAGTAGAATAATCATGCTATATAAGGATGAGAGCTCATCAGAGAATAAATAATTTTAGTGAAATTACATCTTTCAGTAAAAATAAAATATATTTGTCTTTTGAATCTTTCGATTGTTTCCTTAACACTTCCTATTTCTATAAGCGATAAATAAAAAAGGATCATCTAAGATTTTATTTTGAAAAGCCAAAAATTTATACTAAGCAACTTTTATTTCTTCTAAGAGGACTATTCCTGCAATCCCTCGTCTCGTACATTGGAGGACTATTCCTGTGACCTGTGAATAGTAAAATCTCCTGAAATCACCTTGATGGAATCCTTCTACATAAGGGCAAGAGTTCTCCTCAAGAACATTTCCTCTGGAAAACCCTAAAAACCCATGTTTGGGCATTGGCGCGGGTAGCCAGTTCATCGCTCACACCAATGGGGAAAATGCACACTAGTGGGCGTGCCAGCTGGCGCTTTTTCCCTGTGTTGTGCCCGTGCCAAACCTATTAAGGAATGTTTTTTAACAATAGAAGGCAGAAGTTTGATTCTAACAACTTCAGAACGGATCATCAAAAATGGGTTGGGTTGTTTGCCTCCGAATCTCCCTGTTTAGGAAGTGGTTTTCCACCTCTCATGGACCCTTCCTAAAAGATAGGACTCCCCCCCATGATTATAGGGAGCCTAACCTCTCCTTCTCCCTCTATAAAAGCCTGCCCTCTCCATTTGCTAGCTAGCTGAACTTTTGGGAAGGAAATTATAGCTGAGTCACAATCAAGAGAAGAGCTAAGGAGAACCTTGTGAGAGAGAGAGTTCTATCAAACCCCTGACGAGCTTTGTGAGACACATCCCACTGGAACACTGTCGAAAGATCACGACGTCAGAGCACCGGTTGTAATCGTTCTCTCGTATCTTAATATACATGACTATGTTATTGGTTCCATGATTGTGTTTGTCCATTATATAATGCAATTTCATTCGTTCCTCTCTGACTGATTGATAGTTATAAAGTGTTAAATATTGCGTTGCATGTTGTCTCTCTTCTTTGTATGTGTACAAGTATCTGGATGCAATAAGCTCATGGATCGTGACCTGTCGAGCTAGGAACGGAAGCGCCACTTCTTCTTTGACAACAGCAGCGAAGGAATCACGGTAAGCGATCTATCGTGATTCTATCTTTTGTAACTAGGAATCAATAGCTTTGCGTGTTTCGATTGTTGCTAGACCCACTCTAGGGCTAGTGGAATCGCCTCTGTCCATAGAGGGAATTTACGTCCACAACAATTTGGCAACTCCACTGGGGATCAGTGGGAGTTGGTCCTTCCTCCATTGGGTTGTTTTTGGCTTTTTGTTTGATTAGTCTGCTTTTCTGGTTCACCTTCTTTGGTGTTAAAACCTTGTTCAGCCCCCAGAAGACCAAATGTAGCCTCTGTTCGTTCATTTTCACATTTTCTAGGGTAAACCTGATTGGCGCGGTTATCCCTCTGACAATCGTGCCGAAGGGCGCTTGTTGCTAGTTAGGCACCCGCGCGATCCCCTGTTTGGCGCAGATTACAGCCAAACAGGCGCGCCAACCCTGCTTGGTCTTAGGGTTTGCCTGTTCTTGGACTCTCTAAGCTTGAGTTTTGGTCCTTGTTTGTTTTTTCTGATTGATTGAGTGCTTTGAAGTCATTTTTTACTTTTTTTAGCCCTTTCCCTCCGGTTGTTCGCCCTTTCCTGTCAGTTTTTCATTTTAGCCCTAGGGCTTCTACGTGCTTCAGTGTGCTGAGTCTCCCGTGGGAGTTTTGGGTCTTTGCTTTCCCGGTCAACTTTGTTTTGGCTTCTTTGCATTCATATTGCTCAATCCAATTTAGTCATTGTGTTAATTGAGTGATTGTCCTCTCTTTCTTTTAGTTTCGCTTTGTGTTGCTCCAAGCCTAGATCACACGGTTTGTTTGAGTCTCTTTTGATATTCTTCTTCGCTTTGAGGGATTTCGTCATCGGTTTGAGTCTTGATTGTGCTTGTGTGAGTTGAGTGAACTTGTTTTGTTTCAGCTCTCTCTTTATCATTCTCAAATTGATGTTTTCATTAGTTTTTCATTTTTTAGTGCGCTTCTCTAATATATTGAAAAATACAAAAAAAAATCTTTTTCATTTTGATTGGCATAGTGAAAATTGAAAACTCTTTCACATTAATAGTGTTATATAATTCTAGAGAAAAATTTTCCAGTTTCATTAGCTTTCATTGAAAACAGTAGTGGATGTTTTTGTGTGTTCATTTTGCTGTCATTTGAAAGCTCTCAACTCTCCCGTAGATAACTCTTCATTGAACAAAATGATATTTGGTCGCATGTAGTTCGCATCTAGAGGTTTTATGAGATCCAACATTCGATAGGGCCTTGAAATTGAAACGTAAATTGAAGATCAACTTTAAAATTTACTGAATTAACCTAAGGCAGCATTGAAACTTAACGGAACATCTAGTAGTCTAAGGTAGAGACGTGTTCCGACGTCTTTAAGCCTAGTAGTTTTCGCTCGCCATCTGGCTACAGACAGTGCTAGTACGAACTTTTGCTCCCCGTACCGTCATGTATATAAATGGAGACCCCATTAGGTTGCAAATTCTTTATCCATAGGAAGTCAAGTTTGTCGCCTTTTACCCATGATACACCAGACACAGCATTCGGACAAATTACCTGCACGTCCGTTAAGTCCTTGGTTGATTTCTCTTTCATTTTTACCAAGGTGTATATGGCAGTTCACGGATATCTGGTACACCCATTTACCTAGATTACTATAGCAGTCATTTTGATCTTTACTAACTCCCTAAATTTGAAAAGATCATCAAGCACTTGTCCTTTCAAGCTTGTTTCCAAACTGAAAGTGATAGAGTCATCTTTTACTTGTTTCTAGACTCTTAAAACATGAAACAGTAAAATTTTCCAGTTTCAATGTGGTAAAATTAATCACCTACGATCACACGCCCATTTAGAGATTGATTTTTCGGCCTGTTTTTGTTTGCCTTGGTTTTTGCCCGTGTGTCTTTGTTTTTGATCTCTTCCTCTTTTTGCTATAGTCACAGTGGTGGAACCATCAGTTTCATCTAATGGTAGTCCTTATACAGAAGATTCATCAGAGGTCTCTCAGTCCTCTATTGAGCATCAACAGCCTGTTGTATCCAAGTTTCCCCTTGGGGGACCGGTTATATCTGAACTTCCCTTTGGAGGACTAGTTGAGTTCAATTGGCCCTTGTCGAACGCTTGGTTTGCATTTGGAGTTGGGGAACACTTCCCTCCTCTTATATTGGGATCACCATTTTTGGCTGTTGTCATACCTCCTAGTCCCCGTTGCCTTTTAGAAGATATTACAGTAGGGTCAGATATGGACTCATCCAATCCTACTCCTAGTGAGGGAATTCCTACTTCTGGTGAAGACTACCAACTTTTTCCCGAAGACATCCCTAAACCATCTGTTTTTTCCTCACCTCGTCCATCGCTCCCAGCTGGATATAGGTCTTTAAGTCAGGTCATGGCTGTTATTGCCTCTATGGGAATATCGACTCCGTCCACGGAACCGACCATTCCCTCGTTAGGGATGACGCCATCGACACCTCTCACGGCATCTCCTTTTGTCACATTGGTACATGTTAGACCTACTATCTACGTGGCTGCATCTACGCCTGTTGTCACCACTCAGTCGACTAAGACCTCATCATTTCTTGAAGACATTTATATAGCTTCTGCCATTCCCGAGAACCTTTCTCC
Organism: Pinus albicaulis; assembly: GCA_034641835.2. Taxonomy (NCBI): domain Eukaryota; kingdom Viridiplantae; phylum Streptophyta; class Pinopsida; order Pinales; family Pinaceae; genus Pinus; species Pinus albicaulis. The sequence continues at coordinate 14,104,056 of MU968363.1, forward strand.
CAAGGAGTATCGGATGTCTTTACAGCCGCCGATCTCCCAGGTTGATCAGTCCTCTTAGGATCTTTATCGTCCTTACTTTTCTCATTATGGAGCGGATGGTGCCTCGATCTACTCATTTCCATATCAATATGATGGGCAGGGAAACCCCATTCGTTTGCCTATTCCTAAGGCTTATCAATATATTAACGGTTTTAATATCTACCCTGCCTGTGTAACCTTCTAACCAACAAGGACAACCCTTTCAGGGACAACCTTTGTTTCAACAAGGACCACAAGGACAACCCTTCCAGGGACAACCTTCGACCTAGCCAAGGTATGCATACGACCCGCAAGGAAAACCCCTATAGGGACAACCTTTGGTCCAACAGGGATTATTTTACGGCCTGCAAGGGCAATCTTACAATCCTCAAGGTCAACCTCTGCAGCCTCACCCTGTGGTCCAACCAGGGCAACCTCAAGGACTGGCAGGGAAACCGAGGTATCAACCTAGACCTCCATATGGTCCTGGGGGGCAAACCCATCCTTCTCAAACTTTGGTGCAACCTTAGCAGCCTCATTTTCCTATTGGTCACAATGTTGCACAGCCAGGGCCATCTTATGGTCCTATCACAGGTCAACCTGGTTATCAAGCACAACCTAGCCCACTCCCGCCATCAGGCCAACTTGCTCAGCTGGGGCAACATGGTTTCCCTCATCAGCTAGGTCAACCTGTTCAACCAGGACAACCTGCACAGCCTGTTAACCCTGCTCAGTCACCGATCTATTCTATGCCACAGCCGAATCCACCTGTGCGCCCGACTTATCCGACTCAGCAGGGCCCCACTTACCAGCAGCCCGTTCGACCCCAAGGCAGCTATTACCCTCAAGGTCATTCTCGACCAGTTTACAACCCGCCTCAAGGTTTTGGTTATTACCCTCAACAGCCAGGCTATACTTATACTCCACAGCAAAATCTGTAAATTGCTCAATCGGGACCCATGTATAATCAAAATCAGTACCCTAGTTATCAACCCCCGTATCCTAGTTTTCAGCCGCCATATCAACCTAATTATCTGGTTTATACCCCCTATGGTCAGAATCCTCCAGGACAGCACCAATGGGGGTAGATTTACGCTCAACCAGGATGGAGTACAGGTACAGGTCCTTATCGGGGACCTGGCATGCCTTTTAACCCTCAATTACCTTTTCTCGCCACGTTGGAGTTACCGGATGTGTCCAAATTGACCAATGATCCGATTCTTCATAATCCGTATTGGCCTCTGATTCCGACAAAGGTGCCTGGTGATTGTCCTAAGTTTGAGGGAAAATCTGGAGAAGACCCCCAAGCACAGGTCATGACATACCATTTATGGTGTTCTTCTAATTCTTGGGTGGATGACTCGATTCGTCTACGTCTTTTCCAGCGCACTCTTACCGGCGCTGTTGCTAAATGGTATATAGAATTGTCCCGTGGTATTTTTCAATATTTTAATACTCTAGCTATGGCATTCCTGGCGCATTTCCAGCTACCGGTTCGTTACGAAGCCGGGACGCACCTCTTGACATCTCTGAAACAGGACAAAGCTACTCATATTTCTGATCACATTCATGAATGGAGACGTCGTTGTCATCTGATCAAGTTTGAAATTCCTAATCAGCTTCTAACTCACTAGTTCACTACCTATTTTTTCAATAATATTGCACAATAAATTGCTATGGGGGCATGTGTAACCGAGGAACAAGCCATTTCTTGTGCCCAGTACCTCGATTTAGTGTACTCTCAGTCGGGCACGTTATATGACATCTTGACTGATGCCCCGCGACCAGGGACCTCTAAAGCGCTGGCTACTCCATCAGTAGATGATGTTATTGGTTCAGTCTCTCAGACTTCTTGCAAGTTTTCCAATGGGAAGCATAAATCAAATTCTTCCAACAATTCTGCTCCTCGGGCTACTCCAAATTCTGGTAAGACTCCGGAGGTCAATGCCATCCAGGCCAATCCTGTGGACAAGACTTCCAAAGGGAAAAATAAGGGCAAAGGCAAAGCCAAATCCGATGCCCGAAAACCAAAATCGTCCAAACCACGTGTTGATGATGGTTCGCAACGAAAATCGAAGTACCCTTTCCTGATTTGTGATGAAGACCACTACACTAAATATTGTCCTAGACAATCCGAGGTTAGTAAACTTCTTAAGGGCTCTAAGGGAACTCCGACAGTTCTTAAGGAACCTTTTCCATCTCAGCAAACCCATATGGTTGAGCATCCTTCGCCATCTGCACCATTTGGGTCTCAGGTTTTCATGATAAATGGTGTTGCACCTGTTTCTATTGCCACTCGGTCAAAGGATTATGTCGGATCACGCCAGGTAGCTAGGAAGGAAGTCGTTGATGGCCCTCCTCCCTCACCTGCCTCTGGTCCTCTTGATATTGAAAGGCCCAGTGTTGAACTCGTTGTACCGACCACCTTCCAAAAAGTGTTCTACAGTCTTCCTATAAATACGAACACTGCGTGCTTCCTAACTAAGCATTGTTAGAGATTTGGCAAGCGCATTAAAATGCTACTTGCAAATACTTGGGTATAAAATCTTATTTATCAATTTTCCCCCTCATTTAAATTTTTGATGCTCCTCATAGACATGAATCAGCCATGTGGCCATAAACCCTCATATTCAATCTCTTGGGTTACCTTTCCTTGGCATCCCACTCTTCAGGGTTAAACCACGTTCAAAAACATGTAAGACTAACCCTTTATTCAACCTCTTATTTTGTTTTCCATGTGACGGAAGCGCAAAACCATATGCACAGAAAGAGCTAATCGTTCAAAGTTTCGAGAACGTCGTGGCCGTCCCAGGTCCGTCCAATGTTGTCCGATGGACGGAAGTGGTTTGCGTGGTGGTCTGGCGCCTTCCAAGCTTAGGTGGTTTCATTATTTCACCCTGTGAGCGTGGTGGGCCTGCGCAAAAACCCGACGATTCCATTGAATGTGTGTCGCGTGTCTTTTTATGCGGGCCGAAAACGCCCATTTCGCGTGCCTCCTCCGGACGAAAGCCGGTGGCGAAATAAATAGTGACGAATTTGGACCTCGAGGCACTCCCTCAGCGGCCATCGTGCCTGCGAGCTGCCAGCATTCCGTCTGTTCGTCCACAGCCCCACAGCAGTCGCCCTCGACTCATTTGTGGTCGTCCATTACGAAGATCGTGCAGCCCATATCATCCTCTTGACCACGTACGCCAAGTCCCCTACTACCGACGACGTACAAATGTTCCTTATCTCGTCCCTACTTTGTCACTCCATACATCCTCGTCATCTGTTCCGTGTTCCTTTGCGTCATATATCCACCTTTCATGTATCAATTCATTCATCGTGTTGGAAACATTTTTTACGTTACAAGCTTCACTTGGGTTCATTCTTCTTTTATTTTATTACGTTTTCTTAACCCTCTTGTGATTCCTACACTTGCCTTTCTACAGCAAACCCCACTCCACCATCTCCATGTCCGCCATCACCTTGATTGGTTTTATTTAACGGATTTTTTTTTGCGGGGATCACCATGGCTAAATCATCATGACCTAGTATTCCATTAAAAGAGTGAGAGATACACACGACAGGAACCATGTTTCGGGAAGCCATAATTGGGTAGGAAAAGATCCGGGGCTGCTACGATGTGACACACCATTCCGTAGGATACTTGAATCTGTAGAACCCTCCGGAGAAAATCAGAAACGATTTGGGCGGGCGCTAAATAGGGCAGCATGAAATATCGATGAAAGATCGAGAGACACGGAGGCACGTAAAGATGCGAGTTTAAATTCAAGTTAAGTAAGAGAGTACCATGCTAAATACAAGCTTGTATCGAGGTTTTATTGCGACATTTTTTACTCTTTCGGTCAAATGCAAATGTTTGTATATTTTATTCTTTATGTCTTGATGTGAAAATTTCTCCTCCATATTTATTCCCATGAAAGCTCGCAATAAAAAGTACTTGCACCCGATTCGACACCGTCAAACGACATGGCGGGTTTTTCTTTCAAGTTTGTTTTAAGTATATCATTAAATGTATATCCTACCACTCATTCTCGAAAACCTTCTATTTCCTCTATAAAAACAGAAAGAAAAGACATTGTAACGATTACGATTTCTATCGATGCATGCAATAGGTAAAGGCTTTGTATACATCTTGCCAAGTTACGTATGAAGGCTCGGAAACCGTGGGTCTCGGTGAGAGGGAAGTTATACGCTGTAATAGGGATTAAGTCTTTGGTATCCCACGATTATGTAATCTTTTCTTATGTGTTAATATAATATCTCATTTCACTTTGCATTTATCTTCTTATATCACATGTTCTGCAATGCGAGTGGCTCACTAATCTTAAATGAGATTAAACTCTAGTTGGTTACCATGTAGGATTATTCAGCGCTTTAAATAGGCCTAGTCATGATATCTACTACATGTTCATTTCATCCATATTTTTTGCTATATTAGTTTCTTGGGAGGGTGCTTTTAAAATGCCATTATCACTTCATCCTCCCGTTCTGGATTGAATCGCCCTTCTGTGGTTTGTTGTGTATGCGGGTATCGATATCACTTACTATTGTCTGCATTGTATTTCTTCTGCATCAAATTAAATGTTGGTTATTCTGTGTATTTCAATGGCCCTCTTTGCGATGAAATTTGTCTCTTAAAAGCATGCGATGCTTTTTTGTATTGGAGCTTTGCATGTTGTTCCTACATTATTCTTATCTTTTATCAGCTTAAGAGTTTGGTTCCATTTCAACAAATTTCCTTGTTTTAAGAAGTGATAGTAAGAGAGCTTTTGAGTTGTTAACTTAAGCTATATTATGAGCTCCTTGCCCTAGCCTAATATGTCCTAGGCAACTGGTCTATGGCAACTCTAAAACATCTCTCGGGTTAGACGTAGATATCATAACATCTTTGCGGTACCGTTGCCGGGGACGGGTGAGAATATCATTTTTTGCGAAGCTGCGACAGTGCTACTCTCAATCGAGTGAGCATGAGAGAGTTGAAGAGTTGCATATCTCACCTTGCCGTCCATATTCTTTATTTGATATTGGTAGTCTTGTTTCTATAAAAGCCATTTGAGGTCAGATTCCTCATTAAAATTATCCTACGTATGCGACCCGAAAGGTGGTAATAGGAGAAGTTGGAGAAATACGGTCGGTTCGTCTCTTGAAAACCTTGAACATTCTGTAGAACTTCATCCTCTCTTCTCGAGAAATTCCCGATGAAAATCACGGCTTTCTTTGAAAAAATCACCAAGATATTACTCGGAAGTAGCCCCAGAGGGAGGTACAGAAACAAAGAGAACTACTGTCTTAACTTGGGGATGAAGAGATTCAAAAGTTAAAGACAACCCTATTAATGTTGAATTATTTCAGCTATAAGCTTTCTGTGTATTCCTGTTTTTATTCATACTCCTCTTTGCTTCATTTGTACATCAAATTGCTGCACCTTCCCTCATCCAATAGCTAATGTTCTTGCTTTCTGTTGAATAAATATGCTCATGACAGCACCCTCCAAGTGCTTATTGATATGCGCGGGATTATTTGAAGATATTACCCAAATTTAATAGTGAAAATGAAATTGATGCCAAAACATCTTGAGACTTTCTGCTCTTTGAGAAAACTTATGTCAAACAGCACAGTGGTCTTGAGATTGTTTGTACACAATCTTTTTGGATAAATTAGAAAAGCAGAAAGAAAATAGATTTAAGACAACTGAAAACAAATTCAGTAACCACACAGGATGACATGGAAAATAACACTGCCAGAGCGAGGAGAAAAGAAAGATCATGGGCAGTGTCTCCTTGGGTTCATCCCCACTCAAGAAAATATAATGAAAGGTGTGGAAGTTTATCAGATGTTTAATAAGTTATATCTAATCTCACTGAATGTGAAGCATCATCGAACGTTTGTAAAGGTTGTTTTTTCATTGCGACTTTTGACTAGAGATTTCGGTTTCTCCTAGGAGAAAAAGCTGCCTTACTAGATGATGCTCAGTCAGATGCTCTTGAATTGGAAGCTAACTTTGCTTCTCAGAGGGTAAAAGGGAAGGGTGAACAGGATGCTAGAGAGGTAAAGAAGAAGTTTCCTCTCTAACTTGAGAGAAAAGTTCGAGATAAGAGAAATGGATGAGATAAGCAAGTGATTAAGAAGGTAAAAACTTGGAATTAGGCCAGGCAAAGCTCCCCAAGGTACATAATACTCAAAACAGAGGATACAATCCCCAAATAAAGATACACAACACAAATATTGCCAAGGGGAAACAGAAACGTAAGATCGGTGCCACATCCCTTGTGCAAATTAGGATGACTGCTGAAGGGTACCAACATGGACTGAAGATTTCAAATCTTGCCCTTCTCAAACAATGATGAAATGGAATACCCATTGCAAGAAGAAAGAAAAGAAAAAACGAAGAATTAGTCAGCTATGCTCATATTGCTGATTTCATCGTAATTAAATGTAAAATATGATCTCGGTCTTCAAGGAAGAGGACCTGAATTCAAGACCAAGAAGAAGAGCCACCCAGCGAATAATGCCTTCTCGGAAAGGAGTCCAAAACAAAGAGAAACATGATTAAGAGTAAGAAGTCCTCCCAATGTCCTTACAACTAATGACAGAGATTCCTTCTTCTTTAAAAATGGTATGGATCTCATCTAATGATGAATACGTGTCCAAAAAGAAATTAAATTTTAAATTTGAAAATAAAGTCAAAAACAAGTTGTGATAGAAAAAGCCCCCTCTTTTTCTTTGCAAAAAGAACAGTGGAAATTCCGATCCCCTTGATCGGTACTAAAACAACACACCTGTCGATCTCAAGATTACTTCTTTTATGCTCCCTACGAAATATCAATTCTTCAATAGTTTAAACCTTCGAAGAAAGACCACGTGATAGTCTTTGTGCATGTTGAAAGTGAATCCTTCTCTCTCTTTTATGTGTCTCTAGTTATTCATGACACAGTGTTACACAGTGTATGTTAAGATTAGGGCTTCCCCATAGTCTTATGCCTCTATCTGTCATGGAACAGCCAGGGCCCACTAAATCTACCCTTATCTGTCAAGGGCCATTAATCCCATTTGATTCAAAAGTCAAATGCTTGAGACTGAATTAAAGATTTATTAGTCCAATTTAGCCAAATTCCAGCAGTATTAATTCATGGACATTGTGGTAGCTGATATCCCAACTCGATTTGACGTATTCTTGTCAGGTCTTGAGGTACAAAAATTGGTGGGTCAAAATTAAATGGATTTCTTGTATGCTACCATCCCGAGTTTTTGGTGGTGGAAGAGAGGAGTTATACGGGAGAGACTAAATTTGTCAAAGGTAATTCTAAGGCTGATAACTGCGAAAAATTCACAGGTCTATAGTAAGAAAGGGGAATTTTTCATGCTTTGTCTCACGAAGAAGATCAAGTGTGTGCATGAACCCTCTTCAAAATTAAGGATGAGCGGCCTTGAGAAGATTATGAAAATTTGGAATATGAAACTCTACATTTTGATGGAGCTGTTCAAGAGAAGGCAATGGAGCTAAGGTAATGACCAGAGTCTCTCAGGAAAAATGGGTCCCCTTTGTCCTTTAAATTTGGAATGTAGAATACCAATAATGCTTATTTGAATATGAGCACTTTGTTGGGATTACGGACGACGAAATATGGGCATACAAAGTTTAAAAGTCATGGGATACTCACGAGCTGGTGGTAGGCGGGGTCAGAAATCAATGTTCAAACTAAGCACCCACGGTGAGAGCATATAGAAATAGTATGGGTTGTAGTCGAGAATTTACGCAGCATTTAACATACGGTTCATGCCCGGGGCCAGGCAGAATGGCCAGACTCTCTTATTGCTTGTTTGCCAAAAGGCCATTTAAATCATCTGAATCTCTTTTGGTGTCTGAAATTGAAGTACGATACGGACAACAAATCTGGGATAATATTAAACATTGGCGGTTTTTGAAGATGATGAACATGTGAAGAGATTCTTGAAGACAATGGAAGAATTCTCCAACATGGAGATTGATGATAATGAAGAAAGGAAGAAAATGTTGTAGAAAACAAATGAAAGGAAGAAAAAATAACCCAGGCAATAAAAGTCACTGTGGTACAAAAGAAATATCATACCTAGAGGGTTAGTACCTCTAGAAATATTGTTTGATAAAAACGACGTTCCATTGCGGCAAGGTAAAAGCATTAGAAAAAGCAGTGGAAGATTGAAACACAGGCAACGATCTTCTGAGCCCCAAAGTCCATCAAATTATCCAAAAAGGTCCCAGAAGAATATAAAGAGAAATACTTGAGGCTGACTGGGTTATGTAAGGATGTATTTGCATGGTCTTATCATAGAGACCTTAAAACTTTGATGTTGTTATAATACGACATAAAATTCCTTTGAGAGAAGGTGCCAAGCCTTATGGCAGAAGCTCGGCCCAGATAAATCCCTCTTAACATTACCCACTACTGTTGAAAAAGAAATCAAAGAAAATTTTGCTACAAAACCAAAATAATTGTGCCATTGAGATATAGAATGGGTGGCAAACCTTGTTCTGTTCGAAAGAAAAATGGAGAAATAAGATTATGTGTGGTTAGGGAATTTAAATAGAGCATCTTTAAAGATAATTATCACTTTTGCCTAAGATGGACCATTTTTACAGGAAAGTGGTCGAGCCTCAGATATCAATGATGGATGGATTTTGGTTATAATCGGTGGTGTGTTCCGGGAGGATGGGAAAACTACATTTACAACTTTGTGGGGAACATTTATGTATGCCCGGATGCCATTTGAGCTAATTAATCGGGGGCTACTTTGGAGAAATGGACATAGCTTTTGTTGGAGCGAGACAAGTTTGGTGAAGCCTTCATGGATGATATCACGGTATTTTCAAAGAATGATGTGAACACGTGCAGCCTTGCGAGAGAACCAGAAAAATGCGGAAAGGTATGGTCTCCTCAATCCTCAAAAATCTTTATTTGCATTAGATGGGGAAAAATCTTCAAGGCACATTGTAACTAAAGATGGTGTGAAAATAGACCTAAGAGAGTTGAAGTTATAAACGGTATTTCTTTACCTAGGAATAAGAAGAAATACGGTGTTTCTGAAGCCGAATCAATTTTTTAAGAAGGGTTTATTCCTAACTATCTTTGAGATAGTTAGGCATATACTTGATATGTTGAAAAAAGATAATGAAGTAAAATGGTCCCAGAATCTAGAGATGCATTTACAGGATAAAAAATAGACACTGCCCCAGGGCTCTGCAGTGCCTAAGTGATGATTATACAGAAAATAATTTATAATATTATTGTTGCTTCCCTTTATAGGTAGCGGGGTCTTATTACGGAAAATGAAGATGGATACATAAAACTGACATGCTTTTTAAGTAAGTCTTACACCAGTCAAAGCTACATCTGTATATTGGAGAAACGAGGCACTTATGCTGCAGTGAAGTCTTGACTTTAGATGTATGCGTCTCTGGCACCTGCCTCCTACGGGCGGTGTCGGGGACATTCTTGTTGAGGGGATAGTAGAAGGTGTTGTGAACAATTTTTTCACCCCTAGAGATAGCCTAGAGTTGCCTTGGACGATTGCACAGGACATCTTAAATATATCCGAGGAGCTCACTCTGTTACTAGCTTAGTTTGTCGTCAAAGCTCTTACTATCTCTTGTAAAACAAGAAAATTAGTTTAAATAGAACCAAACTCTCTCAATAGCTGATACACAAGATAAGAATAATGAAGGAACGGCATGCGAAACTCAATACAAAAGCATCGGACGATTGAAAGCTAACAGAGACGATTCAAATAATATGCCACGAAATCAAATATCGGAAAATGTAGTCAGTGAAAAACATAGAAAAATCTGGTTAGCATGGTGATACTTGGTCCTATACATTTTATATGAGCTTATCCAACTAAGAATCCATACACGACAATGGCGTTTTAAAGCACCCTCCTCGGAAAGTAACTAATATAGCGAGAAGCTTATAGAATGGGAAATGAACATGGAACGATATATCATGTTAAAGGCCTATTTAAGCGGCCAGCTAATCCAAGTATGGGCACCAACTAGGATGAATCCTTACTTAAGACGTTGAGCCACTCGCATTCTAGAACATGATACAAGAAGATAAATAACTGTGAATGAGATTTTATATTAACCGAAAGTACATCTTGTGAGATGCCAAAGACAGGAATCCTGTTACGATTCATAACTCCTCTCAACGAGACCCTACGGGCTGCGAACGCTCACTTACGAGAAGTGTTACAAGATGTATGCAAGAAATTCTCCAACTGCATAGTTTGCGGTAAATACGGAACCCTTACAATGTCTTTCTAGTTTTTATAGGAGAAAGGAAAACTCTGAAGAATGAAGACAGGTAAATGCATAAAATTTAAAGATCTCATTTAAAACAAATTTGGAAAAACCACCTTCCTGTCATGTTCGGCGGTGTTGAGCTGGTGAAATCCTGCGCTGCTACTTCATGAAATAAATGTTTGAAGGATGAAAATCTCCCTCATGGAACAGGAACATAAAGAATAAAATATACATATGTTACGTACTTGGCGGAAAGAGAAAAAATACGGAATAAAACCTTGAGGTTGCACCGTATTTGTGCATGGTACTCTCGTCCCCTTGAGCCCCAAAGTAAATTTGTATTTTTCAATGTAGGTTCTTGAAATACGGAGCCTTCGTTGATATTCCGTAACCTCATTTATGCTTTCAGCTTTACGAATACACTTCCCCCTTTGAATTGCTCGGCGGGGTTTAATGGTTTTATATAGCTGCCATTAATGAATTCATATCACGCAGGAACTACTCTCGACTTCCCTCTTAAATTTCGCTGTTAATAATGAATCTTCGAAGAAAAGTCTTGGCCTACTGCCGATGAAGACGTGCATTATGGCGGCTCCTTCTCAATACGAACGCAAAACACGACAAATATATTGAAAAACCGGACTAGAGTACGGGGGTGGAGGTGGAGACAATGGTGGCGTCGACCAGTGGCTTCTTGGAAAGATCATGGGTGGCCAGCGAGGTCACGAAGGAGGTTTTGGTAAACGGACGAGGATGTAAGTTTTCCACGTACGGCAGTTTTAAACACGATGTGTGAAATAAAAAACGATGAATATGAATAGACACATATATGTAGGCGGCGGTTCGAAAATGTAGGTGAACGCCGAGGGTGATGACACGTAGGCGTGTGAGCAACCAAAGGAACGGATGACGTGGTGAAAGGCTTGGGGCGGTCAGCAAGACATGTGAATGATTCCGAGCCATGCGATCAAAAATGGTCAACGGATAACGGCAGCCAGCAGGGAGCGATGCATGGTGGGCTAGGAGCGTGATTAACTTAAGTTAAGCTGCGTGCAACTCTAGAGGGATAATCATGGTTGGATTAGCGCGTAAGATTGAACGACGATTGATTCCGCTCCGCGTCATGGTACCGAACAATAATGCACGAAACGACGAGCGCTTTTTGCGGCATTGCAGCAGGGATGTGGCGTGTGAATACGGCCCGGGTCGGCGGAAATACTATTTGTGAATGGGTGGTGCGGAAAAACGACCAGATTTTTGAGCGGTGGGAAAACACGATAAGGTCCACAAGAGGATGAGCTCGCACCATCTCGATCTATGTTTCGTCAGAGTAGTCCGAAGTGCTTGTGGCCGAGTATGTACGTTTAAGCGCCTTTGGAATGCCTTGGTCACGAGCTTTAGTTGTAGGTGAATGGATGCGGGGGCTGGGAACCAGGAGCTGGGTATGTAAATTTTAGTTGCGGGTTTAGGCCTTTATGCAGTGTTTTTTAGGCGTAAAGTGCAATAAACAGTTTTAACCAGATTTTAGTGGGGGGTTTTAAAGGTTTATATGGGGCGGTAAGTGGCGGTGGGCGTGTAACCGCATTATCCATACGGGAATGATGTGTTCTCAAGACGATGCTTAAAGTTCCTAGGAACCCATTAAATCCTTCTTGTACACTGTAATCTTCTGCTCTTGGCATTTTCCTTCACATTTATCAATGCATGCTAAAAATCAAAACTAAAACAAAAACATATATATACGGTATAGTGTTATCGACACTCTTTGGATCAGTGAAACTGGGGCTTGAGGTATTGATAGGTTTACGGGGGAGTCAAACGGTCACCTGTCAAGTTCTCAATATGAATGTGTTATTACCTCACCATTTCACAACTTTAAATAGATGCAAACCAAAGTGGATCAAATTTGGCATGCTTTCCTTCTACCCAACTCTTCGAACATCCCATCTAAAGAAACTAGGTCTCCAATTTGAAATTTTCTATCTTTCGCATGCCGATCAAAGATACTTTTCATTTCCTCCACTGATACTCCATTAATCTACTGATTCATGGCTAGTGTTTCTTCCAATTCCTGGATTGGTTAATCCTTACGACCATGTCATCTGATTTATTCACAGCTTTCTGCACAGCAAACGGTGCCTTTGTGAAATAATTTTGAGCTCCTAGCGCTAGATCATATGCTAATTCATAAGGAGATTTCTATTCGCTCTCTTAACGATTATCCTAACAGCCCATAGAGAAAATTTTAATTAGAATCCATTTTGGGATTCTCCTTTATTGTTTTCTGAGTTTACTCTGAGAGTTTGTTGAGGACCTAGGTAAAGCCATTCCCTTGTGGATGTGTAACCGTGGAAGTGATTCAATATGAAATCATTCTCTGAAAAGTTACAAATGCGGGCGAGCTTGAAGGCACAGCAAATCTATGGAGTTACAATTATAGCGGGACAGTAGGCACCAGATGTAATCACTATTTTCAATTTAGTTATCAATATCACAGCATTTCTTGCGAGGTATGGCTTCCACCATTTTGTACGTCATCACGTGGTGCATCGTCTTGTATCCATTTACCTCTGTATAGTGGAGGATATATTTTCTATAAAATCTAAACCCATTCCTAAGAATGGCTCATTTGCATGAATAGGAATCGGGTAAAAGCTGTGATTATGTCTTCTGCAAATCTTTGGCACTTGTATGTTAGTAGGCGGCCAAACAAGCAATACGTAAATAATTTTGGCCGGTCAAAGGCTTGACCCTTTTAGATTTCTTAAGTGTAGCCCTCAAAATTTGTAATGTCCTCCATGATTAAATGGCAGAGTGTCATTATGTTCTCACTTCATTTACGTGAGCATAATAGTAATATACCTAAAGGATCTCCAATATAGTGTCCATTAGCAACTATGTATTCAGGATTTCATTCTTATGACTCTATACTTTGCCTTATCACAACCCGAAGAATAAATTTAGTGTTAAGAGATATTCAACTATTTCTTTATTCCAAGGACCTAGTAAGAATATTTTATTATTGTCTTTTGAGTGGCCAGCTCTAGTCCACCTTTGCCCTTCTCCTTCTTGACTCTCATTTTCCTCATGGACAAATTTATGCCTCGGCTTTGATGATTTGATTCGACAAAATTTTGGCTAGCCCTTGTCCTTTAACTTGACTTAGTGGGTCTTATGTCCGGATACGTACTCTGTCTTTTGATCATCTTCCTCTTTTGCCTTCACTATCTCCTTGAGCAAGGGATATCACACAATAATTTATTGTGAGTATATGCGATAATGTGGGATTGCAAAACATGGCCTCTAAAAGCTTTTGAGAGACTTCACTACAAACATATGCCTTTTCTATTATATTATATTCAATTACCTCATGCTTTTTGGTGAAAAAGACTGTGGGTTACTCAATCCATCTTCATTTCTGCAATAGGCTAAATATTTAGCAGAATTGAAGCAAATGAAAAGATCATAAATAGCTTATTGTAATGCGAGGTCCACATTAGTACGGGAGCTTGACAAATACTGTTTTATCCTTGTAAATGCACTCTCTGAATTCCACCAGAGACCACTTTACTTAAACATCCTTTTCAACATGTGGTTGCCTGCCTAACTATCTAGGCATAGTTGGGAATGAATCTTCTCGAAGAAAATTAATTGAGCTAGAAACACTGCACTTCCTTCTTATTCACGGGTAAGGAATTATTCTCTTCAACCCTATTGGGGTCTATTTTCACCTGCATCTTTGAATTCTGATGTGCCCTAAGGGTTGCCTATTAATGCAAATAGAGACTTTTGAGGATTAGGGAGGAACCATACCTCTGTTTCAAGGTTCTGCGCAAGTGTTGAATAATGATTGATGTGTCAACACGAAAATACGCCGTATCATCCAAATGTACACATAAACTTGTCTGCTCTCCAACAAAAAAGTTATGTCCATTGCCTACGAAGGTATCTACATTAATTAGCCCAAATGGCATCGTACATAAATGTACCCTAGCAGTATTGTAAATGCAGTTTTCTTCGATCCTCCCGGGGAAAACACCACAGTTCTCATGGAAAAGCCATCCATATTTGACATTCTAAATTACTCCCACCACTAGGGTTCTTAAATATAAGCGATGAATAATTATCCTTTGAGATATCTATTTAAATTCTGAAATCCACATAATCTTATTTCTCGACCAACACACTCAGCAGGGACAAGATTTGCCACCATTCGGTATCTGTCGCGCAATTATTGTACAACTGTAAACGGCTCTCAATTCTTTTTCAATTAAAAGGAGCGACGGAAGAGATTTATCTGTGCGAACTCACTTATATGGTTTCACATCTTCCCTCGGAAATTTTATCTTGCATTATATTAATATCGAGGATTTTTAGGTCCTAAATGGGATACACCATGCAAACCACATCCTTATATATTTGGCTTAGCTTCAAATATTTTTCTTTTATATTCTGCAAAACCTTTTGGATAATTTTACGATTTTGGTGAGCATACCGGTGCCAAAATTCAAGTCTTCTACTTGATTTCTTCTGCCACTTTGTTTAGGCATAAGTAAGATACATCATTGCTAATAATCACTTATTTTGACCCTCTAAGATAAATATTACCCTTTGGTATGACACTTTGCTTCTGCCATTTCATTTTCACATTTGTTATACGCAATAATTTCGACCTCTTCTTCCTCATAGTCATCGATTTCCATATTAGAAAATTCTCCCTCTCATTAATAATCTCTTCATCTATTCATCAAATGTTAAAATACATGGAGTGTTTAATAAATATCTCGGTTAGTGATGCGTATAGGTAACTTCAATTTCATACCTCAAAGAGGATTAAGCCAGAGGACGAAATGTGCTTGCGACCACGACAGAAATCGCCATTATTCACTCACAGGGCATAGGCATATATTAAACAACGAGGAAAGAAATTCTCCTACATGTCCAGCTTTCATTTCTGCAACCCATGTCCTCGGCCAGAAGGTGTTTGGTTTGGCATTGATTTAGGACTTGTCTTACCACCCAGCTCGGAACTGCATGACTTTTTAAACTTTGTATGCCATATTCTTGGCTATTTGCAATCCCAATAAAGTACTTCATATTCGGCTACATTATTGGTGACATCATATTCAATTTAAGGACGGTGGGACTGACTCTTTGTAGGAGAGATTAATAACACCCAGCTCCATTGCCTTCTCTTGAATTTGCCCCATCAAAATGTAAAGTCAAATTTAAGTCCATGGCCTTGAAGGTTGTTCGCTTGGATTTTACCAAAAAGAGAACTCTGGGAATAATTTTGATTTTCTTCTAACATCAAACATACAGTCTCCTTCTTTGTTATATGACGGGAATTCTCACAGGCAGTCATTGTGGTCTGCTTTAACAAATCTAGTCTCCCTGTATGTATCTCACAATATATCCAAAGCTGAGGACCTTAACTTATCTTCCCAAAGGTCACTTTGAGGCCATTACCAATTTTTGTACCCAGGATCTTGATGTGCGCATATGCCATCGTTGGGATATCGCTTAACCACAATGTCATGACACGCTTTTTTTCTTGGGTTTGTGTGATTGACCACTAAATCTTTAATGTTCAAAATTTAACTCTTTTAGAATCAAATAGTAGGTCTATGGACGTGTGATTTGCCGGTCTAGTTGTTCACGTGAGAAAGAGGCATAGATTATGGGAGGCCGAATCTGGCATGTCATTTATTAATAGCAATGAGTCTAGAATAATAAAACCATTAAGGAGAATGAAAGGTCTATTTATCTACATGTGAACCCAAGAATATAAGTCTTCCTTCAAGAGTTCATTTCTCAAGATAATTGCGTGTTTTGAGGAGAAGCATGATAACTTGAAGCACAATGTCATTGTTATAACTCAGTAAGGAAAATTTTGGGAATCTTAAATTTTCTAAGAGCTCTTTTTGTAAATTAAGCAGAGAGAGGCACTACTGTTACCCAACTTCTTTAAATTCTTTATTTTTCGCTTAGTGCAACACAACATTGATGACTTAGCATTGGGAGGACTAGCTACTTTTGAAGAAGAAGGAGAAATATGATCATTAAGAAATTTTGCAAAGGGAGTATTGGGAGCTCTTACCTTTCTGTGTTTCTCTTCTTTGCTGATTCCTTCGACGGTACCTCCTGCGAAGTGGCTCCTCTTCTTGATCTTGAGTTCGGGTCCTCTTCCTTGAAAATCAAAGTCATATTTTACATTGGTGTGCTTTTGAAAATCAACAAATTGTAATAGTCAATCTCTGCTTCTTCTTCTTCTTCTTGCGATGGGCATTCACATTTCATCTTGTTTGAAAGCTGAATTTGAATCTTCTTTATGTGACATCTTGATCAGTCATCTAAAATGTTAAAGTCTCGAGATGTGGTACAGTCTTCTTCTATCCTTTGCTTCCTTGGCAATATCTGTGATCATGGTATTTTGTCTTGAGGATTGTATCCTCTGTTTAGATGTAAGTATTGAGGGCTGAACTCTAGCCTCTAGTTCAAGTTTGACCATCTTCTTAATCATTTTTCCTATTCCATGCATATTTTCTGAATCCTTCTACGCTAGAGGAAAGCTTCTCTTCTTCCTCTCCTCCTAGTATCTGATTGTTTCCCTTTAATTTTTCGATGGAAGCAAAGTTTGCTTCAACTCGAGCATCGGTCAGGCATCATCTAGTGTGAGTTTCTTTCCCTTGAGAGAATCCATCCAGAACAAATGCGCTGAAAACAACTTTGGCGGCATTCGGTGGCAACTCACTGCAGTGGGGAAATTTAAATATAACATTAAATCTCTTGATAAACTACGTACTCCTTCATTATGTTTCTTCTTAAAGTGTTAATTCGATGAACCATATCATGGTCTTTCTTTCTCCCCATTTAGGAGAAAATTATTCTCTATGTCATCCAGAATTGGTCTTCAAACCGGTTTCCCAAAGGTCTTGAACCATTTTTAAGCCACCCTCCAAGATGCCACAACTCGTCTTAACACCCATCCCAGACACTGTGTTGAGTTTACGCAAAGAAGACGAGGAAAGTCTCAAGATGTTTACGAACGCTGATTGTTTTCTCATTAAATCCCTAGGTAGAATCTTCAAACAATCTGTGACATATCATTTCATAGCAGGGTAAGACGTTGGAGCATATTTGTTCCCGAACAAAAAATTTGGTACATTCGCCATTGGAGGAGGTGGGGGTTGTGCAACGATTATGAATGCAAATGAAGGAAGAGGAGGGAGGAGTGAGAAGTATGTGCGACAATCGGGATGTAATACTGATGCAAGATATGGATGGAAACAATTCCAGTTAACAAAGGCTACCTGCAGCTTCTTTAATTTCGTGACCTGGAGGTAAGAACGAAAATCCTCTTCAATCACTCTCTTTCCAAATTCTTTTTATGAATGATATTCTCTGGGTCGGTGCATGGGGTCTTCGGCGGGGTCTGTCGACCTCCAAATGTATTGCAAGGCACGGGACTACAATAAATTTATCGAATAAATGTGGTGGATGGCAAGGGTGAGAGATACGCAACTCTTCAACTCTCTGTGCTCACACGATTAGAGAGTGAATACCAATTTTAACAGAGGCCAGCAGAAGCGTGTTCTTGGATGTACAAGCTCCCCCAAAGCTTGGTGTGAGAAAGAGTGTTGTGAGCAATTTTGTCACCCTGAAGATAGCCTAAAGTTGCCATAGACCGGTGCCTAGGACATCTTAATATAGCAAGGAGCTCATAATATAGCTTGGATTTGTCAATCCAAAGCTCTCTTACTATCTCTTGTAAAACAAGGAAATTGGAACAAATGGAGACAACCTCTCGGAAAGGCGACTCTGAACAAAAATAAATATTGGGAACGTATGTGAAACTCCAATACAAAAGCTTAGAACCCAGGTTAAAGAACGGTGAGCGCAAATAGGGCCGGTTCTGAAATAATATACTTACACAATCAAATATCGAAATGGATACGTTGAGAAAACATGAAGAAGATACTGGTCGCATGGTGATACCCGAGATACACAAAAACTACATATGGGCTTATCCAACTAAGAATCCTGCAAGCAATGGCGTTTTAAAAACACCCTCCTCAGAAAGTAACTAATATAAGCGAGAAAATATGAATGAAATGAACATGGAACGATATATGTGACCTGGGCCTATTTAAGCGGCAAGCTAATCCAAGTGGGCACAACTAGGATGAATCCTTACTTAAGACTAGTGGGCCACTCATTCTGAAAATGATACGAAGACAAACCATGGAATGAGATTTTATATTATAAGAGAAAATTACATCATGGCAAGGATACAAAGACTAGAATCCTCATTACGGTTATGGCACCTCACTATATGAGACCCCTCATGACTCACCCAGGAGCCTTCTGTCTGATGTTTACAAAGATGTATACAAAGAACTTCTCCTTTGTAGTTTCACTGATGAAGAAATCTGGAACCCTTACAATGTATTTCTTTCTATTTTGGATAAGGAGAAAACTCTAAGGAATGAGGTAGGTGATATACATTTAATGATCTCTTTAAAACATTTGAAAGAAAAAACCCTGTGCATGTTTGGCGGTGTTGGGCTGTTGCAAGTACTACTACTACTTCATGGAAAATAAATGTTCGGGATGAAAATCTCTCATGAACAAGACATAAAGAATAAAATATACATATATTACTGTGCTTGGCGGGGAAGGAAAAATACCTTGACAATAAAACCAGGGTTTCTGTGTTGTGTAGTACTCTCGTCCCCTTGAGCCTGACTGAGTTTGTATTTTTCAATGCCAGGACAACTGACTCTTGATCTTGATATTCTTGGTAACCTCTTTGTGCTTTCAGTGCAATCCTTCCTTCGTTATAGCGAGTTCAATAGGGTTTATGCTTCCATTAATGAAGTATGTAACCTTCCTGTCTTCCCTCTTAAATTCTACAACTAGAATGGTCTTGGAAGAGATCTTCGCCTCATGAGAAGGCGATGCATTGATATTTACTCATTTAAACCTAAAGAAATACCACTTAAATATATTGAAAAACGGTTCTGATGCGAGGAGTGGAGGTGGAGACAATGGTGGCGTCGATGATATGACTCGCAGCAAGATCATAAATTGTGTGGGAGTCACCAGGAAGGTTTTGGTAAGCCAGGCAGGATGTCATTTTCCATGTAAAAAACGATTCGCTCCTGATGTATGAAATACAAGCGATGAAATAACAGAATAGAGCATATGTAAGTGACGAGGATGGAAATACTGATGGGCAGGGGGTGATGACCGCATTAGCGTCGACCAGCAAAGGGAACAAATAGCGTGGTGAGAGGCACAAGGCGATTGACGAAGACATGGGAATGATTCCAGGCCGTAAGTCGTGGATGTGAATAGCTTCGGCATCAACAAACCGGTCGTGGTGGGCCAGGCGCGGAATTAGCAAGTTAGGTGTATGCAACTCTATGGGATAATCTTCCGTTGAATCGAAAGCGTGTAAGATTGAATGGCGGCGATTGATCCAGCTAACGCATCCATTGGGCCCGAACAATAATGCCGCAAGCAGCGTGAGGTTTGCACAGCGTACATGGAACCGCAGCGTCACCGAATATGGAATCATTGGGCTAAAGTAGGAAATCGCTGCCTTGAATGGGTGGTCGCGGAGAAAAAACAGCTATTTTTTGGCTTGATGGGAAGATGCGATGGTGTCCCTGAGGAGGATGAGCTCAACACCAGCCGATCTATGTTTTGTCAGGTGGTCTGGGAGTGTGGCCCCAGTATATGCATTTAAGCGCCTTTTCGACAACCCTTGGTCTGAGCTTTGGTTATATGGGTGGGAATGAATGCCGGAAATTTTGAGACCAAAGGGAGCTAGACGATATAAATTTTAGTTGCGGGTTTAGGCCTTTATACAGTATTTTTTGGCAGAAAAAGGCCAATACGGCGAAACCTGGGGTTTTAAGCCGTAGGAGGGTTTAAAGGTTTATATGGGCGAGAGTGAGCAAAAATTTGAGCAGAGGGTTTAGTATATACAACGAGAAGGTAAGGGAAGATGGATTACAAGGAATTCAGAGATGTAGTTGGACATAAGGCCCACTAGGTGGTTAAAGGAAAAGGGCTAGTAAAATTACTATACGAATCAAATCATCGGACTCTAGGTATAAATTTATCCATGATAGCAAATGAAGAAGATAAAGAAAGGAGAAGCAGGCAAGGACTGAAGAATGGCCTCTCAAAGATCTACAAATATCTCACTAGTCCTTGAGTAAAGAAATAGTTGAATATCTCTTAATATCGGTACACTTCCTCAGGACTGTGGTAAGGATAAAAATAAATTTGTAAGAATGAAATCACGAAGTGTATAGTTGCTATTAATTCGATTATATTGAGAGATCCTTGGGTATATTACGATTGTGCCTTCTGAAAGTAAATGAAAATATAATGATAGAATTTCCTTTGAAGGAATGCCTTGGAGGACATTACGAGTTGGAAGACTCTGACCCATAAAATCCCAGAAATTTAGTTTTTATTGGCCTAAATTAGTTGGAGATATTTTTAATTGGGTTAGAACATGTGATAAGTGTCAAAAATTTATTTGAGAAGTTTAAAGCCTTTGCTTTGCCTAATTCAGTTCACTGAATGAACCATTTCGATAATAGGATTAGATTTTGTTAAATACATCCCCAGTGGCCAACATAAATGGATATTAGTACACCCAACATGTTATTTAAAGTAGGTGGAAACTAACATGAAAATCACTACGGAATGTTAATAATCATGGTCATGGAAGAAAACATCATATCTGCAGGTTTTATTTTATCCATTTTAAATTATGCTTGATAATGCACGGGCCTTTAGTCTAATAAATTTTTAAATTTCTACCGATAGTATAATATTTTGTTAAACACTCTAACTTACTATCAGAGGAGACAAAACACAGCGAATCTTTGTAAAACTACAGTGAGGGCCTTGAAGAAGACAATTAATGAGAATCAAAAATTGGGATTCCCAATTGAAATTTGCTCTATGGGCAAACAAAATAACTAGCGAAGAGCAACGGGAAATCTTCTTATGAATTAGTATATGGACGAGAAGCGGTGTGTTTCCAATGCGGTGGCATTACTGATGTGGCATGCTTTATGCGAAAAATCAAGAAGAACCGGATGACATGGTCGAAGAATTAATATTTGGTGGAATTAGAGGAAACATGGACAGAGTGGAATCAAAATTCATGAGATAAACCAGAGAAAAATAAAAACCTCTTTGATTCTGTATCTGAAAAACAGAGAAATTTCAATTAAGTATGATACGGTTCTAAGATGGGATGTGGGAGGGCTGAAAAGGCAAAGACATGCTAGAATTTGATCCACTTTAGTTTTATTTATTTCAGATTATGGAATAGAAAGGTAATAATACATTTATTTTAGAGAATTTAGGGAGTGGACTTGTTAGATGCCTGTGGTAATGAACTAAAAACCCCTATTTTCAATTTTGATTCGTGAGTATGCCTATTGTATGTATTGTATATAGACTTTGTTTCGGTTTTTATTTATTATCAAGGGATGTGTGCTAATTAGTTTTGAAGAAAAATCTAAAAGAGAGTGAAGGCGGGATCTGTCTGAGATAGAGCCCGGTGGTACGAGGTTCTCGACGTGTCAGAATGAACACGAGTCCCAGTGGAGCGGAAATGTTATCCAAGTTTCCCCATCATTTAAATTTTTGGCCTAATGCTCCTCATGAACCCTTTGAATCAACCATCGCATGGCCATAAACCCTCATGATACATCTCACAATTTACCCTTTCCGCCCAAAATACTGCTCTTCAAAGGTTAAAAACCCGCATTCAAAAACATATCGGGCCTAGCCCTTTATTGTAGCCACTCTTATTTTGTCTTCCATGTGAGCACAAACATGGCTCCTTTGAGGGAAAGGGCTAATTATTCAAAGTTTCGGGGCATTCGTGGCCGTGGTCAGTGTCCCAACGGAGCGAACTGGATTCTGTGTTGGTCCCGCACCTTTGAAACGAGTGGTTTCATTCGCACCACTTTCCCACTGACCGGTGGTTTTCCGCCGAAACCAGTAATTCCATTGAATATGCGCCGCGTGTATTTTGTACGGGCCGCCACAGCTGGTATCCTGCGAATGGCTTGAGATGACGGAATAAATCGGCGGCGGGTGGACCTCGAGGCCTCCCATCGTGACCATCGTGCCTCGGCTGCCGCTTTAGTTGCGTCTATTCGTCCACAACCCCACATACAGGTACCTTTCTTGACTCATTTTGTCGTCGATCTCGTCGAGAGATCATGTGGCCCATATCACCGACGACCCTGTATGGTCTCCCACCATGACGGTACACGTGCTGTATGCAAATCACCTGTCTCCGTACATCCTCGTCATACATTAGCGTGTTCCTTGCGTCATACCTCCACCTTTCATATATCCAATTCGTCATCATATTTGAACATTTTTGTTCTTGACCTCACTTTGGTCCAGCTACCTATTTTATTATAACATAACCTATTGTAATTTCATACCACCTACTTATTTGTTTTACCCTCTTTGTAAACGCGCTCCACCATCTCCATGTCACATCATCACGTGATTGGTTTTATTGTAGTTTTATTTTGCGGGGATCACCATCGGCTAAAATCGTCATGACTCGTCATTTCCATTAGAGAAGTACGAGAATTCGCGACAAGACCATTTCGGAGATCGGAAATTGGTGGGAAAAGATCGAGAGGCGCCAGGTAAATACCACCATTAAAGAAAGTGAGGAATGTGAATCATAGAACCCTCCGGAGAAAATCAAGAGACGATTTGACAGGCGAAGATGATAATGGGGGCAACATGTGAAATATCGATGAAAGATGAGAGACACGGACACCATTAAAGATGCGAGGTTTAAATTAGAAGTTAGAGGGCGAGAGTACCATGCCTGTGCGAAAACCTCAAGGTTTTGTTACAGCAATTTTTTCTCTTTCGGTCAGGGAAATGCGAGAATGTTTGTATATTTTATTCTTTCATGTCTTGTTCTGTGAGGAGATTTTTTATCCTCAACATTTATTTCATAAAACGACGACAAAGCTTGCACCCAGGTTATTTTTGTCGAACAACATAGGCGGGTTTTTGTTTCAAGTTTGTTTTAATTAGATCATTAAATGTATATCACCTACCTCAATACCGAGAGACTTCCTGTTTCCTCTATAAAAAACCGGAAAAGACATTGTAAGGGTTCAGTTTTCTATTAGTATTTGTGCGGTGAAAGGCTGTATACATCTTGTAAAGTTTGTATGAAGGCTCGAGCCCGTAGGGTCTCAATGAGGAGGAGTTATAAACGTAATGAGGATTAAGTCTTTGGTATCCCACAGGTATGTAATCTTTTCTTATGTGTTAATATAATATCTCATTGCTTGCATTTATCTTCTTGTATCATCATGTTGGAGATAAATTTCGCTCTCATCTTAAATAAAGTTCATCCTAGTTGGTGCCCATACTTGTATTGTTCAAGCGCTTTAAATAGGCCTAGTCATGATATCTTGTTCCATGTTCATTTCCTCCATATTTTTCTGCTATATTAGTTTTTTGAGGAGAATTGGCACTAAGCATGTTGTATTTTATGGATTCTTAGTTGGATAAGCTATATGTGGTTATTGTGGCAATAAAGGTATCGGCCTCATGCTAACTAATGTCTTCTTCATGTTTCTTCCATGCACATCCACGTTCGATATTTGATTTCTATATTATTTGGTGGCCCTCTTTCACGATGCATTGTCTCTTAATATGCGATGCTTTTGTATTGGAGCTTTGCATGATGTTCCTACGTATTCTTATCTTTGTATCGACACGAGAGAAGTTTGGTTCCATTTCAACAAATTTCCTTGTTTTACAAGTGATAGTAGAAAACTTTTAGTTGACAACCCAAGCTATATTATGAGCTCCTTGCTATGTTAAGATGTCCTAAAACCTTTGGTCTGCCAGCAACTCTAGGCTATCTAGGTTAGAACACTAATTGTCGACAACATCTTTTACGCCGTTGCGGGGTGAATTGAATATCATTTCCACAGGCCTCGACAAATTGTTCACTCTCTAATCGGGTGAGCACGGACGTGGAGAGTTGCATATCTCACCTTGCAGCGCTCCTTTATTCTTTATTTGATAAATCTATTGGTGATCACCATTTCCTCGAAAGCCACATTTGAGGTGAGATTCCTCTAAGTTAAAAGACATCTTATGTAACTAAAGCCCAGAGAAGATTATTAATAAGGAGGATTGGAGAAATACGGTCAGCTAGGTAAGCATTTTATGAACATTATCAAGAAGACTTCTCCTCTCTAAGAAATTCAGTCTCAAAATCTGCTTCCTTGGCAGACGTCTGAATATTCTTCAGTTCTGGCCACCCAGAAGTGCTGAAACCTGGAGAACTGTCTATTGTGATTGAGAAAGTTAAAATTTGAAGTATTGTTAATAAAATTGGAAATTTAACAATCACACCTAGCCTTTTTTACAGCCATACATTGTTGTTCATACCTCCTCACCTTGTTCATTACATCAATTATGCCCATTCTACTCTCCAGTGTCATCTTTCACCTTTCTGACGTGATCGTATATCATGACCTTACCTCAAGTGCTTATTGATATGCAGAAGTTGTTGAATATTACCCAGTTAATGGTGAAAATAAAATTGATATAGGAAAACATCTTGAGACTTTACGCTCTTTTTAGAGAAAACTTAAACATAGAACATTTGGATGTGGTCTTGGCGTTGTTTTATTGATCTTTGGATGGTGAAGCGAAGAAAATGGTTCAATACATTGGGAAACCGTTCGATGGCTTACAAGGATGACACGGAAAATACTTTTCCTGGAAGCCAAAGGAAAAGAAGATCATGGACGAGTGTCTCACGAGTTCAATACCTCCAAGAAGAAATAATGAAGAGGTGTACGATTTTGTCAAGAGGTTTAATAAGTTATATCTAAATCTCCTACCCAGGATATGAATCCTCATCGGAAACTGACGCAAAAAGTTGTTTCATTGTGACTTTTGACTCGGATTTCGGTTTTCTCCCTACCGGAGAAAAACCTGCCACCCTGAATGATGTCGGTCATATGCTCTTGAATTGGAAGCCAACTTTGCTTCCTACAGAAAATTAAAAGCCTTAGAGGCTGAATAGGGATGCTAGGGAAGGAGGAGGTAAAGAAAAGTTTCCTCTCCCTAACAGAAGAAGGATTCGGATAAATGGTGGATAAGCAAGATGATTAAGAAGATGAACAAAGCTTGAATTGGAGGCAAAAGAACCAGCTCCCAAGAATTTTTATAATGCTTCAACAGGAAGATGCAATCCCGGTATAAGAGACCACCATTTTACAAATATTGTGCCAAGGGAAGCAAAGGAGCAGCAAGATCAGGTACCACATCCCTTATTACTTGGAAGGATAATGAGACAAACTCCAATAAAATCTCCATATGAACTAGAAGATTAAATCTTTGCCTTCTCAAACAATGATTAAATGGAATGCCCATTTGAAGAAGAAGAAGAAATGGGAATTGATCATTGTTGTAAGCAGTGCAATGGACACCTTTGACACAATTCAATGTAAAATATGATCTCGGATCTTCAAGGAAGAGGACCAGGTCAAGACCAAGAAGAAGAGCCATTTGCCCGAGAATAATGCACCTGCTCATAAGGAATAACAACAAAGAGAAACATAGATAAAGGTAAAATTCACTCTAAATACTCTCTTCCAACTAATGACGAGATTCCTTCTTCTTCAAGTAGTGGATCCTCCTAATGATGGAATGTGTCCAAAAGAAATTAAATTTTCAGCTGAAAATAAAGACTCCAAAAAAGAAGTTGTGATAGAAAATCCCCCTCATAACAGTTTGCAAAAGAACTTGAGAAAATTAAAATTCGGTCCCTTGATACATTTTAAACAACACCATGTGATCTCAGGCTCTTCTTTTATGCTCCCCTCTGAAATATCAATTGTGCTGATAGTTTAAACCTTCAAGAAGAAGAACATGGTAGTCTTTGGCCCATGTTGAGGAAGTAGATCCTTCTGCCTCCTTTTTATGTGTCTCTCTACTTATTCATGACTTTGCTATTACACAATTGTAACAGATTAAGGACTTTGTAATCTTATGCCTCTATCTTGTCATGGAACAACTAGTGCTGAATACAGCCCATGTAAAGACCTTATTGGTTTGATTTAAAAGAGTCAAGTAGCAGGGGACCAATTAAAGATTTAGTGGTCAATTTGTATTTGAAATTCGAGAAAAGAGTGTGGTCATGGACATTGTGGTGATATCATTGCTTACAACGCTATTCTTGTCAAGGTCACAGGGTAAAAAAATTGATCAGTCAGTCAGATTTAACATGTACTATCCGAGTTTTTGGTGGACGGAGAGAGGTTATCGGAGAGACTAAATTTTCAAAGGTAGTTACTAAGTGAAAGTATGCAGAAATTCTTGATCTATAGTAAAGAAGGAGATTTTTCATGCTAGAAGAAGATCAAGTATGTTATGACCTCCTTCAAGGTGGGATAGGCAACCTTGGAAGATTACAGAAGCTAGAGAATACGGACTCTACATTTGATGGGGCAAATTCAAAGAGGAAAGGTAATGGAGCTAAGGTGATGATCTCTCTCACAGGAAAGTAGATTCCCCTTTGTCATGAGTGGAATGCTGGGGCTGTTCATCATGACTGAATATGAGCACTTTTGTTGGGATTACAGATGTCCAAGAATATGGGCATACAAAGTTTAAAAGTCATGGGAGACTGCGAAATTTGGTGGTAGGCGGTCGAAAATCAATGTCAAACTAAGCACCCTTGTTTGAGAGCATATAGAAATGAAGTATGGGACATGGTGGAGAATTTCTTCTGCAGCATTTGCTGGGTTCACGCACTACCGGGAGCGGAGACGGAGATAAGCCAGACTCTCATTTGTGGCTGTAAGTACATTTCATCCTCCATGAATCCTCTTTTTAATTGTAAAATTGATACGATCTGGAGACCATCAATCTCGAATATGTGTAAACAACAGCGATTTTTTGAAGATGATGAACATGAAGATGTTGAAGGCAATTGGGAGAATTCTTTCATGTGATTGATGATAGCTGAAGAAGAGGAAAGACGAAAATCATTGCAGAAAACAAAGTAGGAAGAAAAAATAATGAAGACAATAATCTTCTTGAAATTTGAAAGAGAATATCTGTACCCTGAGGCTATTTATATCAAAATATAATTTGATAAAGCAGCGTTCATTTTATTACTGATAGCAGTGAAAGAAACAGAATGGGAAGAATTTAAAATAGGCATGATCTTTGAGCCCAAAATTGTCCAAATTATATCAAAAGATGGAGACAATATAAAGAAATATAAAATTGTTTCGATTTATGTAAGGATATTATTTGCATGGTATCAAGACCACTTAAACTTTTAAATGTTGATATCATCTGAGCCATAAAATTCCTTTAGAAAGAAAATTTGCCAAAACATATAATGACTCGAAATGGACAAAATCTCTCACCCAGCACCCTCCTATTAAAAAAAAGAAATCAAAAAGCTGCTACAAGCCAAAATAATTGTTAATGGTTAGATATAAGACAGGTGGCAAACCTTGTTCATGTTCGAAGAAAAAATGTGAAAATAAGACCTTATTGGATTTCGAAATTAAATAGAGCATCTTTAAAAAATAGTATCCTTTTACTGAATGGATACATTTTGGAAAAAAAGTGGTGGAACTATCCAAATAAATGATAATTGGACTGGATTATAATCTCAGAATGTTGTTGAATCAGGAAAACCATTTGTTCATGGGGAACATTATGTGGGGTTCACCATTAGGCTAATTAATGGGGAGATACTTTTGAACGTGGACATAGATTTTGTGACAGGCAGAGACAGGATTTAAGTGGTACTCTGGATGATATAAAGATGTTTCAAGGACAGTCTTCATTTGTTCATTTTGAAACCTTTTAAATATGAAGAACACAGTCTTTTATCAGTATAAAAATGTTGTTTAGTAGATGAGGGAAAAATCTTGAAACTTTGTTAACTAAGATTGTGTGAAAATAGACCTTAAAAGAATTGAAATTCTACTTGTTCATACACAGAATGAAAAAGAAATGCAAGGTGTTTCTAAACAGAATCAATTTTAAGAAGGTTTATTCCTAACTATCTTGAGATAGTTGAGCACCTGTGATATGTTGAAAAAGATAATGAAGTAAAGTGGTCCCAATAATCTAGAGATGCATTTACAAGGATAAAATGGGCATTTGTTGAGGCTCCACATGTTAGGCTGGCCGGATTATGCAAAAGCCATTTTATAGTAACTGTTGCCACCCCATACGGTGGCAGGTCTTTATTACGGAAAAATGAAGATGGATATGAACAGCTTGATAGCACAGTCGTTTGCAATCCCAGTGGAAATACAACACTGTTAGGAAAACGGCATATGCTGCACAGGTAGAATCTTAAACTTTGAGGAATGTATGTTTTCAGTCACAAAACTTCATATGTCCCTACGAGTTGTCAAGGCATTCTAACTTCAGGGAGAGGGATAGTGGGGAGTGTTGTAAACAATTGCACACCTAAAGACAGCTGAGTTGCCACCAGGGCAGTTGCTAGGACATCTTAATAGCAGAAAGACTCATAATATAGCTTGGTTTGTCAATCCAACTCTCTGCCTATCTCTTGTAAACAAAGAGGTAAGTTTAAATGAACCAAACTCTCTGGAAAATTTTGATACAAGAGATAAAATAAATGCAGAAACTGACGTGAGAACTCCCAATACAAAACATAGACAGTTAAAGAGAAAATTTGCAGTATGAAAGGCAGTTGAATAATATGCAAAAATCAAATGTGGAAAGTGGATGTAGTGGAAAAACATGAAGAATGCTAGTTAACATGGTGATACCCAGATACCCAACAAAGCCACATATGGAGCTTATCCAACTAAGAATCCATACATAATCGCGTTTCCGCCACCCTCCTCAGAAAGTAACCTAATAATAGCAGAAAAATATGAATGAAATGAACATGGAAGCAAGTGTGTCAGCTAAGCCCTGTTTAAAACGTGACTAATCGTGCCAGGCACCCAACGGATGGAATCTGTGTACCAAAGACCCGGTGCCGACCCTCGCAAGACTTACAGACAGCTAGTGCAAGAAGATAAACAACATTGGAATGAAGAGTTTGTATTAACACAGAAAAAATTACATCTGTTGGAATACCCAAAGACAGAATCACTCATCGATTCTGGCTGCTCATCATGCAAAGGACCTGCGGACTAAAGACTTCTTCACATCTGATGTTGCAAAATGTGTGAGAACTTCTCAGCACCACAGTTCTTTGATGAAATACAGAACATACAATGTCTTTCTTTTCTGGTTTTTATAAGAAGGAAAGAAAACTCTAGAAAAATAGAGTGAGTTGGTATACATTTAATGGTCTCATTTAAACAAAATTTGAAAAGAAAAAACCACTTTATACACGTGTTTGGCGAAATTGTTGAAATAATTTTAAAGTACTACGCTACTACTTCATAGAAAATAAATCTTGAGGATAGAAAATCTCCTCATGAACAAAACACAAAATAAAATGTGCACGTATATTTACGTACTTGGCAGGAAGAAGAAAAATGTGACAATAAAAACACTTCAGGGTTACTGTCATTACCTTGCATAGGTATACTAGTCATATTCAGACTAGTTGTATTTTCAATACCGGACCACAGAACTCTGATCATGCTTTAAAATGTTCTTGTTAACCTCATTTATGCTTTCGACTACCCAGTCGCCCCCTTTAATTTCTCGTGAGGGTTCAATGGGTTTACTTCTTCTTCCATTAATGAAGTCATATCACGAGCAGCTACTCTTGACTTCCACCTCCCAAATTTTAGCACCATTGGGCCATTAGCCGAAGAGATCTTGGCCTGCGCAAACGAAGGCGATACGTGCCAGCGGCTCCTTCTGTACAAACCTACAAAACCCGCAAATATATTAGAAAAACCAAACACGAGGTTCGAGGGAGTGGAGAGTGGAGACAATGGTGGCGTCGATGATGTTCAATGTGGCTACATGGCAAGATCATATGAGGTGATGGAGGAGGATACAAAGAGGGTTGCAGGTAAATGAACGGATATGATTTTCCACGTAAAACGGTTTAAAACACGATGTATGAAATAAAAAACGATGAATATGAATGAAACACATATATGGGGGATGGAAATATGATGAGCCGGGGGGTGATGACATGTAGGCACATACGAACAACCAAAGGGAGCCGGTTGGCAGCGTGGTGAAGGCTCGGGCGGTGTGGGAACACGTAGATGATTCCGAGGTCATGCGATCAAAAACGGAATCAACGGATAAACGGCATCAGCAGACGCTGATGCCGCGATGGCCCCGGAGCGAATTAAATTAAGTTAGCGGTAACTCTGAAGGATAATCTCGTTGGATCGAAAGCGCGTAAGATTTGGACGACGATTGATTCCGCTGCGTGTCCATTAATTTGAACAATAATGCGGCAAGAAAGCGGCCAGAACTTTTGCTGCGTACATGGGGACACGCATCACCGTATGTGATCGTGGGTCCGCGAGAAATACGCACCTTGAATGGGTGGTGCGGAAAAAACGGCTAGTTTTTAGCGATGGGACGCGATGGGGTCCACAAGGAGGATGAGCTGCGCCCTTCGATCTATGTTTGATAGATGGTCCGGGGTGTGTTGTGACATATGCGTTTAGCGCCTTTGGGACTTAACCCTTGGTCTTGAGCTTTAGTTGGGTAGGAATGGATGCGGGCTGAATGAGGAGCTAGGCCCCGATAAGAATTTTAGTTGCGTGTTTAGGCCTTTGTCCTGAAATTGTTTTTCGGTGGAAAGGGCCGATCGGCGGAGACATGAGGTTTTGAGCAATGAGAGGGGTTTTAAAGGTTTATATGGGCGTGCAAGCAAATTTGAATGGAGGGTTTGATATGTGTAAAATTGGCTCCCAGCTACGGGAATGATGTGTTCCTCAGTGGACGTGGCAAGAACACACCAAACGGTGATCATTTACGTGCATACCTTGATCTTCTGCCTCTTGTACTGTGTAATTTCATCGGTGCCACGCTAAAAATCCGCTAAAAAAAACATGCTCTGGGTACAATCGCATCAGGCTTTGCTCTGCTGGATCGGGGTAAGTAGGGCTTGAGGTAGGCATTTACGGGGGGGAGTCAAACGGATCACCATAAGTTCTCCAATATGAATGTGTTGTTACCTCTTTGTTCACAACTACAAATGGACCAAACCAAAGTGGATCAAATTCCGCATGCTTCTTCTTCTACTGCTCTTCGAACCTCCCATCTAAGAACTAGGTCTCCAATTTGAAATTTTCTCTATCTTTATGGCCAGATACGAATCTTTTCATTTCTCCTATTACTCCGCTAATCTCACGATTCACTTGCTTCATGATGTTTCTTCATTCTACCGGTTGGTTGATATGTCCACGACCATGTCATCCTGCTTCTTCTGGCAGCTTTCTGCCTTCAAAATGTGCCCTTTGGCAAACCAATTGCACGGAAACACAGTGCTCATCCATATACTCTGGTAAGGATATTTTCAATTTGTCTCTTCTTGATTATCCTATTCGCCCATAGGCAATTTTAATTGGGAATCCGATTTTCGGTTCTCCATTTTATTGTTTTCTTCAAAGTCCTCACCAGGGGTTTTATTTGGGACTACGTATTATTCCTTGTGGATAGTAAGCGATAGAGTGATTCAATATAGTGTTGTATCACTGGCAGAATTTACGAGAACTGTGGACTTGAAGAAAGCCTGTACATCTCAATTCCTGATGCAGGCAGACTGAGAACACGGATATGATATTTTCTTCCACAAATTTGATTATCATGACATCTGTGCATTTCTTACAGTGTAACTACCATTTGTAAATAATCCGTTGCTTTGTTGGTATCCCATTTCTGTGGCCGCCAGTGGAAGATGTATTCCCCTATAAAATCTAAACCCCATTTAAGAATAGCTCATTTACATGAATAGGAATCAAAGGTAAAAAGCTATAATTCTGTCCTTTACTAATCTTTGACACTTGTGCATGTTCACATGGCAAAATATACATAAATAATTTTTGAGCGATGAAATGACCTTCGAGGGTTTTACTTGTGAGCTTTAGCCCTCATTCCTCATCATCACTACACGATTCCTTCATGAAGTCATCATTATATTCTCCCTTCTGTAATATGAGGCATAATAGTAATATACTAAAGGGATCTCTGTGTGTTGTCCATTAGCAACTATGTATTCTGGGATTTCATTCTTACAGCTATACTTTACCTGTATAAACTACGTGGACAGTGAGTATTCAGAATATTCAACTATTTCTTTATACTGAGACTAGTGAGATATTTTTGTGCTATTATCTTTTGGTGTGACTCTAGTCCTGACACCTTCCCCTTCTCCTTCTTCGACTCCTCATTTGCTATCATGGAAAAATTTATGCCTAGAGCACGATGGTTAGTTAAAGCAAAATTTCGCTGGCCATATCTTCTAACTTGACTTAGTGGGTCTTATGTCCGGATAAGTATCACTGTGTTACTGCAATCCATCTTCCTCTTTTGCCTTCACTATCTCCTTGAACGAAGATGTCTTTGACGATGTTATAGAACACCTAAGTAGTAACAGGTTGCAAAACATATTTTTTAAAGATTTGGAAGACTTCACCAAGGCTTGCTCTTGCCTTTCCTAGTATGCTATGTTCAATTAACAATACCTTTGTGGCCAAAAGAAAAAGCTGCGGTTTGTAAATCCATCTTCATTTCTGCAATAATATAAACTCTTCCTTCCTATGAGGTGAAGCAAATGAAAAGATGTAAATGACTTGTTAGCAATACGGTCCATCTAATGCAGAGCTTCGGCCAGGCTCTTTGTTTATCACTTGTAAATGCATCTCTAGATTCTTGAGACCACTTTACTTCATTATCCTTTTCTAACATATAGTTATATGCTATTTATCTCGACATAATTGGGAATGAATACCTGGAAAATTAATTCGGCCTAGAAACACACCTTGCTTCCTTCTTATTCACAGGTAAAGGAATAATGTTTACTCTTCAACCCCATTAGGGTCTATTTTCACACCATCTTTAGTTACAGAAAGTACTACCCTAAGTTTCCCTGTCTAATGCAAATAGAACTTTTCGAGGATTAAGGAGAGACCATATGCATTTTCAAGGTTCTGCGGTATTTCGAATATGTTCGGTATCTGTCCTTTAGAAAATACGCCGTGTCATCCAGATATACACCGAAGCATCTGTCTCCTTAAAAGCTATGTCCCATTGCCTAAAGTATCTCTTGCATTAATTAGCCCAGGCATGGGCGTACATAAATGTACCCATGGTGTTGTAAATGCGTTTCTTCGATCCCCTCGGGAAAACACTTTTCAATTCTCTTGGGAAAATCATAATATTGGCAATGCAGATGCTCACCACTTTTACCAGGGATATTGGTCCATCTTAAGCCGATGAATGGTGTCCTTTAGAGATGCTCTATTTAGTGAAATCCCTGAGATAATCTTATTTCTCCATTCTTTTTGAACGGGGACAGAATTTTCACCCATTCGGAAGTACCTTAATGTTTTAATTGTTTTAGCTTGTGTGACTTCTTGATTTCTTTTTCAAGTAAAGGCAGCTTGGAAAGATTTATCTATACATTACATATATGGTTTCTGTCACCCCAGAAGGGAGGTTTACTCTGCCATTATATTAATACTTCAGAAAAAGTTTAGGTCACAGTAGGA
Source organism: Pinus albicaulis (assembly GCA_034641835.2). Classification (NCBI taxonomy): domain Eukaryota; kingdom Viridiplantae; phylum Streptophyta; class Pinopsida; order Pinales; family Pinaceae; genus Pinus; species Pinus albicaulis. The sequence continues at coordinate 14,138,112 of MU968363.1, forward strand.
CCAAATACCAAACCCATCATGTAGGCAGAAATAGCTTCAAACTCTGTATTTCTTTTTATATTCTTAAGAAACCTTTACGGATAATTTTATAATTTTTGGCTACAATAATAATTAAAAATTTCAGTCTTCATGATTTGCACCATTTGTTGGGCTGCAATGGAATATGTTGTAAATAGTCTTTCTAGGCATGACCCTCTAGGGATAATATTTCCTTTAGGTATACAGCACACTTTACTTCTGCCATTTCATTTTCCCATTTATTGCTCTGCCTTTGCTGACCTCTTCTTCATAGTCATCAATTTCCATATTAGAAAATTCTCTCTTTGTTTCTAAAGTCTTCATCCATTATATATTTAAAATACACTGCAGTGTTAATATTATCTCGGTTAGTGGTGCAATATGGTAACACCCAATTTCCATACCTCAAAGGATTAATGGAGGAATGCAAATGTACTTCATTATTTTGACAGAATACATTCTGTACGCTCACGAGGCATGAAGCTGTATATTAAACGTTGAGAAGGTCTCCATACAAACTTCATTCTTGTATGTCCTCGTAGAGGTGTTTGGTTTGGCATTGATTTAGGACTTATGTACCACCCATTTCGAGTCTCCCATGACTTTTAAACTTTGTATGCCCATATTCTTGGTTGTTTGCAATCCAATAAAAGTACTTCATATTCGGCTACATTATTGTAACCTCATGTTGAATTTAAAAAAGATGGTAAGGATTACATTTTCACCTGTGGAGAGATTAATAACATGACTCCATTGCCTTCTCTAGAATTTGCCCCATCATTAAAGGTCATTGAGTCCACAGCCTTGAAGTGATGACTGATTTGACCAAAAGGGGGCTCATGGGCATAATTTTGATTACTATTTCATATCAAAACGTAAGTCTCATGCTATGTAAACTAGGAATTCTGTTTCGTCGGCCTTAGTTACCATTTTAACAAATCTAGTCTCCTATAGTATAACCTCCTCTCTCACTGTCACTCAAAAGGCGGGACACATGCTTATATGTTAAGTCCATTTTGAGTGACCCACATAATTTTTGTACCCGGGGATCTTGTGATGACATGCCAAAGCGGTAGGGATATCGGCTTAACCACAATGCTTTTTTTGCCAATACTTACTACACAAGATTGTGCAAGGATGTACGCCTAGTATCCCCAATCATTCCTGGCTGTTTAACTACTTTTGGAATCATTGAGTATAGGTCTTTATATGGACGTGTTGATTAGGTCCTAGTTGTTCCATGACAGAGCAGAGGCATAAGATTATGGGAAGCGAGAATCTAGCATGCGATTGTGTAAATAGGAGTCATGAATAACTAAAGACACGTAAAAAGGAGGAGTAGAAGGTCTATTTCACTCTACATGTGGGCCAAAGACTACAGAGTCTTCCTTCTGGAGGTTCAAACTATCGAGGGGACAATTGGTGTTTGGAGAGCTGAAGAGTAACTTGGGCTTTGATATGCGAGTACATTTTGTATATAACCCTAGGTCGGGTATTTGGAATCTTAATTTTCTCGAGCTCTTTTTTGTAAATTAAAAGCGAGAGGGAGGCTTTTTATGTTGCAACTTCTTTAAATTCTTTATTTTAAACCCAGAAAATTTAACTTCTTTCTTCCATTAACTCCAACATTGGGGAAGGATATATGCTGAGAAGAAGGAATACGATCATTAGGTTTTGCAAGGAATGTTAGAGGAATCTTACCTTTTTTTGTGTTTCTCTTTGTTGGCTGATTTCATACGGCGGTACCTCCCTTACGGTTGGCTCCTCTTCTTGATATTGAGTTAGGATCCCTCTTCATGAAGATACAGAGATGTATTTTGGTGAATTGTGCTTGCATGTAAATGAGCAAATTACTTGCATTAATAGGTCAATCTACCTTCTTCTTCTTCTTCTTGCGTCGGCATTCATTTCCATCATGAAAAGCTAGATTTCAGAATCTTCTAGTTCATAGCTGACATCTTCGGTGGAGTCATCTCATTTGGACCTTCCGAGGAGTAAAGGATGTAATTGTGATCTTCTTGCTCCTTTACTTCCTTGGCAATATCTGTGATGGTGGTATTTTGCTCTTTTGTATATCCTATATTTAGAGCATTATAAAATTCTTGGGGGCTAAACTCTTAGCCTCCAGTTCCAGATGACCATCTTCTTAATCATTTCCTATTGCAATGCTTGTCTTTTACGGGTCTTCTCTTGGCTAGAGGAGAAACACTCCTTTCTTTACCTCTCCTCCTAGTATCTTGTTCAACTTTTTTCCTTTCATTTCCCGGTGGAGGCAAAGTTTGAAAACGCTCGAGCTTGTCTGATTTCCAAGGCATCATCTATGGTATGAATTTTCACCCATGAAGAGAATCAAAATCTGGGAGTCAAATGCGCTATGAAAACAACTTTGGCGACGTACGATGTGGCTTCATGTCGGCGAAATTAAGCTATAGCTATAATAAATCTCTTGATAAACTCGACACTCCTTCAACTGTCTTTTCATTACATGAGAAATGTGAATTCGGTAAGACACTATCCATGGTCTTTCTTTTCTCCCCATTTCTGAGAAAAAGTATTCTCCATGTCATCCCGAATGCGTCCGCTGGGCAGTTTCTGAGAGTCTTGAACCATTTTACGGCTTCACCCTCCAAATATTGTACAAATAATCTTAAGACCACATCCAAATGTTCAACATTTAAGTTTTACCTTAAAATGAGAAAAGTCTCAAGATGTTACGAGCATCAATTTCATTTCTCATTAAATCTGGACAGAATCTTCAAATAATCCTGTGGCATATCATTTAGCACTTGGAGTAAGGCAGTGGAGCATATTTGTTCAATAAAAAACTGGTACATTCGCCATTGGAGGAGGTGGGGGTTGTGCAACGATGCAGAACTAAATGAAGGAAGAGAGCGAAGGGGGTGAAGTATGTGCGACAATCGAGATGTCTTTATCTGGAAGTCTGGGGTGTGGATGGAAACAATTCACGATTAACAAAAAACCTCTGCCAACTTCTTTAATTTCGTCGACCTCGGGGTAGGGCTGAAAATCCTCTTCAATCACGGCACTTCTGGTGGTTTTCTGACCGATTTTCTTCGGTGGTGGGATGTTCGGTTGTGTTCTTGAGAAGAAGAGGGTGTACAATCTGCTACTGAGAATATTCGAGAGTTTCGAACCCCAGACACAGTTCCTCTCTTTCCAAATTCTTTTATGAATGATCTTCTGGAGTCCAGGACAGGTGTCTTCGATGAGATGTCTAAACCTCAAATGTGGCTTTCGAAGAGCAGATACCAATAAATTTTGAATAAATAACGGTGGAGTCGCCAAGCAGGTGAGAATACGCAACTCTTCAACTCTGCGTGCTCACTGATTCGAAGTGAATATGATTTAGCAAGGGCCCGGGGAAAGCTCATGTTCTTGAATTCGCTCTAAACGGCGCGGAAAGATGTTGTAGACAATTTGTCACCCCCTAAGAGAACCGACCTAGGTTTCCATGAACCCAGTCTTTCAGACATGCAATATAACCAGAGCTCATAATATAGCTTGGGTGTCAATCAAAACTCTCTTACTATCTCTTGTAAAACAGTAAATTAGTTTAAATGGAACCAAACTCTAAGTGGTGAATAAGAATAATCTGGAAGCAGCATAAAACTCATTCATATGAAGACAATGATTTGAAGAATAAGCACAGTACAAAGAGGAGCCGATTCAAATAATATATGCAATCAAATATCGGAGAAAGTGGATACTGGGTGAAAACATAGAAGAATGCTAGTTAGCATGGTGATACCGGATACACAACAAAACTACATATGGGCTTATCCAACTAAGAATCCATACATGACAATGGCGTTTAAAAGCACCCTCCTCATTAACTAATATGAAAAAATACAGATAAAATGGTATAGACAGTGTATCATGACTGAGCTATTTAATGACAATAATCCAAGTATCAGGCACCAACACAGTTAGATCTCTTACTTGGTGAGCCACTGTTGAAAAATGATGCAAGAAAGATAAATGACGGAATGATTTTGCAATTAACACATAAGAGAAAATTGCATGCGCAGGATACCCGAGCTAAGGAATCTTAACTACAGTGCTGTCCTCCTCATGAGACCTAGGCTACCGAGGCCTTCATCTGGAAGTAACTACAGAATCTGTAAAGAACTTCTCACCTTGCAGTTCTTGATAGAAATGCGGAACCCTTACAGTATTTCTTTCTATTTTTTTTATAGGATAAGGAGAAAAAATTTAGACGATGAGGTAGGTGATATACATTTATTAGTCTCATTTTAAAACAAATTTGAAAGAAAAACCACCTATACCATATTTTTTCCCACGTGAAGTGTTGCATTAATTACAAAGTACTCTCCACCTCCCTCTTACATGAAATAAATGCGAGATAGAAAATATCCTCATGAAAAATACATAAAGAATAAAATATACATATATTCTGTGTAGCGAGAAGAAGAAAATCTGTGACATTAAAATCTTCGAGGTTGCAATATTGCATGGTATCTCGTCCCCTTGAGCACCGAACTAGAATTTGTATTTTTGTGCTGGACAACGGCTCTTTGATCTTGACTGATATTCTTCGTAACCTCATTTATGCTTTCTAACGCTACGAAATCTTCTCATACACAATTGCAGCGAAAGTTCCATTAGGTTTATACAGCACTTCCATTAATGAAGTCATATCACGGCAATATATAAACTGCATCACCAGAATTTGTTTGTTAAGAATGGTCCTTGAAGAGATCTTGACCTACGCAACGAAGGCGATGCATTAACAAAGCAGCTCCATTTCTCATCCCAAACTTGCAAAACCCGCAAATATGTTATAAAAACCCGAGACACGGTGCGAGGGGGTAGGTGGAGACAATGGTGGCGTCGATGATGTGGCTACATGGCAAGATCGGTATGCCGGGTGGCCGAGCGAGTCACGGAGAGAGGTTTTGGTGGCGGACGGGGATGTGGGGACGCACGTAAAGCAGTTTTAAACACGATGTATGAAATAAAAACGATGAATATGAATGAAACACATATATAGGCGGCCAGGGGATGAAATATGATGGGCACGGGGGTGATGACACGTAGGCGTGCAGGCAGCAAAGGGAACAGATGACGTGGTGGAGAGCGGGCGGTCAACAAGACATGTGAATGATTCTGAAGACATGCGATCCAAAAATGGAATCAACGGATAAAACGGCATCAACAAATGATGCGTGGTGGACGAAGTGTGATTAACTAAGGTCATTGCGTGCAACTCAGAGGTAATAATTGGATCAGCGCGTGAATTGGTGCCGACCCAGTCAGTTCGACGCGTCCGATGGTGAACAATAATGCCAGGCGGCAGCGGTTCCCAGGCATTCTGCAAGACCATCCACAGTGTATGGAATCAGATGCATGAAATACTTTATCGAATGAGTGGTGGGCAACAATGGTGCAGGCAGTGAAGCAAGTGGGGTCCCTGGGAGGATGAGCTCCGCACCATCGATCTATGTTTTGATCCGATGGTCTGGGGGTGCGTGACCCGAGTATACATTTAAGCGCCTTTGGGACTTGTAGTCTGGCTGGGTGCTATGGTGGGAATGGATGCGGGAAACATGAGGCAAGGGAGCTAGGCAAAATATAATTTTGAATTGAGGTCTAGGCCTTTATGCAAGAGGTATTTTTAGGTGGAAATAGCCACGATAGGCGAGAACATGAGGTTTTGAGCCGTGAGAGGGGGTTTTAAAGGTTTATGTGGGCGGTAAGAAAAAATTTGAATGGAGGGTTTATATATGGAAGGTAAAGGAAGATGGTTGCAAAAATTCGGAGTGGTTACAGACATAAGGCCCACTAAGTTGATTGGTGAAAAGAACTATTAGTACAGTCAATCAGGGCTCTGGTATAAATTTATCCATGATAGCAAATAAAGAATACGAAGGAGAAGAACGAAAGGACCTAGGAATGGCCTCTCAAAAGACCACACATAAAATATCTCACTAGTCCTTGGTACAAAGAAATAGTTGAATATCTCTTAACTCTCGGTAGCACTCAAGTTGTGGTAAGATAATCATTTGTAAGAATGAAATCACGAAGTATGTAATTGCGAGCGGATGAATTTATATTGGAGAGATCCTTCAGGTATAATACATATGCTATGGAAAATGAAGTAGAAAAATATAATGATAAATTTCAGAAAGAATGTGGAGGACATTACGGTTAAGAGACTACGACCCATAAAAAATCTGAAGAAATTTGGTTTTTATTGGCCTAAATTATTTGGAGATATTTTTAATTGCATTAGAACATGTGATAAGTGTCGAAAATTTGTGAGAGACAAAATACGCACCTTTGCCCCTAATTCAGAGTTCATATAGATAAGACATTGTATAGTGATTAGATTTGTGGAGAAATACATCACCTTCAAATGGCCAACATAAATGGATATTGACTGCAACATATTATTTTTGCAAAGTGGTGGAAGCCATGCAGAAATGCTACGGATACGTAATCATCAAATTCATGGAAGAAAACATGTTATCCAGGTTTGTTGTCATTAAATTATGGCAAAATGTCCCCAGGCCTTTATTCAATAATTTTAAATTTCTGTGATGCTCATATTTCATAAAACACTCCCAGCTTCTATCAAGACTGACATGAGAATCTTTAACAAAACTACGGTGAGGGCCTTGAGAAGACAATTAATGAGAATCAAAAGATTGAAGGATTTAAGAATGAAATTTGCTCTGTGAAGCAAATAACGAGAGCAACGGGGAAATCTCCTTATGAATTAGTATATGGACGGCGGTGTGTTTCGGTGCGGTGGCATTACTGATGTGCGCATGTAGGGAAAATCGAAAGAACCGGATGACATGGTAAGAAGAATTAACCAGCGCGGTGGAATTAGAGAAACACGAGACCGGGTGATCAAAAGATTAACGAATATCGGAGAAAATGAAAAACATCTTTGATTAGCATCACAAAAGACAAGAAATTTCCAAATTGGTGATACGGACTATAGGACAGGATATAGGAGGGGTGAAAAGAGGCAAACATGCTATTTAGTCCCTTTGGTTTGTAGCCCCAAAAATTATGAGCTAAAAGGTAATAATACATTTGTTAGAGAATTTTGAGAATTGACTTGTTTAGATGCCCACAACGTGACAATTCCTAAGCCTATTTTTCAATTTTGATTCGGGCGGTATGCACAATAGTATATTGTATGTAGACTTTGTTTAGGTTTATTTTAATAAGGGATATTATTGAAACGTTTTGAAGAAAAACAAGGTACGAAGAACGGGATCTGTCTCGAGGCCCGGTGGTGGGGTTCTCGACGTGTCGAAAAAACTCGCCATCCCCAGAGTACAGAACCGATGTTGTCAAGTTTCCCCCTCATTTAAATTTTTGTGCTGATGCTCCTCATGAACCCTTTGAATCAGCGATTGTGGCCATAAACCCTCATAATCATAAATTCTTGCCCTGTTAAAAAAATACACTCATGGTTAAAAACCACGTTAGTATATAATTTGTACACACCTTGTTTACTCTTATTTATATTCCTGTGACGGGCGCAGCTTATATACAAAGGAAAAATGTCATCTTAGAGTTTGAGCATTCGCTGGCCATCCAGGTCAAATCCAATTGACGGAGGCAGGTACAGTTTATCTGGTGGTCCCAGCGCCTTTGAAGCTTAGGTGGTTTCATTCACTTTTTTTTTTCGTGACGGTGGTTTTCCGCAAAATAACAGTTCCATTGAATGTGTGTCAACGTGTCTTTTGTACGGAACCGGCTACCCATTTCGCCGCATTATCCTGGGACGAAAGCAGTGACGGAATAAATAGTGATAGTTGGACCTCGAGGCACTAAACAAAATGGCTGCTCCATCACCCTCTAAAGATGCAACGGCACTAATTCACGTCTATTGCGTCCATATTACCTTTAGTTGCCCCTCAGCTCATTTGTATTAGTCTCATTCGGAGGGAATCGTGTATTGCCTCCTCATCTTAGCTTGACACCTGGTAGGCAAGGTCTCCCCTTGGCCGGCCATTCTGCCCTTAGTGCCTGCCATCTCCCATCTCTCCCTTTGTCACTCAGGCCCCTTCGTCATATATTTCACGTCGTGCCTTCCGTCACTTCCTCACCTACATCTGTCAATTCTCATTCATCGTATTTGAACATTTTCGTTACAAACCTCCTTGGGTTCATTCCTGCTGCTTTTATTACGTTTTCTTCATTTTCTGTTCCCACAACCATACTACCTTGTTTACCTCTTTTATATGTTCCAGCTCCACCATCTCCATGTCCGCCATCCACAACAGTTGGTTTTATTAACGGGTTTTTGTTTGCAGATCACCACTGTGGCCAAAATCATCGCTGACTCTTCATTGCCATTAGAGTACGAAAATGCACAACAAGACCATGTTTCGGGGCAAAATTGGTGGAAAAAAATCCAAGAAATTCTCAGTGCGCTCTGATAAAGAAAGTGAAGATGTGGACTATGAAAACCCTCAGAAGAAAATCAAAAGACAAAGTGAAAGGCGGGTGAGTATTAATGGACGGGATGAAATACTCAACGAAAGATCGAGGGAACAGTGCAGGCAAAGATCGGTTTAAATTCGAAGTTGAAGAGAATAGAAGTACCATGCTAAATACAAGCAACCTCAGAGGTTTTATTGCAGCAATTTTCCTCTTTCGGTCAAGTACGAACGTTTGTATGTTTTATTCTTATGTACTGATAACGATTTTATCCTCAACATTTATTTCATAAAACGACGGTACTTTTGATTCTGACCATAAATCCAAATAGCAGGCGGGTTTCTTTCAGAAAGTTTGTTTTAAATTAAGTCAACTAAAAATGTATATACTATCCCTCGCTATAGAGGCCTTCTATTTCCTCTATAAAACCCGAAGAAAGACATTGTAAGGGTTCCAGTTTCTCGATGGCGTAGTGAAGAGCTTTGTATACATCTTGTAAAGTTTACTTATGAAGCTCGGGCTTGGGCGAGGTCTCTGGGTGAAAGGAGGTCTCCGCTGTAATGAGATTGGTCTTTGGTAACCCACGGTATGTAATCTTGTTTCTTGTATATTCATCCTAATATCTCATTTCAGCATTGTCTTCTTGTGTCATGTTCTAGAATACGAGTGGCCTCTTGATCTTAAGTAAGGATTCATCTAGTTTCAGTACCCATATGAATTAGTCATGCTTTTCAGTGACCTAGTGTGAATATGTGTTCCATGTTCATTTCATCCATTTTTCTTGCTATATTGGTTTCTTGAGAGGGTACTTTTAACGCCATTGTCTTGTATGGTTCTTAGTTGGATAAGCATATGTGGTTTTATTTGTGTATCTGGGTATCGGCCTCATGCTAACTAGTATCTTCTTCATGTTTCCTTCACCACTCCATTCGTGTTTGATTTTTGGCATATTTAATTCAACCTCTTTGATAAGTTGTCTCTATTGTCTGATGCTTTTGTTAGGAGCTTTGCATCTTTGTTCTACATTATTCTTATCTTTGTCGACTTAAAGGAATTTAGTTTCCTTCTAACCAGTACTATTGTTTCTGATGATAGTAAGAAAACTTTGGATTGGCAATACAAGCTATATTATGAGCTCCTTGCTATGTTAAGATAAACATGATCTATGGCAACTCTGCATTTGTCTCTAGGGTAGACAATAATTGTAAACAACACGTCTCAATGCAAATATTTATTGTCTGCAAAGTAGTAAATTGAAATCTGCCGATTCTGTCTCCTCACAACACAGGCTCTGTAATTTAGTCTGGGCTTCTAGATTACTTGTTACACAAGTTGGCATTAACGACCTCAATATTCACGAGATCCATTGTGGATGAAGGTGCATCTACACACGCATTATTTCATGCAGCACACTTCTTTGAAGGCCATTGGCTCTCCACGACCCTCACTTCATCTCCCAATTCCCTTGAGGCATTCGATGGAAGAGGAATCAAAACCCTTGGAGTGTTCTCGCGAGTCTACGATTACATTGCAAGGAAGAGACGGTCTGATGTTGAAGTGGGAATTTGTTGATGCCAAACTCAACTACAATCTTACTACTCGGTCGCAGTTGGACCCACGCCATTTTGTGCGTTCTATCCACCTCTCTTTCGACTTTTGAAGTTTCCACATGAGAGGCAAGAGTGTACGCTCGATCGGTTGTCTTTCTTTACACTCATCTTCGAAGAACAACGTGCCATACAGTGGATCAAATTCCTAATCCCCTGACAATATAGGACTTGGCCTTTTCAAGGACCCTATTCTCATGGGTATTTTCCCCATTCCACCACCACATACCATTCAAGTCAATATGATCTCTAGGTCGGATGACCCATGGATCATCCCTTCTCATGAACAGAGTTGCCTCTTTCGGAGAATCGATGCCTCTAACCCCGAGTTGAAATCAATTATTGTGAGATCATTACGCATCGAGGATCACTCCCTCCTGGCTTGATAATGCTCCTTTGAGCATGGATCTTGATGTTTATTCTCAACCCCCTTGGCTCGAGGACGCGGTCACCTTGGAGTCCTTTGAGAGAATTTTTTCCATATGATGAAGCTATTGTGGAGAATATGTCTCTCAGAGATCTGCGTGGAGCGATGGGCATCATCGTTCCCTTTTTTATGCAGAGCACAGAGGGCAATGTCTATTTGTCTCGAGCGTTTTGCATCTCGGGTTGGATTTGATTACGTACTTCGCCGGTGTTTGACCTTAGAAAGAGGTGAGAAAGTTACGAATGACTCTCACGGTGGCGCTTGTGGCGGTCACATGTCCCGTTATGCTGCGCGAGAAGATCCTTCGTGCGAGCTATTCTGACCCATCTATATTTAAAGATTGTATTGTTGCGGTACGAAAGTGTCATGCGTGCCAGGATCTTCCGACACAAAATGCGTGCGCCATCTCTCCCATTACATCTTGTCATTAAACGTGAGGCCCCTTTTCCAAATGGGGCATTGATTTTATGACGTGTAACCCTCACTTTCGGTGGGGGGACATGCTTATATCATCTATGTAAGTAGATTATTTCACCAAGTGAGTCTCGAAGCAATGCCTACATTGGTTGCCGGACGATAAGAGCAATTTTGCACGATTCATTTTCAACCATGTGATCACTCATTTCGGCGTTCCTCAAGCCATCGTCAGCGATCATGGCTCTCATTTTTGGGACTATATGATGGCGGAAGTCGACATCTAAGTTGGGCTTGCGTCACGGCGAGCTCAACGCCATATTACCCTTAGACAAATGGCTAGGTTGAAGCGCGTGAACAAGGTACTTGCCACGATGCTTCAACGAACAATTGGTATACACAAATCAAGTTGGCATCTCCAGTTGTTTTCCAGCTCTTTGGGCCCTCATCGAGACGTCGGTGAAGAGTGCAACGCTGGATTCACACCATTTCGGTTGGTGTATGGTACTGGAAGCTACTCTTTTGATTGAATGTGAGATCCCTTCACTAAAATTGGTTGTGGAATTGCGCTCGATACTTCCCCAAAGGAAGAACGTCTCTTATATCTTGAGAGATTGGACGAAACTTACCACTTAGGTTGCTTTGGTTATCGAGGCATAGAAAAAGCGAGTTAAAGCTCATTTCAATCAAACGGTTTCTCACGCTCTTTTATCGAAGGGGGACCTCGTCTCTTGTATGATCGAAACCCATGACAAGCTTGGGGCGGGCAGAATTCCAACCTATGTGGCATGGGTGCTATATCATTAAACGTGTATTGAAAAATGGGGTTTATGAGGCATGATCGATTATGAAGGTCTTCCTTTGGCGCAGCTTGATAGGTTGTGCACCTGGAAAGAAATATTATGCTTGAATCATTCTTGCATAGTATATGTACATAGGTGATTTTTTTTCATTTTTTGTGCATGTGTGGAGTGGTGTGATTTGTAAGCGCTTTCTACCTGCTTATTGGGTCTTCCTAATTGTGCATATGTCTATTACTCCTTATGTTGGTTTCACAAATGGTGCCTCCCATAGTACCATGAACTTGTCTTCGGCCGACCTAGGTAATTTACAATCACACTTTAGTGAGTTGGTTAATTTACAAGGTGTTTGTGCTAGGAGCCTACTACAAATAATGTCACGGAATATAGTGTCGTTTTGGAATTATTAAAGCGAGGGTTGTTAACCTCGATATCAGTGTGTGTTTCTTGTACATACGGACTCACGGCTTGTGGTTTTACATATCAATGGTCATTGTTTAGTTATAAACCCATGCATTTTAAAAATTTGTATCTACGTATTTGTTTACTTGAAATAAATTTTGATTACATCACATATCAACATATACCAAGACGAATGAATACACTAACGGATACGGTAGCCAATATGGTATTAGATAGACATTTACGCAATTTGTAAAAAACATTATAATATGTAAGCAAGATCCATGTAATATACATGTTTGTTTCGATTACATCAGGGAGAGCGACATGTCTCTCAAAAAAAATATGCAAATAAAATGCCTAGGTGACTAATCGTCATGGTGCTCATGGTAGCACGTCATTGCTCGCACCAACCGCCTCGACAAGCGGTGGAGAGCGACTCGGCACCCCTACGATGTGCCTCGATAAGCTAAGGGGAACATCGGCCTAAGCGAGCATAATGCTGGAACTCATGGCACGATCCCCTTTAGGTTTTGTGCTGGCTAAACTCCCGCCTCGCCCCCCTCACCTTGAGGGTCATAAGCGAGAGGGGTCCTCCTCGCTATTGGTGACATTCAGGGTGGGCCTCTCGCGGGCCAACATGCGCATACATATAGGATTAGTTGTTAGAACATGCATGTATACCAAAAAATCATAAAACTCATAAAATTAAAAAGAGTCTTACCCAAGCTCCTCGTCCCGATCCTCTCCTTACGGGAGCGGAAGGTACGGAGTCTCACGTGCGTCGAGTGCCGCTTCGAGGCCGGTCCTCCATGACGATCAAGCGTCAGTCCCGGAGCTAATCAAAGAACTCGGGGGTACTGCTAGGACATGCGGTGGTCGCCCACTGCCTAGGCATCGATGTCGCCCATCGAAGCCATCTATGGCTCTCTCAATGGTGGATCCGGGACTATAGCCTCACAAGGCGGAAAATTGGTAATCGTTCGGAAGAAACGACACCAAGATCGACCCATATCAAGACGATGTCGAGTTTGGTCTTCTTTCATTTTTTTCGATTTGCGCGTTTAATGTTCATGGTCACGGCCATGGCGAGTCGAAAATAGTTGGGTTCATGCACTCGATGCAAGAAGGAGGGCGAGTCTTTGTGCCCTCGTGTGGTGCCTATGATCCCACCGACACGTGTAATGGTATGTAGCACAACTCTTAGTGCTACATCGGGGGCCAATACTGAATTTCTACTTTCACGCTCCACTGTTCCTTTGCGTGCCCCTCGGCACACCCTCTCCATGACCATTGCCATGTTTTCTCTGAAGAGCATGGTGCGGGGTCGGGATAGGGGCCAGACCCCTGCGTGACGGTCCGGTGATGAAAGTACACGTACGATACCTCGAGCTCAAGTACCTGGTCTCGAAGTTTGAACTTCTCCTCATCCTCAACGAGATGCGCGACTAGATACTGGAGTAGTTCGGTGACGAACACGGAGACACGAGCGTCGAGAGAAGAATTTTTTAACCCCACAATTCAGGAGAGCATTCATGCAATGCTCATTTCCCATTGCCAATTCATCTTCCTCGCTATGTTCTCTCTCTTTCCATTCACTGACCATCCTTTTTTGCTAAATACACCCCGCATCAAATAAAACATAGGAATGTTATAAACATCCTTGGGTATCGAAAAATTTCATTTCAGTGGTTAATTTTGAAGTTTTTTAGATCGAGTTTTGTGTTGCGCCATTAGCACGAATGTTGTCCCGTAACTATGATCGTGTCATGGCGTGCGACTGTGCAACCCGAATGGTTAGCGACTGGGATTATGCGCTGGGTACGTGCCTAGCACTGTGCCAACCGCGGAGCCCTAAAAATTAAAAATCCCTCCCTAATAGACCTCAAACGAGTAATTAAATACGGTGAAAATGTAACTCAAAAGATGGACAAAGAGGTCGGCTCTTACCGAGACACGGACGAAAGTTGATTTGGTCCACTAGATTGGTCGCACTCGTCGTCACGAAGATCGAAGCACAAAGAGGGTCCTTGTTGCTCTACACAAAGAGGTAAAAAGTGAAAAGTAAATGTTTCTTTACCCTTTGTTGGTATTTTATAGCTTTTCAAAGTCCTAAATGGGTTTTTAAACATGTTTTTCGATATATTTTCTCATTATTTTCGTCGAAATATGTTTTACACGCATATTTTTTTGTGCGACAACGAGGTTTTCCACATGATTTTTGACGAAGAGACGAGTTGTATTTTATACTTTTTTTTGGACTCGGTAAAAACACGAAAAAGTCACTACGAGTCACCTTTTTAGCTCTTTTCGACTCTGCTAAAAAATGAAAATATTCGTAGAGTTGCTTGTCGTTTTGAGCTCGTTAAATTGGCTATGAAACGACATCTACCCGAAGTATACATTTACCCATTTTTCGAGTTGGGATAGATTATTATTTATGAAAAAGGAATACCCTATCCTATCGCGACTAGGGGAGATTCTCTCGGACATAGTTTTCTACCTTTTCGTATACGTAGGGACTATCTACGAAAAGGGACTACGGAGGTTTTTCTTCTCCATTGTCTTTTCAAACTCTCTAAACATGAAAAGAAGGCATTCGGTTCTTTCTTTGTCGGACTCGATAGCGAAGTGACATCGAACTCCGTCGTAATGACGTTACTCGATTCCTCCTTCCTAGGGCTCGTAAAATGTACTAGAGTTGGATTTGTCCACGGAAGGACAAACTTACATCGCAAGCATATGCTATCCCCTTCAAGCTTGTTTTCAAAAATAATTGGCGTACTCACCATAAATGGTGGGGAAAAAATGGAACCAATATCATAGTCATGTTGGCGGTATGTCGCTCTTGAACATGGCACTTGTGCGCATTTGTGTCGAGTTGGGGACATCTCATCTCGTTGTCTGCTTGCCTTCATGGGTTTTGAGTAATCTCTTTTTTGAGTGCTCATGCTTTGCTCTTTGCCACATCACCATGACCCTCGAGATCCCTTGATGTCAAATACTACCAAATCCAATGTCGTGCCACTCGAGTATGTTCGAGAAGTTTGCCTGCTGCAGTTTTCCAACCTCCCTGCTGATTCTCTGTTGGTTTTTGATTCAAAAACATTATACCCCTACTGTCTCGTGTCGATGATGTGGGAAACATTATGTGGCCCACCTTCGATCAAGGTCACTTCCTCTCGACTTCGACTCATTATCCGGGAAGGGACTCGATCTAGAGACTCCCTTCGAGGGGACCTTGGAGCTATGCATGCCTCAATTGCGGGTTCTTGCGCATTCAACCGCAAGGTTTCCATTATTGGACTTTGATCAAATGATTACGCGAGGTGTTCGACGCTTGACTCACTATTCACATTCCATGGATTGTACCTCTTGTGCCTTGAGAGCCATCGTCATTATTGGTGGTTTCTCTCGAAACGTCACGATTAACGACTTTCATTATTGGCTAGTAATGCGCAGACGATGTTCTTGCATGTTCGACTTCGACTCACATATTCGCATGCTCGAACTTGTCACTGTTCGGAGTCGAGATGGAGTGTAAGACCCTAGATTTTGTCTAATAAACATCTGAGGCTGCGGGTTCTTTGTGGATTATTATGATTTATTACATGACTCTTTTTTATTGGATGAGTGCGACCATACACTGAGTCTACTTGTTCATCCTTATCTTCTTTGGATGGCTATGTCCATACCTTGGATCCCGAGTTTTTGTACACTCTATTATGGATGGCTACGCCCATACCACATATCATATATCAAATATATCGAGTTTTTATTTGTATTTGTAGGTCTTACTAACGGCATTTTTTTCGGTTAGGGCGTGTTCTTATAAAGCATTTCACCCCTCCCTCTCTCTCGGACCTCATGCTTTAGGAATTGCATACGGTACACTGACATTTTGTCCATAGTCGTCTGCAATCCCTCATCTTGTACATTGGAGGACTATTCTTGTGACACTGTGAACGGTAAAATGTCACTGAAAACACCTTGATGGCATCTTTCACGCAAGGAGCAAGAGTTCTCCTCAAGAACATTTCCTTTGGAAAACCCTAAAATTTTGGCATTGGCGCGGGTAGCAGTTCATCCCTCGCGCCAATGGGGAAAATCGCACACTAATGTGTGCGCCGGCCTAGCGCTATGTCCCTATGTTGTGCCCACGCCAAGCCTATTAAGGAATGTTTTTTAACAATAGAAGGCGGAAGTTTGATTCTAACAACTCTAGAACGGATCGTCAAAAAAGGGTTGGGTTGTTTGCCTCCAAATCTCACTCTGTTTAGAAAGTGGTTTTCCACCTCTCATGGAACCTTCCTAAGAGATAGGACTCTCCCCCCATGATTATAGGGAGCCTAACCTCTCCTTCTCCTTCTATAAAAGTCTGCCCTCTCCATTTTCTAGCTAGCTAAACTTTTTGGAAGGAAATTATAGAGCTGAGTGACAATCAGAGAAGAGCTAAGGAGAAACTTGTGAGAGAGAGTTACTATCAGAAAACCCCACAGCCGAGCTTTGTGAGACACGTCCCGCAGCTAGAACCTTGTTGAAAGAAGATCACGACGTTAAAGCATCGGTTGTAATCGTTCTCTCGTATCTTAATATACATGACTCATGCTATTGGTTCCATGATTGTGTTTGTCCATTATATAATGCAATTTCATTCATTCCTCTACGGCTGATCGATAGTTATAAAGTGTGAAATATTACGTTGCATGTTGTCTCTCTTCTTTGTAGGGTATACGGGTATATGGATGCAACAAGCTCACGGATCGTGACACTATCCGACTAGGAATGGAAAGCGCCACTTCTTCTTCGACAACGACGATGAAGGAATCATGATAAGTGATCTATCGCGATTCTATATTTTGTAACTAGGAATCAATAGCTTTGTGTGTTTCGATTGTTGCTAGACCCTAGCTGTAGGGGCTAGTGGGATCGCCTCTGTAGCCACGGAGGGATTTATTTCCACAACAAAGAGTTGTCTTACTGTGAAGAATGGAACTATGATTTTTTAGTGTGAGTTTTTAGGAGAAAGGTCGAAAATTCTTTATAGCCTTAAAGACAACAAATTTTTTCTCTTTCGTGAGATGTATAATTTAGTTCTACACCCTTGCAAATTTGAGCTAGAAAAAATGATATTGGTGCTTCAATTTGTTGGTCATTCAGCATTTGTGTTAAAATAGCAACATATGATGTATCCAGGATGAAAACGTGTATAATGTAAAAGGATTGAAAGAAAATTGGGGGGTAGTCATGGATGGAGCATTGAAAATTGATTGTTTAATCAAATCAAATGCTTCTCTTTACGTTATGTCCCCATTTAAAGACATAATTTTTCTTAATCATGTTACTGAAAAGGTAAAACAATTTTGAAAAGGATTAGGGACAAACCTTTTTTAAAAAATTAATTTGCCCAATGAAATGGTTGCATAGTTTTCTTGTTATGAGGAGAAAGGAATTTGTTTGATCTCTTCAATTCTTTCGGGATCAATATAGGTACCACTTTTTGACCATGATGAATCTAAAAAGTCTTCCTTCATCTAATGCAAAAAATGATTTCACCTTTGGATTCAATGAGATGCCATACCTTTTGCATCGCTCAAAGACTTGCTTTAGGTCATTCACATGATTGGTTGCTTGTTTAGAAAATGTTTTGTAATGTCATCTAAATAAATAGCTACTATTTTTATTTATGATTCCCCTAAAAGTTGTGTCCATAGATCTCTAAAAGCGGCGCACTGCATTAATTAATCCAAAAGGCATCTTTTGATAGGCTTAAGTTCCCCACTTGGTTTTGAATGTAGTTTTCAATCGTGTCATACTGGATGTGATGAGGAATTTGGTTATATCTTGAGAATCCATCTAGAAAGGACATGAGTTCATAACCGACTACTTCTGCTATGATACTTTTTTCCATGGTTGGTAATGGCAAAGTTGTCTTTCTAACAAGCTTTGTTTAAATTTCTAAAATCAATGCAAATTCTAATATCACCATTCTTCTTCTTGACGAGTACCAAAATTTGATACCCATTTTAGAATTCCTAACTAGAAAGATGATTTTTTCCTTGAGGAGTTTGTTCAATTTTGTTTTGATTTGATTTTCAGATTTGGATGAATCTTCCTCAATTTGCGATGTTGTATAGGCTTTTCTTAGAGATCACTAAGAATACATATGTTGAATCACGAGAATTGTCATGTGTTTTAAGATCGGT
This sequence comes from Pinus albicaulis, assembly GCA_034641835.2. Lineage (NCBI taxonomy): Eukaryota > Viridiplantae > Streptophyta > Pinopsida > Pinales > Pinaceae > Pinus > Pinus albicaulis. The sequence continues at coordinate 14,156,431 of MU968363.1, forward strand.
GTAATCCCAAGCAAAGACACTTTTGTACATTCTAAACAATCGATAAATGATAATCTTTCTTCGGAAGATTGACCAAGACTTAGATTTACATTTTGAGGGTTTTTCGTTAGTTCCTAGATTTACTAACTCAAATCTTAAAGTAGATCTTTGTGTTTTTGAGTTGGTGTACTCTTTTAAACACTGTACTTTTAGATCATATAGGTCTTCTAACTTGAAAAACAGATTTAGGAATGGGATTTTCATACTTGCTCTTTTTTAACCTAAATGTACATGTTCGTTTTCCATCAGCACATTTGACTATCATAAGATCATACCTGTAGATATTTAAAAAACTCTATGATATACGAATCACTATTGAATACTCTCAGCAATTGGTAATATTATCGAATAGACTTGATCTAAAAATTAATTCAATATAAAATCTATCAAGACTAAATTCTTGAGATGGGATTAACTTTGGTGCTACATGTAAGCTTGAGTAGATATGCTACTAGCATACATTCTAGGTACGAGAAGAAATATTAAAGGCTAAGAAATGAGTGGTTAATTCTTGGACTAATGATTCATGGTAATGCTTTAAATGTACTAGAATTCAATGAATAGTATGTGTTACCTATCTAACTATGATTTTTTGAATCTCCTAGAACTTTCGGATATTTGATATTAAGATCGGTGGATTTGTACAAGCCTTGAACTAATGCTTCGTCATTCTACTTTATTTTGTCCAATCAAATTCTATCTGAGGCTGACTATGGTCTTTCACTCATACCGGGTTTATTAGAAATACAACCCGCACCTTTTGTACCATCTTGATTTAGAAGCAAACGTCGAAATAAAAAGTTCAAAACAAATAATTATCTACTTTTCTACTACGCAAAATGTATACATTTGGAATTATACGGAGTATCTTTAAAGCCAACCAATTTCAATGCTCTCGAGATATTGCGGTTCTTGAACGTAACAGGGAAGGAATTTTTCCAAACATTGGAAAGTCCCTTTCCATTTAATTCCATGTGTCGGATATCAGATTGAATGCGGGAAATGGGTAATCAAAATATATAGAATTATTCAAAAAATTATCTAAAAAATTATGTCTCACATCAATTTTAGTATTTCAAACGAGAAAAGAGCGCTAAATAAAAGAACTATATAAGAAAAAACATCAAAAATATCAAAAAAAGCCATCGGTGTTCTATATACTAATGCATTTTTTGGTCGAAAGATGTCTGAACATGATCACTCTGGATCGAAGCGGCTCCCTTATTTGACGGGGGCGGGATCCGCTTAATATTGGGAACTAAATTTCACATAAATAAATTGATTTACAATTCATAATTATAAAATATAAAATTATATAAATAAACACGATTTATATTGATTATGGAAAATATATCATATATATGATAATAATGAGAAAATTTTTTATCATAACTTAGTTGTATCGGAAATTAGTAGTGAATGTTACTATCCACAAATGATGTAGGTTGACACATCACACCTTATTTTAAGAAAACTATGCCACCTAAACTTACAAACAGATTGTTTATAAAAAGACAATATTTCACTCCCTACCAAAAATACTTTTTAAATCTCACACAATTAACTTATTTCTTTTTATAGACTCTATATATAATAAAAACATAAAATATATTCCTATTATATTTATAATAAATACAAATATTTTAAAATTTAAAAAATATATAATATAAATTCAAATTAATTTTTACATAAATAAAATAAAGAAAATAGGAATGTGTAAAGTCAACTTACCTCTTTAAAGAGATCCAGAATTTTGGGGTTGGAAATTCAAGTATCTCAATTCTTGTAAGTGAGAAACATGGAAGGAAGATCGAAACTTCCCCTTGAAAAAATAGCAACTTTTCAAACTTCCTGATACATTTTCTTTTCACTCTTGTAAACTTTCCCGAGTGTGAGGATTCTCAATGAATCGAGAGATTCGAATTTAATTTTGTCACTAGGCATATCCGGTAGATCTTTACTATTACGTGAACCAAAGACCTTTAATCCCATGTGCATGTCCGCCAACCCATTATTAAAGAATCATCGATGCTTGATAATAATCGAGAAATAAAAAAGTTGAAAATTTAAAACTTATACTATAATATGTTATACCTTAACTAATAACTCCTCCCAATTGCTTTGCATTGGTGATTATAAATCTAGAACCATGTCCCTTCTTGTTACCAATAGCCAAAATCACATCATGTGAGTGTTAAAAAGTCATGTTTGTATCTTTAGTTACAGTGCTCTCTTTTCTAGCATATCAAGTTCGAGTCTCCCTACAATATACGTCATGAGTGTTCCAATCCCCATCCTTTGAAAAATGCACATATGTCGAAAGGGATCTTTACACATTGGAGGAAGAGCATCATAGTGAAACACATAGTGTTCTATATTGACTAAAAGTTGACTAGTCAATTTTTCTTTCTCTGTATAATTGTCGAGATACAGCTTTCACGCATACTGCCTCCAAAGACCTATGAATCACACTGCGATATCAAAAGTCTTGGGATCCCACCACATATATGTACTATATTTTCCGAGTTTGGCTCAGAAATTTATTTTTTCATGTAGGTCATCTATGGGAAAAATTCTCAATCTGAGAAACAACTGCATTATCAAAGAAAAGATGATGGTTGAGCATTGAAATTTCCCAAAAATGACCCTGTTTGAGTAGTTTCCAATAATGTTTTTATTGAACGCTACGAGGAGGCTCATTTACTCCTTCAAGATCGGTGATTGTATGCTTCATGAAATTTTCACGGTCATACCAGAATTTGATTTGGCTTTCCATTATATGGTAACCATATATGTGACCGATACTTTTGCAAAAATAACCATGAAGTTTTCGAGACCGAGTTTAGAGCTTAAAACTAAGCCGCAAAATTCGAGGAATATCAACCACTAATATATCAATTATTTGAATAAATTTTGGGTTTGATGACAATATGATGGAAACGGAGAATTTAGTTACTCCTACTCACCTCTACTCTAGATTCTATCAAGTTATACTATATGAATAGAGTGAACGCCGAGGAGTTATGTTCAATTTAGCACAAAATGATTTTGGTGTTATTGTTTGAGGAAGCACTGAGTCTATTAAACATTTATGGACGTTTTTGTTGTAGATCCCATAGGTTAGGAGAAATGGAGGAGTATGAGAAGATGGATCGATCACCTATCGTAATCAGATGTACGCTAGCATCAATTTTCATTGAAGGAGAAGGTGGATTACCCATTTCATTAGCGACTTGTACTATTACTAGAGTAGGTAATATTTTCGATTTGTTGCTTCAATTTAAAATGTTCATGGATTGAAATGTTAGCTACTGGTTTTTCTTCATATCTTCTACTACATTATACTCAATGGTGTACGAGACTACCATTGTCTTAGATATGAGGTGGAGTGTACGAAGTAACTTGAGGGTTTGTTTTTGTAGCCTTTGAATTAGACTTTTTTTCTTACCAATTTGTCTTTAGCGGGAGTTGAAATATTTTTCTTTGTTGATTTGGTTGTGTTGCTCCCGGTAGTATTTTTGCTCCTTGTGCTCATAGGTAAAGCTTCAAGATTGTTCTTCATTTGGTAGGATGAAATCCCACATTCCATTCAGTTCAACTTCTTCTTCTTCGTCATCTTCTTCTTCCTCTATTTTATCTTCCTCGTCTTCTTGATCATATTCAACATTAGATATGATATTTGGAGGTTGAGTATTAGAGGATGGACCTTTCTTGAAGTTTACGAAAGTCTTTCTTGAGGTAGCATTTTTCGGCGACTTGTTTCTTGATATCTTCCATCTCATTTTTCATGGTTTTCAAAATGTTTTTGAAGACCTTCTACGTCGAAAGGATCTTTTGGTGCCTTCTTTTTATAATCATCTTTGAAAGACACCTTCTTTTATTTTCAATCTTCTTGAGAATTCTTTTTCTTGAGAGCGATTATGCATTTCTCTACAAATAGAGATTCTTTCATATTTTACGCAAGTGTTTCTAGTTTTTATCTATCAACAAAAAATAGCTATATTAGATGGAAGAGATAAAATATACCACTCAATTTGAACTTGCACTTTTCAGGAGGCTTGTTGTAACGGGGAATTTTATTGAGTAATTTATTAAATCTTGAATTGAAATATTTTAACTTCTCACCTATTTTAGATTTTATATTTGACAAATCATTGATGAGCGTAGTAGTGGTCCTATCATCCCCCAAACTTAGCGATAAATTTTTCTTTGAACATATTCTGACTAGTTATAGAGCGGGCCAGGCAATGAAAAACTACCGGGATCTTTCATATCCTTTTTAGAGTATATGGAAACAATATTACAACGCAATCCTCTTCAACTACTCCATTTAAATTGTGAGTTAACATAAAATTGTGAATGTGTTCTTCAGCGGAAGACCTCATCGGGATTAAATTTAGGTAGCCATCTTTCGGGAGATTTGCAGGGAAGAGGCACGAAGAGGAGTTGGCATGTTTATAGCCTCACGGATTGCTCCATAGGGTTTACATTTGGTGGAGGTGGTTGACATACCATTAAATTTTGGATAGGTTGGTTGGGTGGATTTTGAGTTGAAGAAGAGGGGAAAGGTGAGTTCTAGGACTAGTTGAAGGGATAGTAGTTTGAGTGTTTGGAGACTATTCAAAGTTACAACGATTTTTGGAATGGAAGTACGTGGAAATGAGCGGAGGTAATGGAGGTGGATGGGATAAGATCTCGGCCCTGAAATTGACTCTAATGAGGTCCTCTTTAGTATCTTTCCGGTGCATATCGATGGGAAATTCAAAAGGGAGAATTCTTGTCTTTTGACTTTACTGATTGAGTTAATATTCTTCGAGGAGTTGTAAAGAAGACGAAATATTGATATCCGATATTTGATAAAATTCGAGCTTTCGAGCAGAAATAGATACTCTCTCTAAATTTTCTATAAAGCTGAGACTTATGGGGAACCTTTATGGGAATCGGGAGATAGTGTGGGTTGATTATTACTAGGAGACTTGGGAGAAGGATGATCAACTTCGAATTTTAAATATAACGATGTGGATAATTTTACGCGAAGTAGATGGGGATCTAGAGGGAGAGAAACTATTCGATTGACCTTTAGATTGATCGGATCTTTTTGCCATTCACGAGGGGTCGAGGCCCTCCTTTGAGCACCGAGAATGTTGAGGCCTCGGAAATTCCGCTACCACAACATGGACGAAAGCCACCCTGGTGCGGACCTTAAAGCGACTCCTTTTTTTGTTTGGTGTAGTGGCTCACTGTCGGGGGTAATGGGACCGGTTTCCCAATAAGGGATGATTTTGAGGGTGTGTGTTTATATGACATGCAAATGGAAATTATTTTAATCTATCTTATGCCTCTATATAAACTATTTATTCTACTATATACCCGGGATGTTTCTTCCTTTATGCGATCTGCAAAGATGTCCTTCAATTGTTAGTAATACTGAGATCATTTAACAATTGAAAGAGATGAAAATTATGTAAAATGATTATTCTAAAAAAGTACTTTGACTAAAAAGAATTTTGAAAAATATATCGCATTCATATGTATGATTATACATTCAATAAGAAACTACAAACAAATATTAGAACATAAGTGCATGTAACATTCATCTATAATAACGATCAAATATATAATGCAATAAAATATGATATATCGATACTATAAAGAAAAACTTAATACAGAGTGAATAGAAGTACCATATGTGCGAAAGTTCTACTCATATAAAGTGACGATAATTGATTTTCTCTTTCTCACTTTCAATCAATTTAAGGAGTACAATAGTGCAACATCGAGTTAAATAGCTTTAATTGTCAAAATCAGCATATGTGTTCCATTAATTCATCAAATCATTCACAAACTTACAATAGTGCATTCTTTGCAAATGTTTTTATTGGGAAAAATGCGAGAGGGGGGTGAATCGGTATTTGGGGAATACTCCATTCATTTGACTTTTTCTTACTTCAAAACCCATCACTACTTATTGAAGCTAACTAGCATATATACACGGATATCCTTGTAAAACTCGCCGTATCATAGAAGAGATCTTGTTATGCCATTAATTTCTTCACTTATGTCATTTCGTATTCATTCATTAGATGTTCGATAAATGTACGTTACGAACGAATAAATCTGTACACATAAGCAACACACATGAAAACCGAGTTTTTGGGTGGAAACTGGTAAGGAGAAAACCACCGTTGTACGTTGTCTGGCGCTGATATTTTATTTGAAAACATCTTACAACATATGTTTGGTGTGACACTACCGACACGCGAGGCACCCTGGCTTTCGTTTACCGGCCTCTGGAAGGAGCTACGACCCCAGTCTCGTTTGACCTCTCATCTAGAGGGAGGCTGTCCCCAGTGAAGGCACACAACCCTCGGCACCACCATGGACCACGTTTCATCCAATTTTCTACCTTTGGATCATGACTTCCACTTCGCCTTATCTTGTGGGCCACTTTTCATGATTTTTTAGTGGGCCTCACATTTAAGCTTAACATTCATCAAACTGAAACTTATAACCCCCATCCAATTCATTATTCGAATCATCAACCAATCAACCAACAACTTGATCTTCAATTGACATCATCGACGACATATTCATCATTCGAACAACCTGGTTGCAGATACATCATTGACAGAGATAGCGACCAAGCAGGCGAACGGACTCAGATGTTGTACCATACTTGATAAAACCCTGAATTCATACACGCTTTGCTTCTTACAACCTGCATATGTACGCGCTTTCATATGAACCAACCAGGGAATACTTCGGTGCATTCTTAGGAAAATCCCTTTACGCCGTACGGCACACTGCTTAAGCGATTCGCGTGTACGCGCTGCTAAAGTGAACCTACGTATACATACGTAACTTTTTGAGTGATATTCTTCGGATTAAGATAAACAAATCAGATTTCATCCCTTACTTGATATTTCGCCTCATCTAGGATCTAAACAATACATCGGATCAAAATATATACATTTCGGATCTAGAATCCTCTTCATTATTTTCTTCATAGGTGCATCATAGATTGAGATCTATCAATCAAGAGCAGAGTTCATCCATGCGAGATATTCCTTAGAGGTTATTCATTCACAACCCCGCCTCCTTGCACACCCCGCTTACTATAGTTTTCTTCTCCTTAAATAGATTTGGTCTTTATCACTGCCATGAGCCAAAACCACTGACTTGGAAATGGTATTCCTGAAGCGGGATCAAATAGATAATCCAACACTCAATATTACGGCTGATCATTGTGTATACTAGGTATCATAGTTTTTTGCGGCATAAAAGCATACGCGACTTTGAGCGTCACATATTCGCGTGTATACGCAACATTGCCTCATAAAAGCTGGTATATGTACAGATAGCATGCGGGTTCCTTCACCAAAAGTAAGTATATCATGATTGCCTTCACAATCGCGTATACATTAGGCATATTATATTTATCATTTTTACGGCACTTCTTTGGAAATGTTTTCTCTGTCCCATGCAGGCTGATTTGTAGATACATCATTCTTACATCTTTAGCACATGAGTTGCTTATCATAGGCAACTCACATCAAGTAGGTTTCCATCAAGGACAAATTCATTAAGCAGTTGCCATTATTGTTTATCAAGTGGGTTGCCATCAAGGACACTTCTGCATCATATTATGAGTTTTGACAAATTTACGGAGCCCTTCTCTAAATGAATGAGAGAGGGTTTAAATACTAAACTAACTATGTTCTAAAAATAGATTATTACAAAAAATATAGAGAGGAGGTTTCAAACAACCATCCTCGTAGGACTAACTTAAACTACAATCTAGGAAAATAAAATAACAATTTTGATTTATGAATTTCACCCTTTCTTGGATTTGGTCACGAAGTTAACAAATATCTATGATAGGCTAGAGCTGATTTGGTGAAATCATCGATGGCTTTTGTCCCTTGAATCTCTTTGCGTTTTGAAATTATTGGCTTTGCGATCTTTTTGTTGAATCTGTTAAGGATTGCGAATCTAATGCTTGATGATAAGGTTTGATAAAAAAAAATTCCAATAATTTTCTTGATAAAACTTATTTACTTTTTAGTTACTTCATCCTGTGAGTGCGATTTTTGCTTCCACTTGTGTTTCTACATGTTTTACTTCAGAACACTTCGGACGTGTAATCTTTGAGAAGTTCTTCTTTTACTAGTTATTCACATACGGATTCAATAATTTCATTTGATAATTTAGATGTTTTTGCTACTTCTTTCTCTTGCCTTCTTGATTTGTGCTTCCCAATCTCTAAATAGGATCTCCTTATAAAACTTATCTACCGAGGTAGAATAGCTTCCTTTCTACTGAGTCGATGCTTGCCATTGAATGTGTTCATTGATCTTCTTTTCGAGTCTTTTTCACATTCAAGTTTAAGACTAGCTATTTGTTGGGTCGGTATTTTATTTGAATCACAATAAGAGTCAATCATAGAAGCTTGATGACAAAATACTTCTATTCTTTTTCTTTAACTTAAAATTTACATCAATGCTTCTCTTATGAATTTCTCTAATTGCGGTTGGATCGTAACCTGGTCATTTTTGTTTCCATTTGTGCTTTTTTTCTCATTGATTTCTAAGCTTGATCTTGCCAATTTAAGGTTCTCAAAATCCTTTTGAAATTGGGTCATCTTTGCTTTGATTTGCTCATTTGGAGTTGGATTTTTGTTCATTTAACGACCTCTCTAGTTCTTGTACTGCGGCTTCCTTTTGCCTCAACAACACTCTAACTCGGTAGCTTTATCAATGGTGGCGATGGCGTATGCCCCATGTTGTGATAATTTAGTTAGATGTTCTATAGGGTCATCTAAGGATTCCTTCCATAATTACATCAGGCTGATTCATCTGTGAGGTTTGAGGCTTGTTTCATCGAGTTCTTCTTCTCTTTTTCCTCTTAACTACAACCTTGTAGCTAGAATTTGTAGAGAAAATTTTCGGTGAAGGAATTTCTTCAACTTGTAAAACTATACGTGCATGCAGGGTAGGCGAGTATGATCTCTCGATCATGAGTCTCTAGAAAATTTTTGTAGAGGATTAGCAGATTTTCCACTATCTTACGGGAATGTTTAGGGTGTACGAAAACTAGTTACTTGATCGGTATTGGGATTAGCTTTAGGATTTTTTATTGCTTCAGAAGAAACTCCTCCCATTCACAGCTAAATTTCTTTGTTTGTGAATTTTCAAGGCGATCTAGTGTGTCATGATTGTGCTAAAATTGTTGAGAATTTGACTATGTTCCATTACCTTCTTTTCTCTCCTACATTTCTATCTCTTGGATTACACGATCAATTATCTTCTATGGGCTATCCTTTCTAGATTGATTCATTTCGAGTGATGCGAATTGTGAGATTGATACTACTGAATGACTTTGATTCATCCTCGGACATGTCTTTAGCTTCATTATCCAAGGTGATACTTGGAGTAGGTTTGTTGACATCTTTAATAGTTAACAAATTGAGAGGGAGAAGCTCTCTCTAGTCTCTTATTCTATATACTTGGAATGCTTCCAAATCATCTTGGCTCAATTGGCTTGATGCAAACTTGGTTATATATAGAAAACTTTTCCACGCCTTGGAAGAGATCATCAAATCCATCTACTTCCTTTACTGAAAAGGCTTCATTTTGATCTCATGTAGTGTCATTTTTTAATTACATCATTTGGATCATTTAACCTCTTTGGAATTTCTGCCAATTTCAATAGATTAATCTTGGGAAACCCCCTTGTAGGTATGGCCAATATCAAAAAGTGCTAAAAGTGTACACATGTCCGGGGAAATTAGGCCAAATGGCCTTCTTAGCATCTTTCGAGTTTTTTGGTGATACCGATTATGAGTTGGTAAGCTATCGCGTAGTGCAGAAACTTATCGAGAACATAATAAGGTAGGACATTGGGAGAAGTATAACTCCTGAATACTCTGACATATGTAAGATTATCTCTACGCAAACCACCTAGCCACGGGGAAGAATATATCTGCGCTAGCCTCTTCGAGAAACCCTAGGGGCCTTCTTATTGAATATCATTTGGTGCATAGACAATATGACTCCATAAAAAATTTTATAAAAATGTAGGTGGAATTTTGAATCCCAAAGGTCTCTATGGTAAATGTGGATTGGGGTAGGATCTTGGGTAGTCCATTTTCCACCCCACATGGGAGGAAAACTAGAAGAAAACCGGATTGCGTCCATGACATAGGCGGACATATAAAAGGGAGGTATCTCTCTAGATGAAACACTCCTTTTATTCCTATATTATGTGATGTGTTTGGCTAAACTTATCAAATAATATGTTTTCCCAATTCGAATTGAGAAATTGACGATTGCGTCGATCGATGGAACCCATTCTGCGAAAACCTAGAGGTATCGGGTTTGGAAAATAATCTACACAACAATACCAACGGCATAAAAAATAAAGGGGAAGGAATTTGGGCAATTGGGTACATACCTATTATTTTTATCTGGCTTCAACTTTCCACTGGTCTTCCTTCCATTCTTTGATGACCTTCATGAGATACTGGATGCTCTTCTGCTAAAGCTTTGTAGAAAAGCTTTGTCATACTTAGCTGGCACGGGGAGGGTAGATGGTACACTTCTTGTAAATATTCTACTGAAATACCCTATGTTTTCTCCCTTTGAATCTTTGAATTTCACTGTCATCTATATGCTTAAATGGTCCATTACCCACTTAACCATATGTAGCCTGTAGGGGGAGAATTTTTCGGTCATCTCTTTGCTACCTTGTGGATGAATGAACATGCAACATCAAAGTAGGTTGTGTCACCGAGAAGAATATGTCGTACTTTGTTGTCAGAATTTTTGGTTATTACTTTTGGATTTTTGTCTTTGAACGGGTTTATACATTGTTTCCCATGATGAGCTTGCAACACAATCCTTGCTGTTGCGAGGTGGTATGCGAAAATAAAGGGAGACATGTCTCGGTCTTCGATGAACGGCGCTTGAAAAGTTTTCTTTTCCCTTTTTGCTTATTTCAATATTCCTTAATCCATTAAATGGTTTCTTGAATTCAAGTAAACAATGAGAGCATTAAAAGTATAAAACCGAACGAGAGAGTCAAATACGTCGTTTATATCAAACATGCATGAATAGATATTAATCTTTTCAAATATAACAACAATCATCGATAATAATTTCAAAATCGAATTTCTTACACCTTCACACGAAATATCTATCAATCAAATTTACGTAGTTAGATCTCGAATTTCATTTTGATACGACATAAGTCATTTCGCATGCTCGAGAAATTAAATTTCATTAATACTCACATCGCCATATATAACTTTTACCGCTTATGATGTTTACCCATAAATGTTGTGAAATGCGATGTGCGTAAACGCCGCATATCGCAACTTTTATGCAAATAATCGAATTTGTTTTACGGTTAAGTTATAGAAAAATGCTAATTACCCATTCAAAATTCAAGTGGTCACGCTTTAATAGGACTTTAGAGATTTATCTTTGTGTTACTTTGTTGGCTCGTCGGGTCAGTGCGATCGCACTTATATTGAATTGATTTATGAGTTGGTTGTTTTAAATAAGATGCGATGCGATAAAGAGTTTATAACGATAATTGAAGTATTTGCAATTTTTTAAAACATAACTTGGCAAAAAGTTAGCACATTTGGGAGCCGCGTCAACTTAGAGGTTTGTAAGTCCTTTTAAGTTAAGCTACGCGGTTTGCGATGCTCTAAAGGAATAAAGTGGAAAACTCAAAAGAAAACTTTTTTTATTCCTAAGTTTTTTGTTTTTTAAAGCTAAAAATATATTTCCTATTTATTTCTAAAGGGTCACATTTATTAAAATAAATGGGGGGGGTGTTATACTATGCACAACGTGTACGATCACTTTTTTTCTTTGATATATATTGGGTGAAAATTTGAAGTTGGGTTACACGTTTTGCCCTTTTTTGAGAAAAAATACCAGTTTTTTTTCTCGTTCTTTAGCTTTTTGTGAGCCAAAACAACTTTTACATTTAGAATTTCATTTTGCGATAAAAATAAAACTTGTCATAAATTTTATTAGCTTTACTGTACTTATTTTTTGGAAAAAATTTATTCACATTTGATATGTCAACTTAATATTTTTGTGAGTGTGTGTTCTTTCACAATCAGAAGGATTCATAAAATTTCATGTTCAAATGCGGTTGTGTATTCTTTGAAAACTTTTTTTGTTTTTTGAGAAAAAAAATGTGTTACAACGATCTAGACGAGTCTACTTCGGTTTCGTTATATTTATGAAAGAAAGCGTGCATATCATAATTACTATAATTTTTTTGGGGCAGTCCCAATATGACAAAACTACATATTTTTGAATATGTTTGACGGATCACACACAAAGTTCTCAACATATTAGTTATAAACTAAAAATCTAAAAACTACCCATTAGAGACGATGAACCAATGTAATACACCATAATTTTTTTCAATTTTGTTTACGGTGTAGTTTGGAAGATATAAAATTTTGACTTCAACTGAATCATAATGACCTCCGAGAAATTGGTTGCCACATTTTATTAGAAAATTAATTAAAATTAGTAAATATTTATGGAATTCCATAAAAGTTATATTTCCCGGAAAGTAGATTGAATTACGCAAATTCTTGTCTTGGTTCAGACATTTAATTCATAAAAGTTTGATGGAGTTTAATCATTCCAAAGTTGAAGAAATGTGTTCAGAGTCGAGTTGATGCGTAGTTGCATACGTGTTAGTGGTTGGTTGAACTTTAAAAAAAAATTGAGGTCGAATTGTTGTTTTCCCACGTCGGTGCGTTAATTCTAACGATACAAAGTTCGGCGAGAGTTTTTTAGAGGAAGTTCGGCTGCGAGACTTTTGATCGAAATTACGTACGGCTTTCGAAAATTTGATGAAGCACTCCAAAAAATCATTTCGCGGCTATATAAATAGCTGAAAACGGGGAATCATTATTTTCGCATAATTTCGCACATTTCTTCATTTGAGGCTGATTTTGCAAAGGACTCTTTTTGGAGCTTAATTTTCAAGGGCTCTTTTTGGACTTAATATTCAAAGGATATTTTTTGGAGGTATTTTTAAAGTGATATTTTTTTAGAGGCTTTGTGGGCTTAATTTTCAAAGGACATTTTTTGGAGGTATTTTTTTTAAGAGACATTTTTTAGAGTGTTTTTGGGGCTTAATTTTTCAAAGGGCATTTTTTGGAGGTATTTTTTTAAAGTGACATTTTTTAAGAGGTTGGGCTTAATTTTCAATGGACATTTTTTTGGAGGTATTTTTTAAAGTGACATTTTTTTAGAGTAAGTGTTTTGGGTTGAAGTAAATCTTTTATAACGATTTTTTTAAAGTGAGTTTTTGTCTAACGGGTTTTCAAAATGAGGAAATTTTTTCTACGGGAATTGGAAGGAAATATTACAGAGCTTCATTTCATTTTTAAAAGACATTTTTTTAGTAAGATTTTTTAAAGTGTTTGGGCTTGAAGTATGTCTTTTTTGCAAAAATTTTAAAATGAGTTTTTTAAAATTAAATCTTTGGTGATGCTTTTTTTAATTGAGTTTTTGTCTAAATTTTTTTAAGGTAATTTTTTTGAGCTTCATACTCAATTATCATGGGAAATCGAAGGAATTGCGAGAGAAAATATGATCGAACAAGAGACCACTGAGGAACCTAGAGAACAAGGGAGAAAATATTGCAGAGAGAGAAGAATGTTCAAATATTGAAAGGGAAAAATCAACCTCAAGCTAGAAGTGAAGACGATTATGTAAATGTAAATATTATAAATTTGATATTTAAAATTTGACTAGTGTATTGTGAAACTTAATTTTATTTGATGAACTAATTAGAAAAATATTTTGCAATGTAAACAAAGAGAGATATTCCTCAAAAACATTGATGATGAAAGATAAAATTTTGAAAGAAAGTGAAAGAGATATTGAACCAATGATTGAAGATGTTGAAATATGTCAGAAAGAAGTTCAAGTGAAGAAATTGAATCACCAGTGTATGTATATATATATATATGAGTCGGGTCTGAGCCCCATATCCCATCACAATAAATTTTGCATATTTTACTGTTAGATGATCCAAAAATAAAATATTATCATAGGTTATAAATTTGGAATAAAATAATTATTAATTTAAGATATTAAATTAATAATTATTATTCTAGATATTTAATTATTTAATGGAGACATTTAGAATTAGCATATTGTTGTAACTAGATATGACTCCCCAAATGTGTCATATCTTAGGCTTTTTGTTAGCTAGTTATTTTGAAAAGCATTTAATGTAAGTGGACACTTGTTATTTAATAAGTGATCCATAATTAGAGGTAGTTAGGACATTGAGCTTATAAATAGCTCATTGCGAGAGTGTTTTCTTATTCGGTGTAAACTCTTGCATAATTCCAAATGTAATTATTTTTTACGATTAATAAGATTACATGTACGAGGGACACTTACGGCCATTATTGTGGTATCGGAAGCTACGGTAATCTTTCACGTGCTGGATGTGAGAAGAGATTCGGCTCTACAATTTCTTGGAAAACGCCATTGAATTGATCGGGGAAATGATTGGTATGGAATTTGTCAAAAAATTTTTGTTTAAAAGGAACGAAATTTTATTATTGCTTTTAGATTTTGTAAATTCTAAAATCATTTTTATTATCAAGAGAAAAATGAAAAATGCGTGTGGCAATGATTTCTACCGAATTCAACAACGTCAACCATAAAAACTCCTTCTAGGAGCATTTTTAGAAACAATGAGCTTTTCACACCCAAAACAATCCCATATTTGCACTTTATGCCAATCACGAGTTCCGCTTACTGTATCAACATCTTTTGTACACTATTCTATTTGAAAGACTCGTCCATCGGGGGAGAATGTCGTAAGCTGAAAAATTCATACCCGGTTCAATGCTACCCATATTGGTCACTGCGATCATGCTCGGCACGTGAAGGGAAAAATAGTTCTTAGTGATGTCGAGCTCTAGGCTTCGGCTCCAGATTCGAGACGAGATACTACTGATATTTCACGACTTACTTGTTCATCGAAGCTTTCATAACACCCCACCAACAACGGGGAAAAAGCAAAAGCTAAGAAGACCCCGGCGTACGTCGACCTATGAATTTAAAATAAATATGTAATTTTTCAATTTATTTACTGAACATACTCTAAATTCAAGAAATATCGAGGTGAGGGACTCTTGCAACATCTTGAAAGCTCGGTAACTCGAGGCGGCTCATGCCATTGATTTGGAGAAGGAATCTACTTCCCAGGCTTGGATATTTGAGATAAGTGAGAACGAGAGAAACCATCCCCAAAGAGTTCAGCACTCACGGTACGCGGATAGCTATGGAGCTAAAAGAAAACGAGCGTCTTCGGCTATAGTCGGACTCTCGAGAAACTTCGACATCTCTGGATGTGATTATGCCATCGTCGGCTAAACTGTGGTAAGGACAAGTAAAAAATCCGACGTTTGACGAGAGTTTTGTTTTTTTAAAGATAAATCTGAAAAAGTATTTTTCTAGACTAATAAGGTATATATATGTAATGTTTTTTTGGAGTAATAAGGATTTTTAATATTTGTGGAGTAATAAGGTTATTTGTAATTTTTTTGGAGTAATAAGGAGACTTTTCTTTGTGATTTGTTTTACGGGAGAGATAAGTGTGACTCAAATTAATTTTACTTTGAGGGGGGAGTAACATACCCAGTTGTGTAAGAGCATCATTGTAAAAAGTCAAATTTTGAAAGTTACCTTGTAAATATTTGAGAAATTGATTAGAGCGAAGTGCAAAGCTCGGTCACTGTTTCTCTTATTTCAACGACTATATGAGGGTCAAGGACAAGAACTGGATAGATTGTATTTTGCGTCGTGTGACAAGTTGCTCGATTTTTGTGCTTAATTCTTTTTGTGCACTACTTCAACACTCCGGTGTCGAAGTTAATTAATGCAATTCTTTGAATCGATAAGCTAGAAGGAGTGAAATCTTATAAGACATGGAGAGGTCTAATTAGAAAGCACTCTTATTCTTAATGAATTGTAGCATGACATTTGTGAGTGGCAACATTAAGCCAAATAAACCAACGGATCCGACTTCACTTGCGAAAATGGGAAATAAAAAGATGCGAGATATATGGCTCTATATAAAAGCTTGATTTAGTAATGAAATGTACATACACTGTAAAATTCTCAGGTCGCATAGGGATGCTTTACATACATTCAAAGATCTCTTTGATACACAACTTGAATCAAAGAAAGTTGATCTTCAATTAAAATTGCTTCATGATGAAATTAATGAGAGGTGGTGATGTCCTTGAGTACATTTCACGAATTAAAAAAACATTAAGTAAGAAATCATCAATGCTTTGGTTTTCAAGTTATTGATGAAATCTTCTTAACTACAATTTTAATTAGCTGGATTTCCATCATCATATACTCATTTTTTAGAAACTTTTCAAGTCAGCGGCAGGATTAGAGAAGATCAAATTTGATGAAATGAGTGACGTGTTAGCACAACATGATAAAAATTTCGGGAAGAAGAAGTAGATTGGGGGAAGATGTCTTCTTCACGAGAAGCTAGTTCAAAGCGACTCCTCGATTGACGAGTTCCGAGAAACGAGAGGAAGAAGTGAATTTCCAATCCAAATCAAGCGGCCCAAGGTCATGGTCACCGGTCAACACGAGAGGAAACAATTCCAACGGCAGGCTCCAATTCGAGCGGAAACAATTGTCAAGGCGGAGGCAACAATCAAAACGGAGAGGATATCATCAAGGCACGGGACAAAGTCTAGGAAGAAGACAAACTCAACTAGAGGCCAAAACGAGAAGTCGAGGGGAAACCGGTCTCAAGAGCGAGAGGACGAGTCTTAGGGAAGAGGCACCGATTTGAGTCAAATTGTTTGCGGGCGATGTAACGAGAGTTGGTCATTATGCGGCGGATTGTAGAACTTCTATTGAGAAAATTTCTAAGTTTCATCCAAACTCATCCCCATCTGCCCTACGACATCCCTTTACCTCCCCTCCTACCTTCATTCACTCCCCGCGTGTGGTGGCGTGGGGGCGGACCACCCAGAGGCTGCGCTTACTGTGTCACCTTACTCATTTCCATGTTCCACATGTGGATCCTCTCTCGCGTCACACCCCGATCGGGGGCCCTGGTTCGGATTCATGTCTCTGCAATCCAAGATCCCCCTACAATGGTTACGATGCTTCTTTCATAGGCTGTCTTATCCCAATACCCTTCTAGATGCTTGCCGGGGTGATTGCACCCCCGAGTTTGTGAGGAAATTTGTTGCGGCTATTTCTGCTCGACAAACATGGGAGGAGATTATGTATTCTATCTACGAAATCGAGATCCTTTATTTCTCGAATTATTCTCACGAGTTCTCCATCTTACGTTACTAATTTATTCCCAATTGGATCCTTGTTGGAGTTTTTGGATGAGTCCTATTACTAAGGCGGGAATCGCTTTCCACGACTAATTTGTTGAGTCGTTCCCTTATTGCTATTGGTATTCCTTGTTTACTGCATTTATTTCCCCCTCATTGTTATTTACTATGCCCAAATCCATTGCATATAGCCTCACTACTCAACCACACAGAGAATCTCATAATAAGCCACCTAAACCTGCTTCCTGCTTTTGAATTCCCTTTCGAGAATCCATCATAATTCAATTTCAAGAAATTGTGTGGTGGATAGATGAATATCAATTGTGATGTTTTATGTTTTTTAGTTTCCATGAATGAGGGCGCCGCATGCTAGAGACAGATTCAACGTTTCCATTATTCTCGCCTCCTCCTAGGTTGGGGATTTTCGGTCTTCTTGTTGCCATCTATCTCCCAAGATGGTTTCATGAATGTTTTGAAGAATTATTTGAGAGATATCTGTCATTGATTGTAGTTGATCCTTGAATATCCTCATGTTTCTTTCTTTCCACACAACCCATAGGAGAAATCCAATTGATATGGACCAGGGCTGCTATTAAGGATTGGACTTTTTGTAAGCCTCCTTTCCTCCAAATTTCTATGGTTGTCTTGATACTTGGACCGATATCTGTACTATTTGTCCAAATATAAGAGCTCGATTCATATACACAAAGTTGTTAGATGAATGGGAAGGAATTCAGCGAGGTGCTCCATTATTTCCAATTGAGATCCACAAATCCTACACTTAGATGCACCTTGAACACCTCGTTTTTGGGATTTGGTCCCAAGTAAGTGCACATCCATGACTTACCTGACCAAAGGAAAAACGCGAATTTTTGGCCATTGTTTCCCCAACCATATTTTACTCTAAAGAGGGTGTATTTGATTCTTGTAATTTTTACTGCTTTCGGTGAAAGTAGCCTTCTTGGATTGTGAACATTCCTTTCGTTTTATACCCCCATCTCGAGGAATATCGGTGTCTTCGAGATATTGTGATCCTTCTTGAATTAATTTCTTGATCACATGCTTCCCATTGCTATGTGGTCGATGCATTAGGCGAATGCTCTCTTTTTTCCACTCTTTCCACAGGGTTTCTTTCTCCTCCTTCCCAAAAGCTGATTGACTATCATGTTCATTATTCTATTAGTAAAATGGAAAATCTATGTTAGATCTTGTCTACTAAATATGTTCTCTTTTGTTGCCACGAGTCTTGCCGAACAATGCTTTAATTCAATCTCTTATCTCACGGAACTGCTATTGGTTCCTAATTAGATACCTATTTGTTGTTGCTAGGTTCCAAATGGAAGATCCTTTTGGAGTTCCTTCAACTTACACAACCTCCCCTTTCGTGGATGCTAACATATTTTATTTTCGTTCCCAAATGACTTTCCATAGATCTCTTCCTCCATACACCCAACACCACCATGTTTTTTCTCTCATAACTTGAGTTAGGTGTATATGGGTCTCACATCCCCATTCCTCCTACCAATTTCGGTTTAGTCAATATTTCCGTGAGAGGAGCGCCCATTTTTTTCTTTTTGGGCACCTTTCCTTAGGAATTTCTTGAATATGTTTGCCATTTTTTCACAGAAGTGGTTTTAGGCATTGCAGGACGCCGATAGTTGGTATATGGGGATTGAATGTATCATGCTTTCGGTAGTATGGCTACTGTTAATTTGAATTAAGGGCTCGAAAAGACTAAGCTACTGGAGATGTGATTGAATACGATCGAGGAGATCTTTCTAGCATGATACTGCGAGGATGAGGAAGAGAGGCATACCCAAATATTTAGTTGGTAGGGATCCAATATGGAAGCCTATTGTTACGGCCAAAAATTCTTGGGATTGGATACTGGGTGTTACGGGGACAAATATATTGAACTTTTCGTTATTTATTTGAGTTCTTGAAACTTTCATGAAGTCTTGGTGTATGGATGCTTTGTGGATTTGGCTTCCTTGAGATTGGCTTGACAAAAAGCATAATGTCATCCACAAATTGTTGGTGTGTTAGGGTGAGGCCATTTCCCCCATAAGCGGAGCTCTTTGAGATGTCCTTCCTCAAACTTTTCTTTGATGTATATCCCCGAGACCTTCGGTTTGCTAGGATAAAGAGGAAAGGGGAAATTGGATCTTCATGTCTAGGGCCTCGGGAGGCATTAAATGGAGTGGAAGAGGAACCATTGAGAAGAATGGAGAATATTGGAGAGGAGATGGATGAGAAGAAACCCATTGGATCCATCTCGATTCAAAGCTAGAAAAGCTTGGATTATATTTTGGAGAGTAAGCCTAGCTCGGTCGATCTTAGGCATTTGATAAGTCTAGTTTTATGATCATGCCTTTAGCTTTGAGATTTGTAAGAAAGTGTATGGCTTCTTGGGTTGTTATAATGCCATCCAAAATTTGTCTACATTTCACAAAAACCCGGACTACTTTGGGGAGATCAAGGTCGGTAGGATGGGATTAAGGCAATTCACCATGATTGTGGAGAGGATTTTATAAATTACATTGCATAATGCAATTGATGCTAACCCTCGGGGCTCATCGAGTTCTCGAGATTTTGGAATTAAAGTGATAAAGTTGAGTTTAGAGCGGGGTGTACCTTCCTTGTTCTTCTTGCCAGTTCCTCGACTTCTAGAAAATCGGTGCCCATGATTGGTCGGGTTGCACGGAAGAATTCCACTGTAAATCCATCCGAGTCCAAGGGCTTTCCTTTGCGCCAACCCTTTGATGACCCCCTCTACCTCTTCTACGGTGACAACTCGCATGAGTGCTAGGTGTTAGGGTCCTATAAATTTTTATGGGGTCACTTGATTATAGCTCATGATTATTATATTTCGGATGTTGCGAAATAATATTCCATGTTGTAAATTATTTACGGAAAATGTCGAAAAACCTTCGGATATGCTTGCAGAGTCGAAGTGCGGCATTATAGGATAATTAAGATGTTTAGATTAAAGTAATCACATCATTTAAATTTGATTAAATAAAAGTGTAATAAGGCTTTGGTACTATAGTTTGATTTTACTATAGAGTTGGCAAGACCACAAAAGGCATTTGTCGTTTTTACTGGTTAGAGATTAGGCACTCCAATCAACGACCCAATTATCACTCCGCCGGATCTACTGACCCCGAAAGATAGCTACGAGGCGCCCCCTTGCCATTCTACCTTTACGGCCAAGGGGGTCCAAAGAGTGGTTTCACCTCACGAGTCCCACGCAGAGTGGGCGTGCTCCTAACATTTCGCCCCTCCCCCATATTACCCAGCTTACCACTCAGACCCCCTCCATAAAGCAGTTTTTAGTCCCTCCCGCCATAATTCTTCTATAACTTTTACATTATTAATTAAATTTTTCTATTAACTTTAAATTTATCAATTAATTTTTAACCGAATTGTTTAGAATAAAAAATGCAAAATACTACACAGTTAAGATTATAAACCATTCAATATAAAATATCGAATTATTTAAAGATAAATATGACATTGAGTGGGCGGGTGGACGTATAGAGAGAAATTTATAAATCATAACGCTACATGACATAAGAAAAGATGTGGAACAATGATAACTACTTGAACCATAAAAAGTATATAGCATTATTGTATCTAGATGGTTGGAGACTGTTGTTCTGTGAATTTTTCACTGATGGATATGACATTTACTTGCTGGAGTGAACATATCTAAAGAAATTTATTGATCGCTATTGGCTGACAGTGTTACGTGATGTAAGAAATTAGCATCCATAATCTATAAGAAATTTAGGTGTATATAATAAATATAGTGCATTGTATTTAATTTTATATTTTTAATTAGTGTAGGTTTATGTTAAGTAGGGATTTAACATGAGAATGAGTTTAAAGGGTAAAAATTTTTTAAGATATAGATTTATTTTTAGAGTGAAAAAATAAATAATGTATATTTTTTTATTGTTTAAATTGTATTTTTAAATGATGTAAAGATTTCAAAACATGTGTATTGAGTTATTTTTATCAGTCCCACATTAAAATAGTCTTTTTGTTATTAATATATAAATATGGGTGAATATTAATTCATATTAAAATATTTTATTCATTCTAAATACCATTACAATATTTTATTTTAACAAAAATAAATTCTATATATAGATATATATGAAGTTGACATCACATTTTTTTATTTTTGTCTTCTAATTACTTTATATGAAATTATAGTTAACATTGTTTTCTTTTCTTAGAATATTTTTATTTTTATTTTTAAAAGAAACAAGTGTCAATTCCAAGTTGAGCATAGACATACTTACACATTACCTTCACACGTAAGTGTAAAAATACATACTCATAATTATTAAGCAGTCAATAATATATATATATATATATATATATATACTTTAATAATCAGATATATAAATTTCAATTTAAGTGATGTTTTTCTGTTTTTGAAAGTAGTATTTGGAGTTCTCTATGGAAGTGGAGGAATTGCTCAAAAGTTGAATGTGGGTCACAAATCTTGTAATAGCAATGTTTGAATCATGTTTTTTGATGGTGGAAATGGATTCAACACCATCAAAAACCTTTTAGAGAACTCAAAATATTGAAAAGTTTGATAACTATAACCTAAATTTACAAAAATCTCGTACCCAAATTTTTTTTAAAATCTTTTCAAAATTTTTATAATTTTGAAGAAAAAAAACAATCTAATTAAACTAGTGCGAAATTATTCAAAATTGAGGAGTGAACTTAATTGAAAGAAATTTATTGGCCAGTCGATTAAAATCTTATCAGATTTGAGCATTGGGGCATTGACATGTTGAAGTGACGGTGTTGCAGGGAACTTTACTCTGTACACACCCGGTTGCGTACTGGTGAATTCAAAGAAATTTATTGATTCGGAAATCGGTGAATATAATTCCAAAAAATAAATGATCCGTCCGGCCTGGAAGCTTTACGTAAACGATATGGCTTCTATAATTGTATTGAATATAGGTGGCAAGGCGACTATATCCACAGACTGTAAAGTAAAGTAATAATGCC
Source organism: Pinus albicaulis (assembly GCA_034641835.2). Classification (NCBI taxonomy): domain Eukaryota; kingdom Viridiplantae; phylum Streptophyta; class Pinopsida; order Pinales; family Pinaceae; genus Pinus; species Pinus albicaulis. The sequence goes on from MU968363.1 coordinate 14,178,893, forward strand.
ATGCTCAAACTACGCTTCTGGTAAATAAACAGTCACCTTTGGAACATGGAGACCGAAAACAAAATCCTCTTTCGGGATGAACTTCGGCCATCGGGGGAGTTCCTATTTTTTCAGTGGTGATCCCGCGGAGGTGGACAGACTTGACCTCCTTGGGTCTCCAAATGATTTCCATGCATCCTTTCGGCTCATGTGGCATGGGCGAAGATAGTATTTTCTTGATGGTCGTATATGATGCTATCTTGTTTGCATTCTTTGTATGCCATTTCTGTCACCTACGGTTAATGCCGCGGGATGTACGACTCCAATTTGGTATGGTTTTTTATTGTTGTTGCGAATGATGTGGTTCTCATCTACGGATTTCTGGATCCTCCATTTCTTTTCCAATTGGCAATTGGGACCAATTTGACATCATCAAATACAACGATAGGAGTCTCCATGTCTTGGTTTTTGGCCGAATCCCATTATTGTAGTTTTAGGAGCAATGTTTACAACGTTGGAAGTGATTTCTCACTTCACTTTCTTATAATGTATTATGTCTTGTTTTTATCATAATATAAAGCAGTGCCTGCTAGAAAAAGTAAAGTAACGATGGGTTTACTGAGAGATCGGTTGACAAATCAATCACCACAGTTTTAAGTGTGTTCAATCAAAATCACCACTATTCTATCTTATTCGTTTTCTTTACATACAAGGAGGGTATTTTTAGCTATTTATCACTGGTTAAGTTTTTTTAATATCTGCACAAAATAAATAAATAAATATTTTATTGATTTTTTTAATGCTATTATAAGTATTTGACATTTTTCCAAACTCTCTTGAAAATTTTTATTATCTTTTATATCATTTATTTTATAGACATTTAGTATCTTTTCATTATTTATTTTATTTTTGGTTTCGGAAATAATAATTTTAGTAATAATTCTAGTATTGTTGTATACCACCAGAATTAAAAAATTAAATGCTTACCATTTTGTTTTTGTCAATTGTATCCCAAAATTTTATACAGATTTTTTAAAAACTTATAAGTTATTTAATTTTAAAAAAATTAACAATTCAAAAAGGTTTCATCAACATTTTTTTTATTAATTTAAAGAATATTTTTTTTCAAAAATATATGTTTTAAATATTATTATATTAAAAAAAATTATTTTTTATAAATTTATATTAATTCTAATCTATTAAACTTTGGTGTAGTTTAAATTATAGAAATAGTTTTTTTCAAGATATTTTTTAGTTAATTTTAACTAAAATAAGACAGATTTTTTTAAATAGAGTCTAATTTATTTAATTGGTAGAATTCAAATGCCCAGTGTTGAATCTATTTATGCATTTAAAAATGCATTTTAAATAACAAGTTTTATTTTTTTACTTGAATTTAAGTTGTTTAATCAATAGAATTCAAATGCCCAGAGAGTTTTTTTAGGGAGTTGAAGATTTATTTTATGCATTTTAAGCGGGGAAAAAATCTCATATATGGATTGTTATGTGCTTTAGTGAAATAAAATAATGACCAATTTATGATAGATGAGATTGACAAATCACTAGCCACTATTTTATCTTATTGGTTTGGTTACATATATGGAGAGGGTTTTAGCTATTCTTAAGGGTTCGAGTCCTTTTGGATATCTAAACACAAAAATAAATAAATTATATTTTACAAATTTCTTACATGGTTATTTTATAGACATTTAGTATCTTTCATATATTTCAATTATGAATGAAGGTGGCACTTTCAAGTGACCATAAAATTGTATGATTTCTATGTGGTTATTTATACTTAATATCTTTCAATTTATTTTATAAACATTCATTTCAAATTACACAAATTATTTTTGGTTTAGGAATCCATAATTTAAAATGTTAATATTTTTTACGAGTAGTTTAATTAGTAGACTAAATGACCCTTTTTTTGATCAATTTTTTTGCATCTAGTTGTATGAAAGTGGTGTTGAGATTTTTCTGTTTGCAGTCAAAATAAAATAATCTCGGTAGGTGACAAAAATTAGAATTGGTTCCCTGGGTGTCCAGGTTTGTTGGGAGGGAGTTAATGCATCTAAATTTGAGTTGAGAGGATTTGTAGTGATTCAGATTCTCCTTATATAAAAACGGTATCCATATGTTTGTTTTGGAGTGTGTGAGAGTTTGTAATCTCATTTATTCTTTCGAATTCGCTTGTCTATGCCTATGTTGTGTGGACGTAGCCCGAATGGTTGGGTGAACACGGTAAACCTGCATGTTTTATGTGCTTGATTTATTTGTTGCGTATTCGTTCGTTGTTGTGCATACGTCTCCGACGGTGGTATCGAGCGAAGTTGGAGAGCGTGGAGCGGCTGGAGGTGGAAGCGCAGGCTTTGTTGGACTGCGTACTTATCCTTCCTTCCAGTGCGGGCGCGTCACAGTGTCCATCAAGCTTTCAGTGGCTCTCGCGGGAAATCGGGTCGGTTAGAAGAATTAGAGAAGGTTGAAATACGGCTCTCGGTGGGCGCAAAGGTTAAATACGGCTCTCGAGTGGGCAACAAAGTTTAATCGAGCTCTCGAGCCCAGGCATAAAAGTTAGAAATAAGGCTTTGAATTGTGGACTGAACTACGGATCCCGGTTCCGTGGACCGACGTGGACTCGTATTCCCTTTGATCGAAGAGGCCAGCGCCACTTACGTGATGCGGGCAGTAGTGAAACCACCTCTACGTGAAAAATGACTTTGCGTGGAGCATGAACGGTGGCCAAGGCTTTATTGACATTTGAGTTCGCCCATGACGTTAGCCAGTACTATTAATTCGCTGAGCACGGGTGAGTGCCGTGGAGGTAAAACGGTGTTATGCGTTGAACATTGCTTTTAGTGACGAGCGTTGGACGCGTCGCAATTCGAATGTGCGAGGCATGACTGCATCGTGTTACGAGCGTGGATGGCATTGATAGATTATTGCCGCGTGGTAAGTCAATTGCCATTTTATTGAAGTTTGTTTGAAGTTTTTAAATCGATTTGAAGTGGAGCGATTTGTTTTACGACTTGAGTAATGCCATTTGCATATAGAAGAACTTCATTTTTCGGAATTATGAAGTGCCATATAAATCGATATACATAATCGATAGAGGGGCATAATAATATGATAAATCGATTTGAGTGTTGGTTTTTAAACAATAATGGTGAAATAATATAAATCGCAGTTGTATTGTGTTTAAAATCAATATTTTTAATAATAAATTTAAATGGGGTTTATGAGATTGTAATATGCCATGATATTATGAAGCAAGGAGCAATTTTTTTTTAAAGGCATTTTTTATTAAAAAGGGCATTCTTTAAAAGTTAGTTTTGAGATTATTTGTTTTAAACAAGATCGTAGCTCAAAAATACCCCGTTTTGAAATCAAGCTCAATGGCAAAAACAACTTCGAGATACGAAGGTAAAGATGCATGATCTCTGGTTCAACAAGGCGTAGCAGCGGTGGAAGAAAAAGTCTTCTTCCTTGACGGAGGATGAATGGGATGAGTTGGACGACGAGCTGCGAGCGCAATTCGATTATGTTTGGCGGATGACGTTGTTCAACATTGTGTCGAAGACCGCCGCGGGGCTTGTGGTCGAAGCTTGGCTCTACATGACGAAATCCTTGACAAATCGGATTCTCTGAAAGCGACGACTTTGTAGTTTCTGAATGAAGGAAGGTACCTCGGTCGACCATGCAGATGTTTCAATACTCTATTGGTACAGTACAAAGTCTAGATGTAAAATTTGATTCGGAGGATAGGCAATAGCTCTGTGTGTTCATTTGCCCGAATCGTCAGGATCACTTTGTTGCAAGCTTTGATACGGACATCAGCAGGTTGACGAATGTGGTTGGAGCTTTGTTGTCAGAGACCAGAAAGCGGTCGAATGCGGCCCTCTACATCGAGGAAGGCAATGATGGCTGAGGTCGTTCTAGAGAAAAGAACGCTCACGGTAAGCGCGGTCCATTCAAAGTGAAAGGAAGAAAAGAGCAAAGTAAAGTGCTGGTTTTGTGGCAAATCGGGGCATTTTGAAGAAAGGCTGGCAGGAAAGTGACAAACGACAAGATTCTGGCGGAAAGGAGAAAATGCGACAGATACGGAGTTGATATCTGGTTCGGGTATGAAGCGTAAGTGTTTAATACATTAATATATCAAAAATCATAATTAACAGTGGTTGTTGAATTAAATTGCATCAAACCCACATGTGTATTCATAGAGAATGGTTTTAAGACGTATAGATACGGTTAATGATGGAGTCGTGTACATGGGTAATGATGTCACATCTAATATTGTTGGGATAAGTACCATTTTTTAAATGTTTGATAGCACAACTAAATTGATATGATTCTTGAGACATGTTGAACTAAGAAAAATCTGAGCCTGTTTGAGGCACTTGACACGAATGGATATAAAGCGTAATTCAAGGTGGAGTTATGAAAATCTATAAAGGTATTTTACTAGTAATGAAAGCTAAGAGAAGTAAGAATACATTTAAGTTAGAAGGAAGAACGGGGATACATTCAATGTGTCTACGGTGTCTGAACATGGTGATGGTTGTTGCTGTAACATCAGGTTGGGGTCATATGAGCGAAGAAAAGGGTTGAAAGAGTACTAGTGAGTAACAGATTATTACCCAAATCTAGAAGTCTGAAAGATTAGATTTACATAGCTTGTTGTGACACAGAAAACAAAGTAAACAAAAAGAAATTTTAAAACGACGAACATGTAAATAAAGCATATGAATTCTCTCAAAATTCCAAGATGTTTGAAATTCAGCCTCTGACTTATATGATGGTTAAATTGACTATGCTCATTGATGACTTTTCCCTGGGAAAGTGTGCTGAGTCTACATGTTGAAAAGAGTACGATGTTTTTCGATTTTCAAACGATTTGAAGCATTGGTAAGCAACCTTTAGTACAGAGAGACAATAAAATGTTTAAGAACTAACAATGGTGGTGAGTTTACTTCAGGGACATTGATTATTGCAAGGATCAGGGATCGAGGAGACTGTAAGATACAATTTACTCTCAGCAAAATGGGTTATTCGAACGCATGAACGGACTCTTCTAAACGAGAGTATCTTGAAGCCAACGGCAAGGTTGCAAAAGGAGTTGTGGACGAACGATGGCAACAACATTGTACGTACGCTTTGATCTCCGCCGGCCTGGCCGATGTTGCAAGATTACGAAAAGAGGTATGGAAAGGACACCCTTGTGATTGTTCTAAGCACAAAATTGTTTGGTTGTGATGCATATGCTCTAGTGCCTAAACATCGGCCCGAACTAAGTTAAGTCCAAAGTCTGGTATATCTTTGTTGGGTATGGTGTTGGAATGTGAGATGTAGATTGTGGGATCCTACTACCCGCAAATCATCATGTGAAGATGTAAGTTTAACTAGATCCTCTCTTGTACGGTTAGATGTAGATAGTAAATTGAAACAAGATGATGTATTTGATTTGTAACACATTCGGTTTGACGGCCGCCTCGGCAATAGTCCGCAGTGACCGTAGTTAGGATACTGGTCATGAACGAGGTTTCGAGTCGAGAACATGAGCAAGGGAGTTGAGTTGAATCCATCGCTCTGAGTCTCGAATCACCAGTAATAGAGAAGTTCCTACGAATGGTAGTCGACCCAGATGACGACTTTGAGAAACATCCTTAGGAGGTCTACAAGGATAAAACGATGCTCTAGAAAGGTATGATGATTATGTTACTTCGATTTAACTCTTTGCTAATAGCAGTGACCTACGACGCTGCGAGAAGCAATAGAGAAAGATTTCGAAAAAATTTAACCAAATTGAAAACGGCCATGAAAAAGGCAGACAATCGTACCAAGTAAGAGCAGCTTGCATGGATAAGTTGAGCTTAGAAGAAACAGAGAAAACATAGGGTTAAATGGTTTCAAGGTAAAAGCAGGTGTGAATGATACGGCAATTATAAAGCGCGGCTTGGTTGCAAAAGGGTTTTCTCGGAAAGTCGCGTGACATATGAGACACTACCCGGTGGTTAAAATTGTTTCAATTAGAATTGTGTTAGCGTTAGTTGCTTTGTTTGATTTAGAGTTACTGACAACTAGATGTTAAGTACGTTTTTATGGTGATTTGAATGAGGAAATTTATATGGAACAACTTGGAAGGGTTTGTTGACATCGCAAATAAGAAATTTGTCTGCTGACTCGAGAAGTGTTATATGGCACAGAAAACGGTCGCCTCGGCGATTGGTATAGAAGTTTGATTCTTTCATGTTGGAGTCAGAAATATGTTGAAGTGAAATACTAGAGAATCTGTTGTGTGTGTTCAGGCAATTGAAAAAATGGCATGTTCAACTATCTTAGTGTTGTATATTGTGTGATATACTTTTAATAAACAAAAAGCAGTGATAAATCTAACGAGGTTGAAGACTACGGACTAACAAGGGCAGCAAATCTCTGAAAGATCAGGCGTGAAGACGGATTTTTGAGCACTGGGGAGTGCTGGAGACGAACGTTAGTGAACGTGGCTATCACAACGAAGTATAACAGAAAAATGCTGGCAGGGTTTGGTATGAACAATGTGAAGCTGTGTCCCGGTCCCTTTATTTGACTAAAAGCTTTCTTCGAGTTTATGTCCTAATACGATGAAAAAGGATTATATGTCTACGTTGCCTTTTGATGGCCCGAGATGTTTAAATCCTATCGATGGTTTGTACTCGACCGGATATTTCTGTCAGTTGGGGTTGTCAGCGGGTACATGGAAAATCCGGGTAAGAACAACTATTGACGGTGAAATAGTGCTTCGGTACTTGAGAGGCACGAGTAGTTATTGTATCACCTGCATCCAAAGTAGTGAATTGTTTAACGGATATGTTGATTGATTTCAAGGTGATTTGGATAAGAAGGTCAATATTGAAATTAAATGCTACTCATGAGGGTGGAGCTATTGAAATTTGGATGTCAAAGCTACAAAACATTGTTGCTTTATCCACTATTGAACGCGGGAATACATTAACGCCCATATAAGCGGTTTGTTTGAAAGGTTTATGTTGAGTTTAGTGATTCTGGGGACAACATCGAGTTACTTTGTGATAGTCAAAGTGCAATACAATTAATGAAATCCAATACTATCATAGTAAATCAAAGCATATTCCAATTAATTTCATTTGTAAGACGGGTTATTCCGAAGAGTCTCTCTTGAAAAGGTGCACTCTGAAAGGAAAATTGTCTGAACATCTTCAAAACAGTTTGTTGGAAGCTGCATTGGTGTTTAGCTTCTCTGGCTTGCAGAAAAAATATCAGCAAAACGGGGCATCGAGCTAATTGTTGTCAAGGTGGAATTGTTGAGATTTTTACATTTTGTTAAAATAAGCCAAAAATCTCGGTAGGTGACAAAAATTAGGAATTAGTTCTAGATTAAACCAGTTGTTGGGAAGGAGATTCATCTCCTAAATTTGAGTTGAGAGGATTTGAGGCGGTTAGTTCTCCTTGCTATAAAACGGGTATCCATACGTTTGTTTGGGTGTGTGAGAGTTTGTAATCTCATGTTTGATTAATAAGATTGTCTATGCCTATGTTGTGTGGACGTAGCCCGAATGGTTCAATTGAACTTTGATGAAGCCTCATGTTTTTTATGTGCTTGATTTATTTGCTGCGTATTTGTTGAGATTCTTGTATACGATCTTAGCTGGGTAATTGACCTTGTGTCAGTGTTCTTTAAGAAGTAGGTGCCATGACATTCCCCACCTTGATTTAATGTTAGACGATTAGACCATAGTCTACAATCACATTAATAACCAGTTAATAGTTATTAATAATTATTTCATGTTAGTAACAATTAACAAACTCATTTCAACTGTTTTTTTCTTTTTGTGTCTTCATATCTATCTAGAGAGGTTTTAGCAGCACTGAGAAAAAGAGAATATTTGTAGAAAGTGAATGTTTCTAGACAGTTTCAGAGTATGTTACATTGTGATGTCCTCAAACACAATGCCCTCTCCATGTTTGGCATATTGGTAGGAAAATCTCTAACATGGATGTTTCTATTCCTTTTCTGCATATTGGTGACTACAGTGGTACGAGAAAGCTCAAGAAGGTGAACTTGAAACCCATTGAAACGAGAAGAAATGTGAAGATAGGGCTTCTTCTACTAAGGCGACCTTGAGAATGGGGTTTTATCAAGACAGGATTAGCAACCCAGCTAAGCGTGCTTTCAAAAGATTTCCTATAGATGCATTTAGCGTTTATTAAATAGGACATAATCATAATCTCAGTAATCATGGGTCGGGTTTCGGAAAACATATCGAGATATAATAAAAAATGCAATTTTTCTAGCCTCTCTGAAAACTCTGCGCTCGAAAACTGTTTAAACTTAGATTAGGTTTACCAAACGTGTGGGCCCCAATGTAAGGAGAGGCAAAATCAATGTTCTCTTGTCGGATGATGCAAGTTGTTAATTTCGATGTTTATAATTATGCCGATAAGCATCATATCCGGTTACGATATCATATAATGTTTAAGATTCGTCCTCCTCCCCACAATAAATCTTGAATATGTATGTGTCCGTTCAAGATTCGAACATATGTCTCGTCCCTGGAGTTTGCCACTTGTTCCAACATATCTGTCAAATCGCCCAGGTCATCTAATTTCAACTTCAAAAGCCAAAATTACACCAAATATTGTTACTTGATTACCCGTGGACTTGTCATGCCTCAACACTTTATAGAGATGAGATGGCTCTGTTTTCTTTTCACTGCATAGACGAAACCACACCTCTCATTCATTCTACTCTGAATTCCAATTTAATTTCCTTTGATTTATCAAGCCAATCACTGTACATCTCTTTACTTTATTCCTGATCTGGTTCATCACTATTATAGTTTCTTTGACCAAGAAAGAAGATATTGTTTTGCATTCAAAGATTATCTGTTGTGGGAACTTCCATTTAAAAGAAAGAGAATTGCACTTCTTCGATGAAAAATGCATACCTCAGCTCAAGTTATAACTGGTGGCACATACACAAATATCTGAGGTATTGTTTTGCAAATGTGTTTTCCCAAACCATCGATATCTATTTTTGGTGCAGTGTTTAGAATTGAGAGGAATAGCAAGGCTTAATTGTCCTCTGGCCAAATTTCAATATCTCTATGTTAGATCATGCGAAACGTTGAAGGCGCGCTGCATGGTTTTGAACAACAATTGATATCATTGGAGGTGTTGGATGACACTTGTCATTTAGTATGAGTTTTTGAAGGCCGTAGTCTAAAAAAGTAACAAAATGGCTCAGAATCTAGTAGAGAATTTGAAAAAAATTGGTAAATATTTTATCAGAATCTTGTTTACAATTGTTAAACTTTAGTATTTTGGATGTTCTAAAGGATTTTGATAGTGTTGAATTCATTTCCACTCTTAAAAATAGATTTCAAACACTACAACTGTTAGGAATCTATAATTTGTAAGATTGGAAAATACAAACTGTAGAGACAACACTATTTCAACCACTTTGGGATTCTAGGATCTAGCCCTCCTGAATCCGAAGAGAGATCTCTCCAATAAAGTGCAAATATTGATTTATCTTTAAGGCTTTTGGGTATGATATTAGGCTAGTTATGAAGAACGAGGGTTTTTGTTTGTTTTGGATGGTTGAGCATGATTATTAGTTGAGTGGAAAGTCCTAAATGGAAAGAGTTTCAAAGGTGTGAAGCTGCAAGCAATCAGAACAAGCTTTGGCTAAAAAGATAGATATAACGTTGGTTTTTAGTCCATTGGGCTATGGAGTCATAAAAGGGTTTTAATTGTACAACAATTCAAGAGTGGTCCAAGGGGCAAGTCATCTATATCACAAGATCTTTTGAGATAAAATGATGGAATGGAACAATAAAAGTGTTGGAGGGGTGGAAACAGATAATAATTTCAACTAGGATTTATAGTCTGTCCAAACAAGAAAAATCCTTTTAAGCAACTGTTTAAAACCAACCAAAGGGCAGGGCTCACCATAAACCTCTTCGGACAAGCTCGTATTAAATATAACTCAAGAGACAAACAATCGAGTAATCCGCATAATTACTTTACGAAATGATGAAAAACACATAAGAGAAACAAAATGTAACTTAAGATCAGATAAGATAGTTTTAAATCTAGTCTGCTTTCGGCATACACTTAGGGAAACTTTCAGAATTGCCTTTGGAGAAAGAAGCTAGAAAACAGGGCACACCATCACTTTTCTAGTCTAACTTTAATGAGAAAGTAATGAAAATAACATTCAATAACAATGTTTAAAGCAAACGGTAGGACGAGGGAACGCCAGCATTCCTAACTGCTCAACTGTATTGAATCATTGTTAAATAAACAATTTAGAGGAAAACATTGAGATAAAGCTTATCAGTCATAGAAGGGTATTGTAAACAGTAAATCCTAACTCTATGCTTGCTATTCTTTATCAGAGAATAATGGACAATATGGCATACATGAAAGGAAAAATAATAACAAAGAAAGAAACACTTCACCAGTGATATAGACCAGGATCCCAAGAAACAGCTTGTATATTGAAGTCAAACGAGTTACATCTTCAAGTCCAATGTTTCAGTTCAGCAATCATCTTCACTTCTCAGCCTAACTTATTAGATCAAAAATAGAGCTTCAAGAGCCTTTGAACACTATTTAAGAGTAGAAGTTTCAAACACAAGTATATTTCAAAGTTCTGCAACCAACATTGTTTCATCTTCTACAAAGGTATTTATAAAAGACATGAGGAGGTGGAATGGATAAAAGATCTCCCAAGTTTAAATAATACAGATTAATACTTCTCAGCCTTTGAGGAGCTCGATGGAGAAGTTTACAGATATTTCCTCTGTATTAATTGTTTTACATTAAGAATTAAGCTCAGTGGGGAGCCTTTGTTGACTTTAAGGCTCTGTGTCATCTCTGTAATAACTCAACAGATATTTTGCATTAAGTTCTTTGGCTGAATTAAATATTCGGCTGTCGTGAGGCAAATATCCTCTGTTCTGGTCATTACTCGGCCTCTGTTGAATGTTGTGAGGCTACAGGTGGCATTAGGTAGCTGAGAGGAATCAATTAGCCTCTAATGTGGCAGTGGAGGCATCCTCTGTCTGATAAATATTTTTTATTTTCCTTTAACTGTGTTTAATTTAGTGGATTAGACTTTTGATTTTCGATCTTAGCCGTAATCCACCAAAACTATGATTCTTCCTTCAATTCTTCAGTTTTGTTGAATAAATCTTTGACACAGATACTCTCTGTTCATTAAAATTGCTTCATTGTGTCTTGTTGATGTGCAAGTGCCACAAAGGGTTCATATGGCATCAATGCTCATGATGCACCGATGAAACGTGGCGTTGAACCCTTCGTAGTAATCCTCTTTGAAAAATGAAAGCCTGGAGGATCGTCATCCTCAGCTTTTATTCTCCTTTAAAATTATTTTGAAAAACTTTAAAAACCCGCACAAAACACAAAATGTTATAAAATCCTGCGTATTAGGTTAAGACTGCTTAGGAGGCTGCGGTTAAGTCGCGACCGTTGGATGAAAGCATCCAACGATGGAGATTTTCTTGTAGAGGTAAAGAAGGAGGTGGTTGATTGAAATGGTGCAGAGGATTAAGTCCGGACCGTAGATCTGTTTTGATCGACGGTCTAGATCAATCGGGGAAATACAATGTGAAAGGGTCACATTTCGTGAAAATAGAAGAAACACAAAGGAAAATAGTGAAAATCCCTTTGGGCGGAGGAAAAATGCATTATGAAAAATTAGGGTTTCTTACATGATCGAGAGCCGTCGGATCAGATTGGACCTCGGGATCAATGGCGGGGATTGCTCATTGAATGCCCTTTGGAAAAGGCAGAGTGTGATTGTTCAAAGGCCAGATTAAATCTGAGTCGTTGATCTGCAGAGATCAACAGCGGGGGGCGAGTGTGATGAAAACACAATACAAATGGGGAAAGCGGTTTCAGGAGGAGAAACTAGTGGTATCGCACGGCCAAAAGTGGAAAAAACGGTTTTCACTTTTTGAACACGATATGTGTTCCCACCCGACACGTGGCATTAGAAAACTGCTTATATTATGTGATTTTGAAGAATTAACAAACGTGCTAAAAGTTACGTGAAAATGCACGTCAACTGTTAGATCTGGGGCCTCAGATCAAACGGTGGTGAATGAGCGCGAAATCGGTAAGATGCGCAGGAAGTTAAGTGGCAGGGTGGTTTTAATCAGGACTATTGGATCAAGGATTGGACGGCTGAGATCATATCTGAAGGAAGGCAGGACCCATAGGGGTCGGGCCTGTCGAGTTTATTATGAACCGTTATATGCACAGGATCAACGATGGAGATTGAATCTGGGGATAAATGGAAAAATAAATGAGGCGGAGAAAGGGTTAATATGGGCTGTTGATATGTAGAGATCAACGGTTGAGATTGGTCGAAATACATTAGACAGTGGGGTATATGATTTTAAACCAAAGTCGGGAGTAAAGATCTGGACCATCCGATCTAGACACGTGGACGGCCCAGATGCAATCGGAGCTTCGCGATCAGCGGGGCAATGGACCTGGGAGTGCTGAAGCGATTGATTGTAGGTCGTCGATCTGATATGTGGGGTATATGATTTTAAACCAAAGTCGGGAGGAAAGATCTGGACCGTCCGATCTAGACACGTGGACGGCCTAGATGCAATTGGAGCTTCGCGATCAGCGGGGCAATGGACCTGGGAGTGCCGAAGCAATTGATTGTAGGCCGTCAGTCTGCAGATCAGATCGACGGTGAAGAACTCATCTGGGAATCACCAATCGAAGATTGTGAATAAAATATTAGGTGCGCCCAATGGAATCCCCCGATGCGAGAGTGCGCAGACCGTTTGATTGGTCAGATAGCAACGGCGGAGGACAGGCTTCGACCAATGAACGATGGGCCCTTTTAATATATAAAAAAGGCGGATTTTTATTAAGTACAAAGGTTTAAGGGCTCGGAGCGGGTTATATATATGTGGCTTGGCGCCCGACTGTGGGGCCTTGGTTTTATAAAGTAGCAAAGGCCCAGGGCTTAAATACAAAGAGCCAATCGACATCGGGATGAAGGAGATGGGCTTTTCAATCTACCCATTTGTAAAATCTCCGATGCGAAATTATATGGACCGTTGATCGGGGAAACAAATCAATGGTCTTTCAATTAAAAAACATTGCACCCACGCGTTTAGTTAAAACCATAGGAAGAGGGGTTTTTATGTATTTACAAAGGAAAAAATCATCGGAGACTTGTTTATATGAAGTGTTAAGTGCCCGATTGCGGGCCTTTGGTTATGCAAATGAGACAAGGGATCGGGGGTTAAATATAAAGGGGTTCATCGGATCAGAGATTTTAACATGGTAAAAAGACTTACGCGCATCATTTGTTTCCGATGCGATAAGCTCCTGATGGGTTTAGCGCCTGGTTCTAGGGCGTGGGCACATGTGGGGAAGTGGTTTAGGACTTAGCGCCTCTGTTGAATGTTGTGAGGCTACAGGTGGCATTAGGTAGCTGAGAGGAATCAATTAGCCTCTGATGTGGCAGTGGAGGCATCCTCTGTTTGATAAATATTTTTGATTTGCCTTTAACTGTGTTTAATTTAGTGGATTAGACTTTTGATTTTCGATCTTAGCCGTAATCCACCAAAACTATGATTCTTCCTTCAATTCTTCAGTTTTGTTGAATAAATCTTCGACACAGATACTCTCTGTTCATTAAACTTGCTTCACTATGTCTTGTTGATGTGCAAGTGCCACAAAGGGTTCATATGGCATCATTGCTCATGATGCATCGATGAAACGTGGCATTGAACCCTTCGTAGTAATCCCCTTTGATAAATGAAAGCCTGGAGGATTGTCATCCTCGGCTTTTATTCTCCTTTAAAATTATTTTGAAAAACTTTAAAAACCCGCACAAAACACAAAATGTTATAAAATCCTGCGTATTAGGGTAAGACTGCTTAGGAGGCTGCGGTTAAGTCGTGACCGTTGGATGAAAGCATCCAATGGTGGAGATTTTCTTGTAGAGGTAAAGAAGGAGGTGGTTGATTGAAATGGTGCAGAGGATTAAGTCTGGGCCGTAGATCTATTTTGATCGATGGTCTAGATCAATTCGGGAAATACAATGTGAAAGGGTCACATTTCGTGAAAATAGAAGAAACACAAAGGAAAATAGTGAAAATCCCTTTGGGCGGAGGAAAAATGCATTAAGGAAAATTGGGGTTTCTTAGACGATCGTGAGCCGTCGGATCAGATTGGACCTCGGGATCAATGGCAGGGATTGCTCATTGAATGCCTTTTGGAAAAGGCAGAGGGCGATTGTTCAAAGGCCAGATTAAATCTGAGTCGTTGATCTGCAGAGATCAACGGTGGGGGGCGAGTGCGATGAAAACACAATACAAATGGGGAAAGCAGTTTCGGGAGGAGAAACTAGTGGTATCGCACGGCCAAAAGGGGAAAGGGCGGTTTTCACTTTTCGAACGCGATATACATTCCCACTCGACACGTGGCATTAGAAAACCGCTTATATTGCGTGATTTTGAAGAATTAACAAACGTGCTAAAAGTTACGCGAAAATGCGCGTCAACTGTTAGATCTGGGGCCTCAGATCGAACGGTGGTGAATGAGCGTGAAATCGGCAATATGCGCGGGCAGTTAAGTGGCAGGGTGGTTTTAATCAGGACTGTTGGATCAGGGATTGGACGGCTAACATCAGATCTGAAGGAAGGCAGGACCCACAGGGGTCGGGCCTGTCGGGTTTATTATGAACTGTTAGATGCACAGGATCAATGGTGGAGATTGAATCTGGGGATAAATGGAAAAATAAACGAGGTGGAGAAAGGGTTAATATGGGCCATTAATCTGCAGAGATCAACGGTTGAGATTGGCCGAAATACATTACACAGTGGGGTATATTATTTTAAACCAAAGTCGGGAGGAAAGATCTGGAATGTCCGATCTGGAGACGTGGACGTTCCAGATGCAATCGGAGCTTTGCGATCAGTGGGGCAATTGACCTGGGAGTGCCGAAGCGATTGATTGTAGGCCGTTGATCTGCAGATCAGATCGACGACGGAGAACTCACCGGGGAATCGCCAATCGAAGATTGCGAATAAAATACTAGGTGCACCCAATGGAATCCCCCAATGCGAGAGTGCGCAGACTGTTTGACTGGTCAAAAATCAACGGCGGAGGACAGGCTTCGACCAATGAACGACGAGCTTTTAATATATAAAAAAGGTGGATTTTTATTAAGTACAAAGGTTTAAGGGCTCGGGGCGGGTTATATATATGTGGCTTGGCGCCTGACTGCAGGGCCTTGGTTTTATAAAGTAGAAAGGCCCGGGGCTTAAATAAAAAGAGCCAATTGGCATCGGGACGAAGGAGATGGGCTTTTCAATCTACCCATTTGTAAAATCTCCGATGCGAGATTATATGGACCGTTGATCGGGGAAACAAATCAATGGTCTTTCCATTAAAAAACATTGCACCCGCGCATTTAGTTAAAACCATAGGAAGAGGGGTTTTTATGTATTTACAAAGGAAAAAAGCATCGAGGAATGGTTTATATGAAGTGTTAAGTGCCCAATTGCGGGCCTTTGCTTATGCGAATGAGACAAGGGATAGGGGGTTAAATATAAAGGGGCTCATTGGATCGGAGATTTTAACATGGTAAAAAGACTTGCGCGCATCAATTGTTTCCGATGCGATAAGCTCCTGATGCGTTTAGCGCCTGGTTCTAGGGTGTGGGCACATGTGGAGAAGTGGTTTAGGACTTAGTCGAAAGGGGCTTAAGCCTATGGTCAAAAAACTTATTTTTTATGAAAATTTTCAAAGTTTTTGATGGATTTGGGGGTTTCGGTAAGGTTCAAAATTGAGTTTTAAACCTTGTAAAAAGGGATTTTATGAAGGGAAGAAAGGGATACATGAAAAATAGAAGAATTTCATGGGGGGGAAAAGGGAATAAAATGAAGGTTAGTTTTGAGTGGAGGGAGGGGAAAAATGGAGTTTTGCAACAGTCTTTTCTTCATGGAAAACAACAGAATTTCTGAATTCGAAAGGGAGACAACAGTGAAGATTAAACAGAGGGCATGATGTCTTCATAAGGCTTCAAGAGATATTAATTTTTTGCAATAGAACGTGTTTCTTGAAGGCTTCAAAAATGTTTTAGCCACCATTTGATATGACAAATTTTATAGGTGGCTAACAACAACTACTCATTTTTTGAATTTAACTGAACCAAATTCCGACAAAAACCTGTCATCCCGCCTATTTTGTTCTCTGCATAGACAACTTCAAAGGAAAAAAAAATGCATTTATTTATTCCAATAAATGTCATGGGATATTAATAGTAGATGGTTTGTCGTATTATTCGAAGATAAAGTCAAGATATGGGAACACTGCCATGATTTTATCAATTCTATGATATTACTTATTTACCACTCACCAAAGACTGCGAGTAGAGAGTAGGACCAACGTAGGAATATGTACTCTTTTCGGCAACTTGACTTCCAATTTTTTGCTGCAAAGTGTACGTTAACACTTTGAATCATTGTATGGGATTTTCTTTTATTTTCACATATGGGTTATTTTAGACTTTTCATCACCAAAAAAAGTCTTTGATCATTCTGAATTGAGAGTATTTTTGTTTTATTTTAATATTATTTTTATTTAAAAAATAAAACCTAGATTAACATTTTTCTTTAAAGTTGAAGAGGAGTTAGGTAAATAATATAATGCTATATAGATAATTGCATCATATATGTTTTTTCTTATAATTTTTGAATTTTATGTGATACCTTTTGGATATGGTTGAGATATTCATATATGATTTTTAAATATTTGTGTGGTGATTTTTTTATCTTTAAGCTTTGTAAAAAAATTATCAAAAATAAATTCTTTCAAAATAGTTCATGTTTCCGCAAATAAAATATTTACCATCATTTACTTCCCATCATAATTTAAGCAAGACTTTGTATAACAAAAATGAATGGAAATAAGATGTAAATAAATATATTTATCAAGAGTTACTTCCCACCGTTATTTATGTTTTCCTCACCACTTATGTATGATTAAAATTGTAAATGTGTAGATTTACTAGTGGTTACTACTCACATCAATGGTGTGATCCACTTCACATTTCAATTTATTAGTTCCTCCCAAAGAAAGACTATAAGATTCAATTTCTCTATTAACCACTATTAAATTATTATGGATAGGTTATAATGTTTATGCAATTATTTTAGAGCATAATTTCTAAGTTGAGTGGCACCTACTAACCTACATTGCAACACTTTGTTTTAAATGAATTGCTTATTTTACATTCAAAAAAATTACATATAATAAAAATTTAACCATAATCAAAATTTTACATTTTAAGTTATGCGAAATGTGAATTGCGCGTTCAAAAGTCAAACAAATGTGTTTTAATATGACTTTAGAGATTTATCTTTGTTACTTTGTTGGCTCATTGGGTCCGCGCAATCGCACTTATATTGAATTTATTTATGAGTTGGTTGTTTTAAATAAGGTGCGATGTGATAAAGAGTTTATAACGATAATTGAAGTATTTGAAATTTTTTAAAACATAACTTCGAAAAAGGTTAGCACATTTCGTAGCCCGCATAACTTAGCGGTTTGTAAGTCTTTTTAAGTTGTAAGCTATGCGGTTTGCGATGCGCTAAAGAAATAAAGTGGAAAACTCAAAAGAAAACTTGTATTTCCTAATTTTTTTGTTTTTAAAGCTAAAAATAAATTTCCTATTTATTCTAAAGTGTCGACATATATTAAAATAAATGGGAGGTGTTGTATACCACAACAGTATGCGATCACTTTTTTCTTTGATATATAATCTCTGGGTGAAAATGTGAAGTTGGATTACACTTTTTGCCCTGTTTGGAGAAAAAATATCATTTTTTTCTGTTCTTCAACTTTTTGCAAGCCAAACAATTTTTCTGTTTAGAATTTCATTTTACGATAAAAATAAAACTTATCACAAATTTTATTAGCTTTCTATTACTTATTTTTTGGAAATTTTTTATTCACATTTGATATGCCAACTTAACATTTCTTTGAGTGTGTGTTCTTTAACAATCAAAGGATTCATAAAATGTCATGTTCAAACGCAATTGTGTATTCTTTGAAAAAATTGTGTTTTTGAGAAAAAAAATGTGTTACAACGATCTAGACAGAGTCTACTTCAGTTTCGTTATATTTATGAAACCAACTGATGCATATCATAATTACTAGAATTTTTTGAACTGATCGAATATGAAAAGATTGCATGTTTTGAATATGTTTCGAATCACACAAAATTTCTCAACATATTAGTTATAAACTAAAAATCTAAAAACTAACCATTACAGAGGACGAACCAATGTAATGCACCATAATTTTTTCAATTTTTTTTACTGTGTAGTTTGGAAGATACAAAATTTTGACTTCACTTAATCATAATGACCTTCAGAAATTGGTTGCACCCATTTTATTAGAAAATTAATTAAAATTAGTAAATATTTGTGGAATTCCATAAAAGTTATATTCCCTGAAAGTAGATTGAATTCTGCAAATCCTTGTCTCAGTTCTGACAGTTAATTCATAAAATTTGATAGAGTTTAATCATTCCAAAGTTGAAGAAATGTGTTCAGAGTCGAGCTGATGCATAGTTGTAGATGTGTTAGTTTGGTTGAACTTTTCAAAAAATTCGGTCGAATTGTTGTTTTCCCTATTGGCCCGTTAATTCTAACGACACAAAAGTTCGACTATAGTTTTTAGAGCAAGTTTGGCCAAACTTTTGATCGAAATTATGTTAGCCGGAAAATTTGATGAAGCCCCTCCAAAAAATCATTTCGCGGCTATATAAATAGCCAAAATAGAATTATTATTTTCGCATAATTTCGCACATTTCTTCATTTGGGATGATTTTGCAAATGAATTTTTTTGGGCTTAATTTTCAAAGGACTCTTTTTGGGCTTAATATTCAAAGAACATTATTTGGAGGTATTTTTTAAAGTGATATTTTTTTAGAGGATTTTTGGGCTTAATTTTCAAAGAACATTTTTTGGAGGTATTTTGTTTAAGAAAAAAAAATTAGATGTTTTTTGGGCTTAATTTTCAAAGGAAATTTTTTGGAGGTATTTTTTAAAGTGAAAATTTTTAATGCGTTATACATCCAAGATTTTCCTGATCACACACTATTTGAATTCATGCACAAAACAGAATCTCTTCTACTATTGATCATTACTTGCAGAAATTAAATAAATTTCATGCACACATTGAAACCATAAAAATTCACAGATATTAACACAGTGTTTTAACGGGAAAGCCTGAAGCTAAAAACCCCAACTATCTGTATATAATATATGTCATAGAGATCATGTAACAATCCTCATACAAATCTGATCATGTCAAGCTCTCAAGATAATACAATCGCTACACACTAATCAGCCCGATCTAGTAAATCCATGCACCGATCTTCGCCTCCGCTAGCCTCGCTCTACCGCGCAATCCCCGCCGAATATTGGCTCCGAATGAACTTCGAATTGGTCCACCCTTTCTTTTCACGCAACTCTCATTGGCATCTCCAATCACCGGGTGTTGCAAATCATGCAACACTATAGTCACAACCGATAGTCAACCTGCTCTTTCACCTACCTCTCCACTGGTCTCCACTGAAACTGTCCATGCACTGTAGTTAACTAATGTATTCTTCAACTGATTAATGATTTAATATTTAGTGAATTAACTAATAATTAATTCACACCACTCTCACTAGTGTATCAATCAGTTAGACTAGATACAACTAGCTCAACTGTGTCTAACTGAGTTAAACTGAACACAACTCCACCAACTACTTCTACAACTCCACCAAACTCTATCACATGAGTTCTAACTGAAGTCTCCATGCAATAGCTCCACTTAACCCTCAGGAATAACGTAATTCCTTCTGTCAGCTCCTGTGCCACATCTGTGCACTTAACTAAAGTGCTCCAAGAGAATAAGATAATGTTTAGAGTTCAAATATTATTAAGAGCTAATAATATTCGACATATCTATTTTTAGACTGGCAATCTAAAAATAGATTCCACCCAGTATGTCTAAAAATAGAAGTCCATCTATTTTTCCAACTTGACCAACCATCCACAAATAGCATCCTACTGTTAGCCCCCTATAAATTTTTGACAAGCAAACAGGGAGCTAAAATGTTCCTGAGCCTTCAAGGAATGCATTTCCTCTGAAAAACACATCATCCTTGAAGTCTCATGTGCCCTTCCCTTTGATAAATTCCCTCTGTTGAATCCCATTATAAGCCTCTCTGATTGCAAAAATTGTGCTCCAAAAGGCCTTCATTTGCCCCTGGTACCCCTGCAGAATTGTCCATTTCATCCCTTTTTCCCTTTTTCAAAGTCCCCCTTTCTTACCCCCAAATTCCCCCCTAAACCTTCTAAATCATCCCCATGCCCCTCTTAAACCATGCATACACCCTTGGTTTAGTTTAATAAACCCTTATTCCCTCTATCGTTACCTATTTTTGCCTTCAAATTCCATTAAAATGGGCCAAAATCCATTTTCCACCTTTATGGGTTTAGCACCTTTCGGCCAGCCCAGAACCGTATTTCCCCCCATGTGAGTCGGGCACCGAAAACACGCGCTAGCCCGAAAAAGTGCTTAGCGCAAATATATATCGTGTGCATTTTGAACCGTCGATCTGTATAGATCGGACGGTCGTCGCATTCCCCATAGCGCCCATCACCCACCTCCTTTCACCGTTCATCACATCCCCACCATCCATTTACCCGCCGATCCGACGGCCCGGAGTTTACCCGCCCCGGTGGTCCCCGCGCACTGTTCAAAAACCACTGGTTTCCATCGCACCGCATTTGGAGGATGGGCGGTAATTTTATTTTCGGATCGATTCCACTCACCGCCCAACACGTGGCTCTATCACTATTTCAAAACCGCCCCCCCATCACGCGTTATCGTTCGGCATTTGACCTGGCACAATATGCATATACATCGTTCGATCTGCGATCATCCATCCAACAGTGATCGCTCCACGAAGTTGCGCGGGGGATAACCCAAGGCAACCATACCCCTCACCCACCATCCATCACCCTCTGATGCATTTTCAGCCGTCAATCTCCTCTCGAGATCAGACGGTCCAGATTCAATCGCCCTCCGCCATGTCCCTAGCCATCGATCTCCTCCCGAGATCGGACGGTCCAGATTTGATTGCATGTCCCGCTGTTGACCACTTCCGCCACGTCACCTATTCCACGTGTTTCATCGTATTTCTCGCCCGTCCATGTACATATGTGCGTTCAAAGGTCAAGTTTTAATATTTTACGTTAAAATATTGCGCTACCATTCTGCAAGGCTCCCACTGCAGTTTCCACCGTAATCCCGCACTATTCCACCATTTCACCAGCTGCACGTCCACTTTCGTCATCCCTTCTACATTCACCCTTCCCGTGCATGATTTCTTAACGTGTTTTCGTGTTTTGCAGGGTTATCAGATGGTGAAAGTCGCCATGATTACACAGTCTTTATTACAGTGGCAAAAAACCATAGAAAGGACCATTTTTCAGAGGCCGAGATCATGAAGAAAGCCTGGGAAGGAGCCATGATAGGAATTTCATTAAAGAACAGGATTTGAACTCTGTAAAACCTCCCCAGAGCTATTAAAAGCACAGATTTCATAGACAGAGACAGAAATGGAGCAGCAAAAAGTTCAAGGAACGTAATTGAAGATTTTTTAGCTTTTTCATGGATTTAGAAGGCAAAGGTACCAGTTCAAAGACCTCGAGGATCAATCAGAAGGTCCAATGCACAAAAACCATACTATCAGGGTTTTCATATCAGTAGTACAATCTTCCATAAAAGGACAAGGTGCCCATACCATCTGCATTCTATACCGTGTTCTAGGGAGATTTTTCAGCCCTAACAACAGTCCTACGCTACTAGTGCATTAGTTATACAGTATGGCAGACCCTAGCATCATCGTTATGAATTTTTTTCAATACACCAGAGACATACCTGGAGTAAATGGAAACCTGACGAAGACCACTCCATCATCCAACGAGTACTAGAGATAAATGCCCAGAATTTAAACTGAATGGAGCCTCGGCCCTCCTGCTGCTACAGAATTTAATGCTGCATTTAAGTTTACATCTACTCCTGTTATTATTTTCTCCTATAAGAATCCTGAAGAACATATTGTAAGGGTTGTTGTTAGGTTGTTGTTGTTGTAGTTAGAGGGATTCAGTTTTGACTGTTAGAACAGTTTTGGGAGAAAGTAGCAGAGTAGTTTGTATTGTAGTAGGCTGGGAGGAGAAGTTTGGATTGTAACAACCATTGAGCTCAGTGTATGTGACTAGTTTTGCATCAATTAATCAAGCACATTTCACAAGATCCTGGTCTATTACTATTGGTGATGTTTTTCTAACATTGTTTATTACATTTTCGTACTGTTTCATTTTTTGTTGGCTTGCATCAGAAATATGGCATAGGATTTACCCTTGTTAGGTACCCTATGTCTCTGCTCTCCTTGCCTTCAATGTTTTCTATTGTATGTATTATCTGAGGATTGATTTCAGTTAATTTAACCAGTGTAGTGGATGTCATTTCCTGCTAGCTAATGTATGAATTAATGAAATTTGTCTTTAGTTGTTCTTGTTGGGTTCAAGCTGGAAGATTTGGGAACACTGGGGATTAGAGTAAGCCCTGTCAACTAGGATCCTTGTGCGACCAGTTGGCATTTCTAAGATCTCTTGTTGGTGTCAAAGCATTAAAGGTTAAAATTCTTTCTTTGATCTATAGACCCTGGCTCTATCAAAATTATCTATGTTTTTCCCTTGGAGCATGCTAAAGCTGACCTGGAGTTAAATAACCTCTAGTCCGATCTATAAGTTGCCCCTTTGTCCCTCCATTGAAAGCTTCCTTTGAGAATGTCCAAGCAGGTCTAGAGTTAAATGACCTCTGACCTGATCTATAGACAGAAATTGGGTGTCTTTCCTTCTTTCACTTTCAATCCTTAATGTTCCATCCCACCATCCATCTAAAAAGATCCTTTAGTTTAGATGACTTGCCCTCTGAAATCCTGGGCTAGTTGTTGCAAGTAATTCCCTTTCATGGCTCCATAGCCCAATGGATGGCACTTTCTTGACCTATCCTCTTTGCTGAAACATCCTGCTGTTTTGTTCCTTTTCTCCCATTACTTTCTCAGTCTATGATCTCATAACCAACCCAGCAACCAACCAACCAAATCATTTTTAAAACCCCCTTTGTGCTTCATACCTAGCCTAACATCTCATTTGAGCTTTCAAAGATATATCATTCTTTGTATTTATGGAGAGATCCCTCTCTGAGTCCAGGACGGCTAGATCCTAGGGCCCCAAAGTGGTTCTGATGTTGTCTCATTTTTTGGTCTTGCCAATCTGGCCAAAACATGGGAACCCCAACACCTACAACTCATAGAATATGATCGACATGTCTAAAAATAGACTTGCGCCAAAAATAGCCTGCGGGTCCACTTAGTGAAGGCGACTCTTTTCACTAAGCTTATCATATTGTTGCAATCTCAACACTCCCTCTCAACAAGATAGGGATTATCTGCTACCCCGATCCTACCCCTGTGGTGTTCGAATTTTCTCCTGGTGAGCGCCTTCGTCAAGATATCAGCATCTTGATCCTCCGTAGGAATGTAAGAAAGTAACATGATCTTTCGCTGCACACAATCTCTGATATGATGATACTGGATGTCAATGTGTTTAGATCTATCATGAAATACTGGATAAACTGAGAGTTTGATGCAACTCTGATTATCACAATATATCACAGTAGGATCTAAGTGTGAACCGAACAACCTGACTAGGATCTTCCTCATCCATATAGCCTCGCATGCAGCCAAACTTGCTGCCATGTACTTGGCCTCCGCTGAACTGAGTGCCACGGATCTCTGCTTCCTGTTGTACCAAGAAACTGTTGTCGACCCGATACTGAAAATCCCTCCAGATGTGCTCTTTCTGTCCGTTGGGCTCCCTACCCAATCTGCATCCGTGAAGCCATGCAGCTTCACCTCATCCGACTGTCTGTACCATAATCCATTTCCCAATGTGCCTCTGAGATATCTCAATACATGCTTCCCCGCCTTCCAAAAGAGCTTGGTAGGCTTAACCATAGCTTGTGAAAGCTGGTTAATTACGTAGCATATGTCAGGTCGTGTATTGACTAGATACATAAGCGACCCCACCAACTGTCGGTAAATAGTGGCATCCACTACCTCTGCCGATGTAACATCCTATTTCCTCCAACCACCAAGAAGAGGAGTGTCGATAGGCTGGCAGCCATGCATGTTGAACTTCTCCAGTATCTCTCAGGCACACTTGCCTTGAGACATAAACAATCCATCACTGCGCTGCCAAATTTCCAATCCCAAGAAATAATAAAGGAGGCCCAAGTCCTTCATCTCAAACTCTTTTGCAAGATCAGCCTTGCATGAGAGTATCAACTGTTCATCACCCGTCAAAATCAAATCATCTACATAAAGTACAATGAGCAGCAACTTACCCTCCACCACAATCTGGTATAGGTTCGGATCCGCCTCACTCTCGGTGAATCCAAGACCGGTGACATAACTATCTATCCGTGTGTACCAAGCACGAAGTGCTTGTTTCAACCCATACAGTGCTCTTTTGAGCCTGCACACATGTGACTCACTGCTGAAGATCTCAAAACATTCGAGCTACTCTATGTACACCTCCTCCTCAATGACTCCGTTGAGGAACGCATTCTTCACATCCATCTGATGAATGTGCCATCCCATCTGCACTGAGAGAGCAAGGATGTTTCGTATGGAAGAATACCTTACGACAGGTGCAAAGGTTTCCTCATAGTCGATCCCCTCAATCTGTGAGAAGCCTCGGGCAAAAAATCTTGCCTTGTACTTCTCCACACTCCCGTCAGCAACTTGCTTCACTTTGTAGATCCATCTCGAACCTACCACTGATTTCCCTTCTGGCCTTGGGACAATCTCCCATGCACTTTTTATGACAATCGAATCATACTCTTCCACCATGGCATCTACCCATGCAGGGTCCTCCACAGCTTCCTCGAAAGAGGATGGTTCTGTCACGATACAGTTGCTCATCAGAGCCATGTATCCAGTATATCGGTCAGGTGACTGTCTCTGTCTCTGTTGTGATGTAGGTGCTCCTACAATCTTCTCTGCATCAAGATTCAGTCGCTCAACTTCTGTAGTGCGCTTCTGCCCTCTGATGATTGGCACTGCATGAGTGGTTTCTTCCACTCCATGAACCTCCTCTTGTGGCTGATCCACATCCTGAGGCTCATCCTTAGGAACTAATAGCTCCTCATCTGCATGCAAGTGTGGCTCCCTCTCAAGCGAACACTTCATGGATTTCTCCTCATGAAATCTGATATCCCGTCACACAACAGTCTTCCGACTGTCTGGAAAATACACACGGTAGTTGTGGGGTATATCAGTGTACCCCACAAATATCCCAACCTCTGTGGTCGGCTCCAACATCTTCCTGGCATCCTTCGTCACATGAATATAAACAGGTGAGCCAAAAATATTCAAATGAGAAATATCAGGCTTCTTACCAGAAAACGCCTCTTCGGGTGTACTCATGCCAAGTACTCTATGAGGACAACAGTTTTGCACATAAACCGCAATATTGCATGCCTCAGCCCACAAGTGTATGGGAAGGCCCTGATCATGAAACATCACCTGTGTAGCACCCACGATTGTTCTGTTCTTTCGCTCAGCGACCCCATTCTGCTGTGGGTTCTGAGACACTATGAGCTCTCTTCGAATTCCTTTTGTGCTGAAAAAGTCCTTTAATTCGCCAGAGATGAATTCTCCACCATTATCGCTCTTAAGAGCCTTCACCTACTTCCCCGATTCTTTCTCAACTAGTGCCTTGAACTCACAGAAATTTGAGTATGTCTCGCTCTTCTTCTGCATGAAGGAGATCCAGCACTTACGAGAAAAATCATCAACAAATATCACATAATACCTGTGCTTTGCTGTCGAAGCTACTGAGAAAATTCCACACACATCTGTGTGAATTCTCTCAAGGATCATCGTGGTGTGACTATCCTTCTCATG
The DNA here is from genome assembly GCA_034641835.2 of Pinus albicaulis. Classification (NCBI taxonomy): domain Eukaryota; kingdom Viridiplantae; phylum Streptophyta; class Pinopsida; order Pinales; family Pinaceae; genus Pinus; species Pinus albicaulis. The sequence goes on from MU968363.1 coordinate 14,204,997, forward strand.
AAAGGTGGCTTTCACAAATTTTCCCAAAGCACATCCCTTGCACTGATCTGATTGCGCAAGTGTACCTTTGGGAAGCCCGGTAGAAATGTCCTGCAAAGTTTTCAAAGCACCATGGTGAAGATGGCCCAATCTCTTGTGCCATAGCTCACCCTCATCCTGAATCACCACTCCTTCTGCCTTGCCTGCCATTGATGCACAGCCATCTACCTGCAACTGATAAAGGTTCTTAACTCGAACCCCTATCCTCCAGGTTTCACCAGTTTCCTTACTACGCAGGAAAGCCTTTCCCTCGCTAAAGACAACATCATATCCCTTGTCTTCCAACATCGCCACAGAGATAAGATGCTTCTTCAATCCTAGAACATGCATGACATCCTTTAATATGAAGGGTTTACCAGACTCCCTCTCAAAGGAAATGGTACCGATACCGGTCGCACTGTATCTACCATCATCGCCCATCTCGATGTGCACTCCAAGATCCTTCTCATCCAGATCATCAAACAAATCTTTGTCTCCAGTCATGTGGAATGACGCACCACTGTCAAGAAACCACATTGAACCCATCATACTTGAGACTAAGCATGCGATCAGCGAAAATTCCAGCTCAAACTGCGGGGCTAAGGCCTCTCTAGCTTCAAATCTAGCAGCCTGCTTGTTTTTCTTCTTCTGTGGACAATTAGTGGCGTAATGTCCGTGTTGGTGACAGTGAAGGCACTTCACCTTGGACATGTCCTGCTTCTTGCCTTTTGCACCGGATTGAGAAGCATTCTTCTTTCTCTTCCCCTTCCTTGCTTTGGTAGCCAAAGCGCAATTTTCTTCATCTTCATTCTTCGATGAAAATCTGTCCCTGGTACTCCGCCTTATCTCCTCCTGCACAAGATCCGACCAAAGTCGCTCCCATCCTGGCAGTTTCTCCTGACCATTGATAGAGTCCTCATAGGAATGAAAAATCCTCGAAAGCCCAAGGAGAGCCAAGCTCACCATGTCCTCTTCATCTACAGTAACCCCCACACTTCCCAGCTCATCCCTGCAATGGATGAACTTCGTGAGGTACTTGGGTATACTGTCGCCTTTCTCCATTTTTATCTTCCTGAGTTTATCCTTGAGCACCAAATTCCTCTGGTTGCTCTTGCTTTGGAACAAATCTATCAAAGCTTTCCACATTAAGAATGGAGAAGATTTACCATGAAGGTTGGACACTATGTGATCCTTGTTAGAAAATTAAATATTTACAGAGCAATGAAACACATAAAATATGCGGAAAATACAAGCACACAAAACACATAAAACCAGAGAGACACAGATATACGTGGTTCACCCAATTTGGGCTACGTCCACCCCGAACAGCCAGTCCTTTCTTTATATTATCCAACAAAATGAAGAGACAAAACCTACAGCAAATCTGCTGTAATATCCTCTGTTCTCTCTCATAGTCTCCCTCTCTGTTTCTCGCTCCGAGAATACACTCATGATACACAGCCGCAATACAATACCCTCATATATACAAGGGGTTGCCTTCTAGGGCAAAAAACCCTAATCTAAACATAACTTCTACCGTCAGATCATTTGCCTAATGAACAGCTCGAATGATAAATTCTCTTTTTTACAAGACAGTCCCACATCCTATTTTTAGCTTTTGTATTTGCCCTAGGCTCCCACGAGGGCTCAGCCAGCTGCGCCCCCGGACCCCCCACGGCAACGATTAAATTTCGGGCGGCTTTGCCGCCCCTTTTAAGGTACAGGGGTCCAATGCTGTGATACAAAGTAAACAAGATAATCAGGCTCCACACCCAAAAATCCTTCACACCTTCCAACAGAATCCTTCGACATTTTGTTGTCTTCTTTTACCATGCGTAAAATGCGGCAACATCGCTAGAAGCAGGTTTTGGAATTTCTGCATCTATGAACTCCTTCAACCCATTGTCCTCCAGCACCACCTCCATCCTGTCCTTCCATGAAATATAATTTGAGCTGCCCTCAAGGGCATACTCCAATCGCAATCTGTTGAAAGACATCTCAAATTTGACACCAAGAAAACACTACTGCAAATTCAAATTCCACCAGCACAAAACTCAACCGCTTCAATGCTTTGCAATTGCTCCAATGATCAATACTCCTCTGATACCATGTAGAAATTATATAACTAATGCGTTATACATCCAAGATTCTCCTGATCACACACTATTTGACTTCATGCACAATACAGAATCTCTTCTACTATTGATCATTACTTGCGAAAATTAAATAAATTGCATGCACTCATTGAAACCATAAAAATTCACACATATGAACACAATGTTTTAACGGGAAAGCCTGAAGCTAAAAACCCCAACTATCTGTATATAATATATGTCATAGAGATCATGTAACAATCCTCATACAAAGTTGATCATGTCAAGCTCTCAGTAAAATACAATCATTACACACTAATCAGGCCCGATCTAGCAAATCCATGCACCGATCTTTGCCACCTGCTAGCCTGCCTCTACTGCGCAATCCCTGCTGAATATTGGCTCTGAATGAACTCGAATTGGTCCAGCCTTGCTCACGCAATCCTCATTGGCATCTCCAATCACTAGCTGTTGCAAATCATGCAACATTATAGTCACAACTGATAGTCAACCTGCTCTTTCACCTACCTCTTCACTGGTCTCCACTGAAACTGTCCATGCATTGTAGTTAACTGATCTATTATTTAGTTGATTAATGAGTTAATAATTAGTGAATAAATTAATAATTAATTCACGCTACTCTCACTAGTGTATCAATCAGTTAGACTAGATACAACTAGCTCAACTATGTTTAACTAAGTTAAACTGAACACAACTCCACCAACTACCTCAATAACTCCACCAAACTCTGTCACATGAGTTCTAACTGAATTCTCTATGCAATAGCTCCACTTAACCCTTGAGAATAGCGTAATTCCTTCTGTCAGCTCCTGTGCCACATCTGTGCACTTAACTGAAGTGCTCCAGGAGAATAAGATAATGTTTATAGTCCAAATATTATTAAGAGCTAATAATATTCGACATATCTATTTTTAGACTAACAATCTAAGAATAGATTCTGCTCAGTATGTCTAAAAATAGAAGTCCATCTATTTTTCCAACTTGACCAACCATCCACAAATAGCATCCTGCAACTCATAGAATATGATCGACATGTCTAAAAATATACTTGCGCCAAAAATAGCCTGCGGGCCCACTTAGTGAAGGCGACTCTTTTCACTAAGCTCATCATCTTGTTGCAATATCAACAAATGACTCCTATTTGGACCTGGTTTTTTCTCATCTTCATCATCATCCTTGAAGACCAATTGAAACTGAGCACATTCTCAGTTTCTCCCTAATTACAACTTTTGCTAGCATATCTGCAGGATTCTAGCTAGTGTGTATCTTTTCCAGCTTCAACTCTCCATCTTCCAATACTGACCGTATGAAATGGTACTTGAGATGTATGTGTTTAGTCCTGGAATGAAATGCTGAGTTCTTTGCAAGATGAATGGCACTTTGGCTATCACTGTATAACGTACCCATATCATGCTTCTTACCCAATTCACCCATAAACCTTTGTAACCAAATCATTTCTTTACTAGCCTCTGTAGCAGCAACATACTTTGTTTCTGTTGTTGAAAGTGCAACAAAACTTTGGATTTTTGAAACCCAACTGACAGTTGTTCCACCTACAGTAAATACATATCCTGTAGTGCTCCTCATGTTATCTCTGTCACCTGCCATATCTGCATCAACATATCCCTGTAGAACAATGTTTGAACCACCAAATCATAATGCTTGATTTGTGGTACCTCTCAAATATCTGATAATCCATTTTACTGCCACCCAATGTTCTTTTCCTGGATTATTCATGTACCTTTTTACAACTCCCACTGCATGTGCAATATCATGCCTTGTGCAGACCATTACATACATTAAGCTTCCAACTGCTGATGCATATGGAACTTTAGACATATAATCCATGTCTTCTTGGGTCTTTGGGCACATCTCCTTACTAAGTTTGAAATGGCTAGCAAAAGGTGTACTAAATGGTTTTGCATTGTGCATATTAAATCTTTTCAACACCTTTTGTATGTACTCATTCTGAGACAGTGTTAATTTTCAATTTTTCCTATCTCTGGTTATTCTCATACCAAGGATCTGTATTGCAGCTCCCAAATCCTTCATTGCAAATGAATTTGCCAATTTTTGTTTGAGCACATTTAATTCCTGCATGTTAGACCCTGCAACAAGCATGTCATCAACACACAATAACAATGTAATATAGCTGCCATCATTTTCCTTTTTCAGATAAACACAATGATCAGAGTGACATCTAGTATAACCTTGTTCAGACATAAACTTGTCAAATTTTAGATACCACTACCTTGGAGCCTATTTTAAGCCATACAAGCTCTTCTTTAACCTGCACACCAATTTTTCTTTCCCTTTGACCTCATATCCGTCTGGTTGCTGCATGTATGTCTCTTCCTCCAAATCTCCATGGAGAAACGTTGTCTTTACATCTAACTGTTCAAGATGTAAATCTTCCGCTACTACAAGACTTAAAATAGTTCTGATTGAAGTCATTTTAACAACAGGAGAAAATATTTCATCAAAATCAATACCTTTCTTCTGTGCAAATCCCTTCACCACAAGTCTAGTTTTGTACCTCTGTTTTCCTCCATCTTCTTCCTTCAGCCTATAAACCCATTTATTCTACAATGTAGTTTTACTTGCAGGCAACCTGACTAAGTCCCAAGTCTGGTTATGCATTAAGGAGTCCATCTCTTCTTCCATGGCTAGCTCCCACTTCTTCCTACTTTCAACCTACATTTCTTCTTCATAACATTCAGGTTCACCAGAATCAGTCAACAATAAGTAATATAATGAAGGAGAGTATCGTTCAAGGGGTCTACTTATCCTGGTAGATCTTCTAACACCACTTTCAGGTGTTTGAGGTGCCTGTTGTTGTTGTGGTGTTTGTTGTTGTTGTGGCTCTTGATTATTATTATTTTCAGGCACCTTTACTTTTTCAGTTATCTCATCAAGAATTGTGTATTCCTTGCTTTCTTTTTCATGTTTCTTTTCCTGCAGCTGATTCTTATACAAGACCTTTTCATTGAATATTACATCTCTGCTCCTAATGATTTTGTGATTTTCATAATCATATAAGCGATAACCAAAATCATTAACACCATATCCAATAAAGGTACATTTCTTTGATTTTTCCTCAAGCTATGTTCTATTTTATTTATTAATATGGACAAAGGCCTCACAACCAAAAGGCTTTAAAAAATAGTAGTTTACCTTTTTACCTGTCCATGCTTCCTCTGGAATACCACCATCCAAGGAACTTGAAGGCCCTCTGTTTATTAGATAAACAGTAGTATCTACATCATCTACCCAAAATTGTAAAGGCAATCTTGCATGCAATCTCATGCACCTTGCATGCTCCATGATTGTTCTGTTCATCCTTTCTGACACACCATTTTCTTGTGGTGTTCTTGGAACTGTCTTCTCTCTACGAATTCCTTGCTCTGAACAGTACCTATCAAACTCTTTGCTGCAATATTCACCTCCATTGTCTGATTTGAGACACTTCAACTTCTTTCCTGTCTCAATCTCAACCAAAGCTTTCCATTTCTTGAAAGTATCAAATATATCAGATTTATTTTGAATACAATAAATCCAAGTTTTTCTAGTTGCATCATCAATAAACGTAACATAATAGCGAGAGCCACAGAGAGATGATACCTGAGAAGGTCCCCATACATCTGTATGCACAAGCTCCAATTTTTCGTTCTTCTTTTCTTTCCCAACTCTGAGAAATCTGACTCTCTTTTGTTTTCCATAAATGAAATTTTCACAAAAATCCAAATCAACATTCTTAAAACCAGGTGGCAACAAATTTCCTGAGGGAAGAATCTTCATCCCCTTCTCACTCATGTGTCTGAGCCTATGATGCCATAATGCTGCATCTGCTCCTTTGGAAGTTAAAGCATTAACAGAGTTAGAAATACCATTGCATAAATACAATGTACCAACCTTATCACCTTTTTCTATTACCAGGGCTCCTTTGGTGACCTTCCAAGCTTTATCTGTGAAAGTTGTCACACAACCTTCACTGCCTAACTGCCTTGTTGAAATCCGATTTTTCTTTAGATTTGGAACATGCCTTACCTCCTTTAATAGCCATTGGTTTCCATTCTGCTATTTTACAAGAACCTTACCCATTCCAACAATTTTACAGGGTTTATCATCACCCAAACGGACTTGTCCAAAATCTCCTTGAACATAGTCATGAAAATATTTCTTTTCACTTGTGGCATGGAATGAGGCCCCTGAATCTACTACCCAGGAATCAGTAACATTTTTGAAAGAAAAAATCAAAGCATCTTGTAACACATCACCTGTCACATTTACTTCATGATTGTTTTCTTATTGCGCATCTCCTTCTTTTCCCTTCTGAGATCTATAGTCTTTCTTTAGGTGTCCTTTCTTTCCGCATTTCCAACACACTATCTTCGATCTGGACTTGGATCTGCCTTTTTCTGATTTACTGCGATATCCTGAGCTCTTTCCTCTTTACATTCTCCTTCCCCTAGACTCTGCACTCAAAGCATTACCCAATGTCTCACCGGAGCTTTTCCGTCGCATTTCCTCGCTAAGGATAGCACCGACAACATCATCAAACTTTAAAGTACTAGATCCAGAGACAGAGTTACTAATGGACATTACTAAACCATTCCAACTCTCTGGCAATGAGCACAAGAATAACAGAGCTCTAACTTCATCATCAAAGTTTACCCCTACAGAACTTAACTGACTGGTAGCTATATTAAAATCATTTAAATGGTTTGCAATAGATCCACCTTCCGACATCTTCATATTAAATAATCGTTTCATAAGAAATACCTTGTTTGAGGCCGAGGGTTTTTCATATAGTTTTGCCAACATATGCATCAAACCCTTTGTTGTTGTTTCCTTTGAAATATTGAAGGCGACTGACGCCGCAAGGCACAACTGTATTGTTCTGAGTGCCTTTCTAACAAGAATGTTTCATTCCACATCTGTCATGGCCGCCGGCTTCTTTGTTTTTCCGCTCAATGGTAGGTACATATCTTTCTAATACAAATAATCTTCCATTTGCATCTTCCACAGCGGGAAGTTTTGGCCGTTAAATTTCTCGACCCTAAACTTACCATCTTCCGCCATTGCTCCCACTCTAACCAGGAACCCTTCTTTCTTGCGAGTTTATTAGCCAAATATACCTTCGGCTTTGATCCTAGTTGTTAGAGAATTATATATTATGGAGCAATGCAACACATAAAATATGCGGAAAATACAAGCACACAAAACACATAAAAACCAGAGAGACACAAATATATACGTGGTTCACCCAGTTTAGGCTATGTCCACCCCGAACAGCCAGTCCTTCCTTTCTATTATCCAGCAAAAAATGAAGAGACAAAACCTATAGCAGATCTGCTGTAAAATCCTTTGTTCTCTCTCATAGTCTCACTAACTATTTCCCGATTAGAGAATACACATATAATATATAGCCGCAATACAATGTCCTCATAGAAAGAGAGGGGTTTCCTTCTAGGGAAAAAAAACCCTAAACTAAACATAACTTCTACCGTCAAATCATCCGCCTAATGAATGGCCCAGATTGACTAGAAATTACTATACTTTTACAAGGCAATTTTACATATGTTTTTAGCTTCGGGGGCGCTGCCCCCGAAACCCCCGTTGGGGGACCGCTGGCCCCTGGACCCCCCAGCCAGGGGGTCAGCCCCCCCGCTGCAAGGGTGTACAGTTTTCCTGGGGTATACATCCAGCTAAAACAAGGATCTCTGAATCAGGATGAAAATCAGGCTCCACAACCAACACCTATTTAGCTCAGCATCGAAAGAAGTGAGGATGGATGTTCTCTCCACATCGTTTTTGACAGCATTCCTCCACTCCTCTACAGCTCATCCGCAGCACGGGAGTGCTCCCCCGCAGCACAACTCCTCTATGGAAAGCGGTCCTTCACCAAAGAATCAAATGAACCACATCGTGTTTCTGATCTTGCGGGCTCTTATGCCAAAGGCTCCTCTCAATGGCAGCATTCCAGCTGACAATTCTCCCCACGCTCTCTCTGCCCGGCTCAGGCCTTGGTGCATTCAGGAAACGGCAGCGGCAACACCTTCAAGCAGCGTTCAACAACCATGATCTGAACACAGCAGTGGACTCAGGTGGCAGCGCAGGGTCTGAGGATCTTGGCAGCGTCGGCCCACAATCCATTACCAATGTTGAGCATGACTCCACGCAACACGACTCCTCCTCACCATTTTCTCACCGCACCACAGCAACCAACACTGCTCCTCCACACGCTCCACCTATCTGAGGGCTGAGACAACATCGGAGCCTCAATGGCAGCGTCAGCTCTCAGTCCCAGAGCCTCAATGGTAGCAGCATTCCTGAGATCTACTCCTGTAGGCAACGATAGAAAGGAAGCACAAGGCTTCTCCTCGCACAATTGTGCTCTGATACGAAGATAAAAAATGATGTTTGAATGGATTATTCAACAATCCCTCTAGTCAGCTCTACAAAAGAGAGTTTGAACCAGGAGAGTCTGGCTTCTGCAAAACGCTCAACAATCTCCATACAATTCAGCTATTATATAGCACACAAGGTCTAGAGAAGTTAGAACTGCACCCTAAGAAATAGAAACCAATTTCCTATCCTAAGGTCTCGTGAACCAACTCACTAAAATAGGATATTCTCCATTATCTTCAACAGTTACGTGATGTAAGAAATTAAAATCCATATTCTATAAGAAATTTAGGTGTATTTAATAAATATAGTGCAATGTATTTAATTTTATATTTTTAATTAGTGTAGGTTTATGTTAAGTAGGGATTGAACATGAGAATGAGTTAGTTTAAAGAGGGTCAAAATTTTTAAGATATAAATTTATTTTAGAGTGAAAAAAAATAATGTGTATTTTTTATTGTTTAAACTGTATTTTTAAATGATGTAAAGATTTTAAAACATGTGCATTGAGTTATTTTATCATCCCATATTAGAATAGTATTTTTGTTATTAATACATAAATATGGATTAATATTAATTCATATTAAAGTATTTTATTCATTCTATATACCATTAAAATATTTTATTTTAACAAAAAAAAATTCTATATATAGATATATATGAAGTTTACATCACATTTTATTTTCACTTCTAACTACTTTATATGAAATTATAGTTAACATTGTTCTTTCTTATAATATTTTATTTTTATTTTAAAAGAAACACATGTCAATTCCAATTTGAGCACAGACATACTTCCACATTACCTTCACACTGAAGTGTAAAAATACATATTCATAATTATTAAATAGTCAATATATATATATATATATATATATATATATATATATATATATATATATATATATATATATATATATATATATATATATATATATATATATATATATATATATATATATATATATATATATATATAATTTAATAATAAGATATATAAATCCAATTTAAGTGATGTTTTCTGCTTTTGAAAGTAGTATTCGGAGTTCTTTATGGAGGCGGAGGAATTGCTCAAAAGTTGAATCTGGGCCAAAAAAATTAAGAAATCTTGTAATAGCAATGTTTGAATCATGTTTTTTATGGTGTAAATGGATTCAACACCATCAAAAACCTATTGGAAACTCAAAATATTGAAGTTTGATAACTATAACTTGAATTTACAAAAATCCCTGCCAGATTTCTTAAAATCTTTCCAAAATTTCTATAATTTTTTAAACAAAAGAACAATCTAGTTACACTACTGCGAATTATTCAAAATTGGATATTGCAGTGACTAAGAGGAGTGAACTTAATCGAAATGAATTTATTGGCCGGTCAATTAGAATGTTATGAGATTTGAGCATTGGGGCATTGACATGTTGAAGTGACAGTGTTGCAGGAAATTTATTGGTAGCTATGAATTAAATAATGAAAATGCAACACACAATCGTGAGACAGAGCTCACACAACTTGTCTTTAGCTCAAAGTCAACATTACAAATTTATAGAATATGCACTCACCTAATCTTCCTAAGTTTGGGGCAACAATCCTGAACTGGTGGAACTAAACTCTAATTATAAAACTCTCATTCAACAAACCATAACCACTCCTATTTCTACATTATTTTAGATTATTCTCACATCCTCCCTTAATGGAGAAATGGATTTTCTACAACACCTAATTTACTTATAAAAACTTCAAACTTGAGTTTACCAAGAGGCTTGGTAAATAAATCAGCTATATTATCCTTGGTATTACAAAATATTAAATCAATTTCATTTGATTCAATCTTCTCTCGTACAAAGTGGTATTGCAGCTCAATGTGTTTTGATCTGGAATGATATATTGTATTGTGTGCTAATTTGATAGCACTTTGATCATCACAATTTATGCATGTTGAACCACTTTTCTCCTCTACGAGATCTGCAAGAATTCTCTGCAACCAAACAGCTTCACAGGTGGCATTGGTCAAAGCTTTGTACTGGGATTCTGTTGATGATAAAGAAACAGTTGACTGTTTCTTACTACTCCATGACACAACCCATGATCCTATATGAAATGCATAGCCAGAGGTAGATCGTCTGTCATCAAGATTTCCTGCCCAATCTTAATCAGAAAAACCTATCAGTGCAACATCAGATTCATCAGTATACATAATACCTAAATTGATTGTTCCTTTTAAGTATCGGATAAATTTCTTTGCAGCGTTCCAATGATTTCTTGAAGGCTTAGCCATAAACTGACTAAGGAAACTGACTGGTCTGGTAATGGTGAGATAGTTCATACTTCCTACCAACTGACGATATAAAGTTCCATTTTCCTCTTTAGTTCCATCTTCTTTGTACAACTTTGCATTCTGTTCTAAGGGAGTTGACATAGCTTTGCAATCACTCATATTGAACTTTTTAATAATTTTCTTTGTGTATTTACTTTGAGTGATGAATGTTTTACCAAGTTCTCTCCATTCCTCAATTCCTAAACAGTAAGGCAATTCACCCAAATCTTTCATTTCAAATTCCTGAGAAAACTGAATTTTAATTTCTTCAATTAACTTGTAAGAATTGCCTGTGATAATGCGATCATCCACATATAAAGATATTAAAGCAACATTTCCTTCTTCATCTTTCTTAACATACAGGTTAGGATCATTTTTGCTTTTCACAAACCCATTCTGATGAAAGAAGGTATCAATCTTTACATACCATGATCTCAGCGCATGTTTCAAACCATATAAGGCTTTTCTTAACCAGCAGACTAGATGCTCCTGTCCCTGTTTGAAAAACCCTTCAGGTTGAACCAGATAAACTTCTTCCTTTAAATCACCATTCAGAAAAGTAGATTTGACATCCAATTGATGTATATTCCAATTATGTTTTGTAGCTAAGGCAATCAGCACTCTAATTGTATTCAATTTAGCTACTGGTGCAAAAGTATCTTCATAATCAATTCCCTCTTGTTGAGCATATCCTTTTGCAACTAATCTCGCCTTAAAATTATCAGTGCTACCATCTGCTTTAAATTTAGATTTATACAACCATTTGCTTCCAATTGGAACTTTGTTTTCAGGGAGTTCAACTAATTCCCATGTTTTATTTTTCATAAGAAAGTCATATTCATCATTCATATCATTTCTCCATTGTTCATGCTCTTTAGCTTGTTCATAATCAACTGGTTCTACAACATTCATGATATTAGACATCAAGCCATAATCTCTATACCTTGCAGGAAGCTTGGTTTGTCGGGTTGAACTTTTTGGTTCTACAATACTTGTTGGAGTTCCATCCATGATTCTCCTGCTTTGAGGTGAATCTTCCTCTCATGATGAATCACTGTTGCTGGATGTACTCATGCTGCTTTCATTCTTATCTTGAACCTGTACCTGTACCTGTTCTCGTTCCTATTTAACCAAAGTATCAATTTTGACATGATCATCATTAGATATATGCCAAGCATCATTCATTGTATCACTTTTATCAGCATTCTCATGAAACACCACATCTCGACTTGCAAAAAGTTTATGTGAACTGGGATCAAACAGTTTATATGCTTTTGATATGTACAATACCCAATAAAAACACACTTGATTGACTTTGCATCAAGCTTTCTTCTGTTATTCTTAGGAATATGTGCAAAGGAATTACATCCAAATACTCTTAAATGACTGACATCGGGTTTATGACCATAAAGAATCTCAAAAGGAGTTTGAAAAGCCAATTTCTTAGTGGGACTTTGATTCTTCAAATAAACAACAGTATTAATGGCTTCTGCCCAGAAACCATTAGAAATTTTTTTACCTTGTAGCATAATGCGAGCACACTCCACCAGTGTTCTATTCCATCTCTCAGCAACACCATTTTGCTGAGTATGGGGTACTGTGAATTGTTGTTAGATCCCATGAAATTTACAATACCTTTTAAACGCTCTTGATTTATATTCACCACCCTGATCTGATCTGAGAATTTTAATGTATTTGCCTGTTTTCTTTTCAATCAAAGTTCTGAATTCCTTAAAATACTCAAAGACATCATTTTTTCTTCGTATGAATTATACCCATGTATATCTAGATCTATCATCAACAAAAATAAGAAAGTAGGAAGCACCACCAAGCGACCTAGTTTGCATAGGTCCACATACATTAGTGTGAATTAATTAAAGTATATCATATTGTCTTTTCTCTGTATGAATGGGAAAATCCTCTCTATGCTGATTACCAAGTGCACAAGCTTCACATGGTAAATGTTCACACTTCATAACAGGAAGACCGTGAACCATTGTTTTTCTTTGCAACAACAATAAATCATTGTAATTTAGGTGCCCATACATGCGATGCCATAACTCTGTTGTTGACGTTGTTGTGGATGTCAGTGCAATATGAAGCTTCATTGTCACATCCAATTTATACAATCCACCAACCCTGGTACCTGTGGAAACAACCCTGTAGCGATCCTGGACATCTTTCACAATACACCCCAATTTACCAAATTCCACTTTTAAATTATTATCAGTGATAGTTGAAACAAATATCAAATTTTTTTTAATAGCAGGAACATACATCACATCATGAATCTGTCTCATTTGTCCATTAGGTAAGTACACACTTATTACGCCATAGCCTTGGACTTTATGTGACCTGTTATCTCCTAGGTAAATGTGTGTGCCATCAGTTTTCTCGTAATATTTATCATACCATTATTTATTGCAAGTCATATGATCTGATGCACCAAAATCTATGAACCAAGCAGTCTCATCATCAGTTTCAGCAGACAATGCAGCATCAGAAAGAAACAATTTAAGATTTTTAAATCCATCAGTAACTGAAGTGTCTCTGTTCATGAAATTTCAATTATGCCTTCTATGTCTCTGATTTTCTTCTATAGCAATCTTTAGCTAGATGTCCAGTTTTCCACAATAATCACATTCAATATTTCTCTTAACATAAGAATCAAGATGTGTCATACCTCTCTGCTTTTCTTGAAAATGACCTCTGTTCCTATCCCATGGTCTCCCTCATAATGATCTTTTACCTCTTGCAATCAACGCCAAATCAGAGCCATTTGAATCCAGTTCAAAATTTTTCATTCTCTCTTCTTCTTGAAGAAGAATTCTAGCCAATTCATCAAATGTAGGAGGTGTTTGTCTAGCTGAGAGTGTTGAAATAAAGACTTTATAGTCTTGGACTAAACCCTTCAAAGCAACAGTTACTAAATCACTACTAGACACTTTTTCACCAATATCACCAAGCTTATCGTTTAAGTCTTTAATTCTAGAAATAAAGTTGTTGATGCTTTCATTGGCTTCTATTTTGATAGATAGTAGCTTCGTTTTTAAAAATAAACTGTTGTTTGCGTTAGTAGTTTCGTACAAACCTTTGAGAGTTCCCCACGTGTGCTTTGAAGATGTACAGTCCCAAATGTGAGGAATGATGTTGTGCTTTACAGACATGCGCAACAGCACTTTCGCTTTCATTTCTCGCTTATCCCAATCTGGAATCACGACGGCAGTAGCAGACTTGGGCTCGTCACTTTTGACAATCGTCCAGAGGTTGTATGCCTCGAGAACGGTGACCAACGTTAACTTCCAATTGACGTAGTTTTTGCCATCAAGTTTGGTGGATTCATTTAAATATGAATCGGCAAGAGGATTAGCCATAGTTTTCAACAGCAATGACCAGATTCAATTGCAATAAATTAATTCAGTGCAATGATCCTGCACCAAATCCAATCTATACTCTAATTCTTATCCATTGCTGCCATCATCTAAATTTTTTTGGAAATTGGGTTTCAACCAACAATACTGATAGCGCTGAAATTATTTATCAGGCTGGAGCTTATTAGGGACTATGCAAAGCTGTATATTGAGCATTCAAAACCAATTAATATGTTCACACACTTTTTTCACATACCAAAAAACTATAGAAACCTGCTCAAAATATAATACCTTCAACACAAATACCACATCTACTAGAAAATATTTGTAGTGATACAAAGAGCAGTGAACCCATAAAACTCTTCATACGCGGGAGTTTCAATCTCAAATCCACAAAAAAGGCAGCCGACCTCAAAAAATAATTACTTTTTTGCAGGGCACGCTCAAGGGGTTTTCTTAGGGTTTTGTTGTAGATGCAGAGGAGGAATTTCGCAAATCTTGGGGCTTAATGGCAAAGTCGATGGTATTCACCACCGTCTGGATGTGACACTTGGTACCTCTAAACTGAGTTTGTCCAGAACTAATGTAAGTGCTCAGGCAGCGTTTCTGAGAAGGTAGCCCAGCATCGGCACGCAGTCTCCTCTGATACGTAAATCAAGCAGCAGCAACGCTCCCCATGCAGGCTTGACTCCTCTTCTGGCCTCAAGTTCCGTTTCTGTTCACGGATAGAATGGCCGCGATCTCCCTCAGCGTTCAAGCAGCGGCAGCGGCAACATTCAGCAGCCACGCAAGAGGCAGTTTACTCTGAGGTGAGGCTTCTCTCATGCCACCAGTTCCACTTCAAATTCTACACACAGCACAGGTCCTCTTTGCTCTGATACCAAATTAAATAACACAAATGCAACACACAATCGTGAGACAGAGCTCACACAACTTGTCTTTAGCTCAAAGTCAACATTACAAATTTATAGCATAGGCACTCACCTAATCTTCCTAAGTTTGGGTCTAGATTATTCTCACACTATGTGAGTGAATTATTCTACTACAAGTGAAGTTGTGGCACCTGATGTCAGAAATAAGAAATGAAGATCAATCTAAGAAAATGAAATTATCACGTGATGTCATAAATAAAGATTAACCTAAAAATACAAAATTATCTAATTAAAATATTTTTCTTCTACTAAAAATAAATAATATAATATAATTAAATTACTTAAAATCATTTTTAATTGTATATATGAGAAACACTAAAACTCAAAATTCCAAAAATTTCCATACAAGGCAAAAATGTCTATTGTTGACTCTAATTATCGTTGACTCTAATCATGTGGATCTCAATGTATACACCCGGTTGCGTACTGCTGAATTCAAAGAAATTTATTGAATCGGAAATTGGTGAATGTACATCCAAAAAATAAATGATCCGGTCCGGCCTGGAAGCTTTAAGTAAACGCTATGGCTTCTATAATTGTATTGAATATAGGTGGCAGGCGACTATATCCACAGACTGTAAAGTAAGCTTTAAGTAAACGATATGGCTTCTATAATTGTATTGAGTATAGGTGGCAGGCGACTATATCCACAGACTGTAAAGTAAAGTAATGTGTGGCCATCCGACTCTGTTACCAAGTAAAGTAACGATCAGTTTATGAGAGATGGGATTGACAAATCACTCACCAAGTTTTAAAGTGTGGGTTCACTCAAAATCACCACTATTCTATCTTATTCGTTTGTTTACATACAAGGAGGGTGTTTTTAGCTATTTTCACTGGTTAAGTTTTTTAATATCCGCACAAAATAAATAAATAAATATTTTATTGATTTTTTATGCAATTATAAGTATTTGATATTTCTCAAGCTTTCATGAAAATTTTATAATTTGTATTTAAATTTATTTTATATACATTTAGTATTTTTCATTATTTATTTCAGTTTATTTTATAGACATTCATTTCAAATTACACAAATTATTTTTGGTTTAGGAAATAATAATTTTAGTATTTGTATACCATTAGAATAAAAAAAATTAAATGCTTATCATTTTGTGTTGTAAATTGTATCCCAAAAACTATAAGTTATTTAATTGAAAAAAAAATACAGTTTAAAAGTTTTTATCAACATTTTTTAATTTAAAGAATATTTTTTTTGTCAAAAAATATGTTCAAAAATTAAAATAAATAATTTTAAATTAAAAAATATTTTATTTTTATAAATTTATATTAATTTAAATTTATTAAATTTTGGTGTAGTTTAAATTACAAAGAAATGGTTTTTTTTAAAGATATTTTTCTGGTAAATTTTAACAAAAATAAGGCAGATTTTTTTAAACCTGGAATCTAAGTTGTTTAATTGGTAGAATTCAAGTGCTAGAGGGTTTTCAAGGTGTAGAATCCATTTATGTATTCAAAAGTACATTTTAAATAACAAGTTTTTCTTTTTTTAACATGAGTTTAGGTTGTTTAATCAATAGAATTCAAATGCCCCAACTGTTTTTAGGGGGTTGAATCCATTTATGCATTCAAAAATGCATTTTAAACAACAAAAAACTCATACAATAATGATCAATTTCTGATACATGAGATTGACAAATCACTTGCAAGTTTATAAGGTATTCATCAAAATCACCACTATTTTATCTTATTGGTTTGGTTACATACATGGAGCTAGTTTTAGCTATAGGTTGTTCATCAAAATCACCACTATGTTATCTTATTGGTTTCGTTACATACATGGAGTGAGTTTTAGCTATTCTAATTCAGTCTTTTTGGATATCTAAACACAAAAATATACAAAAATAAATAAATAATATCTTAGAGATATCTTATATAATTATGAATAGCTAACACTTTGCAAGTTGCCATCAAAGTTTATCATCTCTGTCAAGTTTATTATCTGTTGCTGGAACTTCCATTTAAAAGAAGGAGAATTGTACTTCTTCGATGAAAAATGCATACCTCAGCTCAATAAATGTATCATCTCTCTGTCAAGTTTATTATCTGTTGCTGGAACTTCCATTTAAAAGAAGGAGAATTGTACTTCTTCGATGAAAAATGCATACCTCAGCTCAATAAATGTCATGGGATATTAATAGTAGATGGTTTGTCGTATTATTGGAAGATAAAGTCAAGATATGGGAACACTACCATGATTTGATCAATTCTGTGATATTACGGATTTACCACTCACCAGAAGCTAAAGTCAAGATATGGGAAAACTACCATGATTTCATCAATTCTATGATATTACGGATTTACCACTCACCAATGACTGCGAACAGAGAGGAGGACCAACGTAGGAATATGTACTCTTTTCATCAACTTGACTTTCAATGTACGTTAACTCTTTGAATTATTGTATGGTATTTTCTTTTATTTTTACATATGGGTTATTTTAGATTTTTCATCACCAAAAAAAAGTGTTTGATCATTTTCAATCAAGAATATTTTTGTTTTACCTCAATATTATTTTTGTTATAAAAAAAAACTCGATTAATATTTTTCTTTAAAGTTGAATAGTTAAATAGGAGTTAGGTAAACAATATAATGTTATATAGATAATTGTATCATATGTTTTTTCTTATCATTTTTGGATTTTATGTGATACTTTTTTAATATGGTTGAGATATTTATATATGATTTTTAAATATTTGTGTGGTAATTTTTTTATTTTTAAATTTTGTAAAAAAACCATAAAATAAATAAATTTCTTAAAAATAGTTTATGTTTAGGCAAATAAAATATTTACCATTAGTTACTTCCATCATAATTTAAGCAATTCAAGCAAGACTTTGTATAATAAAAATGAATGGAAATAAGATGTAAATAAATATAATTATCAAGAGTTACTTCCCACCATTATTTATGTTTTCTTCACCCCTTATGTATGATTAAAATTGTAAGTGTGTAAATTTACTAGTGGTTACTACCCACATCCATTATGTGATCCACTTCACATTTCAATTTATTACTTCCTCCCAAAAAAAAACTATAAGATTCAATTTTCCTATTAACCACTATTAAATTAGCATGGACAGGTTATAATGTTTATGCAATTATTTTAGAGCATAATTTCTAAGTGACACGCACTAACCTACATTGCAACTCTTGTTTTAAATGAATTGTTACCTTTACATTCAAAAAAATTACATATAATAAAAATTTAACCATAATCAAAAATTTACATTATCCTGACACCATCTTAATTCTTTCACACAAATTCATATCAAGAAATTAAAATTATATGGCACATCTAAAAAATTATAACTAGAAAAAGTATTTCAAAACTATGAATTCATACTTATTTAAATAAATTTGGAAATACCAAACAATAAATTAATAATAAATAACCGCCACTGAATTTACTATCTATAATTTATATTGACTAAATTATTTCATGTCCTGTACTCATCATCTCCCATCTCCTCCATAGTGTCAACACGTATCGGGGACTCCTCATCTCATTCACGGTGTTAACACTTAGGGTTGTTTGTAGACTTTAGCAGCAGTAATGGCCACAATGATTCGTGAATCAACTTTTATATATATATATATATAGTGAGCTGAATCTGAATCTAAATCTCTTAGGTGGCACTTTTCAAGCAAATAAATTTTGTAGGGAATTGTGAATATATTTTAAATATTTTGAATTTATTTAAAATTTTAATTTAATAATAATAAAAAATTAATATTAAATTTTAAATTTTGGTAGAAATTGGTAATTTTTTTTATAGTTTAAATTGAGTATTTTGATTATATATATGAATTTAAGACAATTTTGATTATTTAAATTGGGTTTTGATAGCTTGGGTTTTTTATTGCATATATGAAATTTAACACCTTTAAAATTATTGGTCACTTATTTGTGGAGAGTTCACAACTCAAATTTCAAACCCTACCAACTTTGCTTATTTGAAATTCATATCACTAAACTACATGTTATCCAAAGCAACCAAATTTTTCTTAAACAAACATTACACATAATTTGCACACAACCATGTGGAATATCTCAATCAATTATTCCTTCCCATTCCTGGAATCTCTCGCTACTAATTCCTCACACCTTCTACATGCACATCCTTGTTTCTTGCAACACTACCTCTGTCTCACTCTGCATTCATCTACACTTATATTGGCATGTCTTGCATCCTTTTGGTGCAAATGCTAGTTGTATTTATTGTGTGAAATAGTGAGTATGTAATTGTATTGGCCTCTTCAAATTTGCTTGCAAAATAATGTAAATTTCTTCATAATTTTGATCAAATTTTTTGGAAATTCAATTCAAAATTTTAGATATACTAAATATTTTGAGTCATACTGAATGTTGAGAATAATGCTTTAATATCGCCATGTAATTGTTGACGTTAGTCAACAAATTTTGTGATTCTCTGTGGTTATGTTATTAAAAATTAGTGCAACAAATTATTAGAATGTCCATGGCCAGTGCTAAGAATGATTGGTAATCATGTCAATAGATAATTAGTAATTGATAGATAATAATATTAGTAACAGGTTTATTATATAGCGATGTATTTTACATACTTGATTCAATATGGGATTTACAAGTTGAGCAATTATCTGTGTTTTTATTTTATTTCATTGTTTTTTATATGTGATGGGCCATTTCAGATTTTACAATGTGTTTTTATTTTATTTCGTTGTTTTTTATATGTGATGGGCCATTTCAGATTTTACAATTAGTATCAGAGCAGGTAAAATTGTTTGGGTTAAAGTTTTATTGTGGGAATTTTGCCAATGTTAAACATGTCGAATTATAACATGCATGTTCCAAAATTTGATGGGAACGATTATGATTATTGGTGCATTAATATGTTGACCTTTTTTATTGGAAAACATTTGTAGGAGATTGTTGAATCAGGTTATGATGAGCCAGATGATTGGAATGCCCTTACAGCCACTAAAAGAACAACAAGAAAGGAAGCAAGGAAGAAGAATGCTCAAGCTTTGTTTCACATTCAGATAGCTCTTGATAAGAGCTTATTTCCACGAATATCAAGAGAAACAACTGCAAAATATGCCTGGAAGACTCTACAAGAAGCTTACCAAGGCAGTGATCAAGTTAATGTGGTCAAGCTTCAGACATTGAAGCGAGAGTTCGAGAATTTGAACATCCAAGAAGTTGAAAGTATAACTGACTACTGTGTGAGAGTCAAAGATGTGGTCAATAAAATGGCTACACTTGGGAAACGGTAAGTAATGAATTTTTAATTAAAAAGGTATTGAGATCTTTAACACCTATATGGAATTACGTTGCCATAATATTAGAAGAAAGCAAGGATTTAACACAACTAAAGTTTGATCAATTGGTTGGATCTCTCATGTCTCATGAAGAAAGATTGAAAGACACTTTTGAAGTTGTTGAGAAAGCTTTTTCCTCTAAATTTCAAATTACACAGAATGAAGATGCAAGCATGAACAGTGCCAAAACCAATCAAGATCGAGGTAAATGGAAAAGCCAAAAAATTTCTAGAGGTAGAGGCAGAGGTGGTTCAAGTGGAAGAGGTAGTTCCGAAGGAAGAGGTAGAGGTAGATTTGATCAGAGAAATGTTCAATGTTACTATTATAACAGGTATGGCCCCTTTGAAAGTGAATGCAGATTGAAATAAGGTCAAAATGATAACTATGCTCAAGAAAGTAGTGAGTATCCTCCAAATCATTTATTTTTATCTTACGCCAAAGGTGAAAATACTAGTACAGATGTTTGGTATATAGATTCTGGATGCTCTAACCATATGACAGGGAATGAGAATTTGTTTTCAACCAAGGATGGAAGTTTTAAATCCAAGGTCTAGCTTAGTGATGATAAACCATTGGAGGTTGCTGCCAAAGGAGCTATGGAGGTTCAAAAAAAAAAGGTATAAAGAGTATTCATGATATTTATTATACTCCACAATTGAAGCACAATTTGTTAATTGTTGGGCAGCTATGTGAGAAAAATTATAAAGTAGTCTTTGAAAATAAGACATGTACTATCTATGATAAGAATAAGGGAAATAGGGCGATCACTATTGTGCCTATGACAAGAAATAGGATGTTTCCCTTGAGGTTTGATGAACATAACAACAACCTTGCAAATATGGCTTATGAGGATTCAAGTTGGCTATGGCATCTCAGGTATGGGCATTTAAATTTTACATTTTGAAGTTTCTAACCTAAAATGCATTAATTTCTGGTTTTCCCAAGGTAGAGTAGCATAAGGGGGTTTGTGAAGGATGTGCTAAAGGCAAGCATGCAAGGGAAATGCATGGAGGGATCATCCCCCACTTCAGCTTGTTCATTCAGACATATGTGGTCCTATGCAGACTAATAGTTTGGGTAAGCCATCATATTTCATCACTTTTTATTGATGATTACTCAAGAAATTGTTGGGTATATTTTTTGAAGGCTAAAAGTGAAGCCCTTGATACATTCAATAAGTTCAAAGAACTTGTAGAAAATGAGAAAGGGTGCAACATCAAATGTTTTGGACTGGCCATGGAGGAGAATACTGCTCAAAAGCTTTCCAAAATTATTGTGATATGCATGGCATCAGGAGGCAATATACTACATCATACTCACCCCAACAGAATGACGTAGTTGAAAGGAAGAATCTTATTGCGGTTGAAATGGCAAGGTGCATGTTACAAACTAGGGGGTTCAGAAATTCTTATTGGGGATATGCAGTTGCTACAACAGTGTACATCCCGAATCGTAGCCCCACTAGTGCACTAGAAAATATGACTCCTTATGAAGCTTGGTATGGAAAAAGGCCTAATGTTAATCATTTCAAATTTTTTGGTTTTTTGGCTTATGTGCATGTACCTAATCAAAATAGAAAAAAGTTAGATGCAAAGAGTGAGTTATGAATTTTCATTGGGTATAGTGAGATAAGAAAGGCTTATAAATTGTATAAACCCCTCACTAACAAGCTTATTGTCTCAAGAGATGTATTTTTTGATGAAGGGGGAGTTTATGGTCATCAAAAGGGACAAAATATGTTTTAAATAATGATATAATTGTTGATATTGAGCAGCCAACTAATGCTTCTGTATCTAGTGGTTTAACTCCACCAAGCACACCTTCATCAATTTCTTCAATATCAAGTTCAATTCCAAATTCTTCGCCAAGTTCTACAAGGAAGGTAAGGAGATTGAGCGATATATATCAGAGGAGTGCAAATCAAGCACATGAAGAAAACCCAATAGGTGAGATAGTGAATTTTTCTTTATTAGCTAAGGTTGATTTTGAACCATCATGTTTTGAAGATGCATGTACGAATGATGTTTGGGTGCAAGCTATGCAAGAAGAGATGGATTCCATCATTATGAGAATTTTGAGGTCTAAAATGGGCCTCCTAAGGAAATTATAAAATAATAGTGGAAATAATAAAATAAGATTTGATTACATTATCAAATTTTAGAGGGAAAAAAGAAAAAACTATTTTTTCAACTCGTATTTTGAACTTATCTCCCTAAGGTTTTACTCAAATTCCGAGCAAGATTACTCGTTGGATGCAAAATTTAATTCCCCATCCAAGGAGTACCCATGTTGCATACTTTTGATGGAATCTTCTATACAAAAAAATAGAAATACATGAAGAACGTGATTGCAATCACGTTTTTTCATGTATTTCTCATTTTTCGTGTAGCAGGGTCCATCAAAAGTATGCAACATGGCAACATGGCTACTCCTTCGATGAGGAATTAAATTTTGCATCCAACTAGTACTCCTACTTGAAATTTGAGTAAACCCTTCGGGAGATAAGTTGAAAATACGAGTTGAAAAAGTAGTTTTATTATTTTATTATTTTTTAATATTTTTACTTTTTTACTCCAAAAATGGTGAATCATCCCCCATGGTTGACATAATAATATTGAATCATATTGGTTCTCATAAAGTTTTTTTTGTACATTTTTCTTAGGAGGCCCATTTTAGACCTCAAAATTCCCCTAATGTCACAGGAATGACACTTGGGAAATGACAAAGCCTCCACATGACAAGAAAAATATTGGCACCAAATAGGTCTACAAGACAAAATTTAACAGTGATGGGAGTGTTGAAAGACACAAGGAAAGATTAGTTGCCAAAGGATTCACACAGAAGTATGGAATTGATTATAAAGAGACATTTTCACCAATAGCAAGACAGGAGGCCATTAGAATGTTGATTTCATTAGCAGCTCAGAAAAGGTGGAGCATACACCATATGGACGTGAAAAGTGCCTTCTTGAATGGGTACTTAGAAGAGGAAGTATATGTGGAGTAGCCACAAGGTTTTGAAGTGGAAGGAAAAGAGAATAATGTCTACTAGTTGAAGAAGGCTTTGTATGGTCTCAAGCAAGCACCAAGAGTGCGGTATGCGTGGATTGATGGATACTTTCAGGAAAATGGCTTCCAGAGAAGTAAGAGTGATCCTACTCTTTACTACAAACAAGAAGGTATTGATATTCTAATTATAAGTTTGTATGTTAATGATCTATTATATATGGGTAGCAGTTCTAAAATGAATGATGAGTTCAAAGTTGTTATGATGAATGAATTTGAGATGAAAGATCTAGATCTCATGAAATATTTTCTAGGAATGGAGGTTTATCAAAGTAAGGATGAGATTTTCATTTGTTAGACAAAGTATGCACATGATATGTTGAAGAAATTTGATATGTTTGATTATAATCCATCCCCTACTCTAAGTGCTCATGGGTTTGTATTATGTAGAGATGATGGTGTTGATTTAGTTAATGAAACAACTTACAGAAGTATTGTGGGGAGCTTGATGTTTCTAACCCACACAAGAGCTGATATTACATTTTCATTTTCACTTGTTTCAAGGTATACGACAAATCCACCTAAAATACATATGAAGGCAGCCAAGAGAATTTTAAGGTATGTTAAAGACACTGTAAATTTTGGTATTCATTACTACTATGTTGAAAAGTTCAATCTTGTTGGAGGTAGTATGGATGACCATAAGTCCACATCTGGAAATTGTTTCTCTTTTAGTTATGGTTTGACTACCTAGAGCTCAATAAAACAAAGCATTGTTTCCCTCTCATCCACAGAAGCGAAGTATGTTGCAATTACTTCAATAGGAACACAAGCCCTTTGGCTCAAAAAAAATTTGGAAGAAATTAGAGAGAAACAAATTCAACCTACAATGATTTATTGTGATAATGTAAGTGTCATCAAGTTGGCAAAGAATATCGTTCATCACAGCAGGACAAATCATTTTGACATGAAATATTACTTCATTCAGGATTTGGTGCAAAAGAATGATGTTGAATTGAAGCACATAAATACTCAGGATCAGCTAGCAGATATCTTCACCAAAACGGTTGCAAAAGCTCAGTTTTTGGCACTAAGAGATAATTTAGTAAGCCCTCATTAAGCATTAAGGGGGAGTGTTGAGAATAATGCTTAAGTATCGCCATGTAATTGCTGACATTAGTTAGCAGATTTGTGATTCTCTGTGGTTATGTTATTAAAAATTAGTGCAACAAATTATTAGGATGGCCAATGCATAATGGCGAGTGCTCAGAATGATTGCTAATCATGTCAGTAGATAATTAGTAATTGATAGATAATAATATTAGTTAATAGGTTTATTATCTAGCAATGTATTTTACATACTTGATTCAATATGAGATTTACAAGTTGAGCAGTGATCTGTGTTTTTATTTTATTTCATTGTTTTTTATATGTGCTGGGGCCATTTCATATTTTACACTGAATATATTTCCATCGTAAAAAAAAAATTCATCCCTCAAACACAATTTATGGAAAAAATAGCCATATTTTAACAAGTTTTGGTGTATCAAAGATATTTTTTCCTTTCTTGAAGTTGCGTTTAGATTTGGACTTGATGAAAAAATGATTTGTATATGTGTTGAATACAATCATAGGAATCATACTATGCTCTTGAGTTTGAAAACTTCTTCGAATGGTGTTTATTTTTACAAATCAGAGGTTATATGTGTGTGTGTGTGTGTGTGTGTGTGTTAGACTTGTTGGAGTCGGGTTTATTATGTGCGCTTTATTATATATTTAAAAGTAGTTTGCTTCTATAGCTCTAATGGATAATGAAGGATACTCGTAGATAGATGAAAACTGTTGGCCATTTTAAGAGATAAAATATATCGTTTTGTTCCATATTGCTTGATAGGGAGGGACCGAGGTTCTAAATTTATTTATAAAATTTTTCTTGAAAAGGAGGGACCGAGGTTTCGAATTTATTTATTAAATTTTATAAGTGTGATTGTCCTGATAATAGCTATAGGAGGAGGAGGAATTTATTCTCATGCACTTTCAGCGAGATTTCTAGACTTCTGAAGAAGAGGAAACCCACAATGGTGATTTAGGAGGAAGACCCGGAAAAGAGAAATCACAGATGCGGATCAAACAATCATCCTTCAGTGGTGGAGGAGAGGGAGTCTGGAAGTCAAGTTTTAAGATTTTGGGTTTTCGAGATTTTTTATGGTACTCAATCCATTTTCACCACCAAAAATAGGACTCAAACACTACAAGCACTCCATAATTCAAACACTCTTGCCACGAGTTTTTTTTTTTAAATGATCGAGACAAATTTTAATTGTTCTGGTTAAATTGACGCCTATTACACAATGCCAAATTAACACATATTAATTTACCTTATCATTTGAATAACATTTTTAAATATTTTAAATATTATATTTTTAAATGGTAATTTTATTTTAATTTTAAAAATATATTATATTTACAAAAAATTAATAATAATTTATTAATTTAAGATAAATATTTTAATTACTTATAAAATTTTAAATAGTAATTATTTTTTAAGTAAATTTAATAGGTGATTTCTTTTTTTGTAAATTTGGTAGTGTCTCTCTATTCATTCATTTAAACAAAACAACAGGTTACATCATATAGAATTCTTGATGACCTCAACCTGCTCGAAGGAAACTAGGTCTCTTGGCCACCTCAATGAATTATAAGCCAACCAAAATTTAAATTGTTTGATTATGTCTTTCCAGGTCTTATATACTATTATATATACTATCCCATTAAACATACTACTATAAAAATGAATGCTCGCTGACCACGTCAGATAACTAGAAACAAAATTATGCAATGCACCCTGCAGTTATTCATCAAATGGTTCAATCGGTGTCGGCTTTGGCATTCAACCCGAGCATGTCCACTTGATGCAAATTCTAGAGCTACCTTTCAATTCGAATGAGATGCACATTTTGATGGTGAAGTTGTGGCTAGACGGCTTGAATGTCTTAGTGAATATCTACAAGACTCATTTTTGTCATTGGGTTTCCTCCTGCTTCTTGTACTAACATAATGGCCTTTGCAATCAAACATTTCATGGACCAATAAAAGTGTACTAACTGTTTAAACAGAGTCAGTCGACCTATAGTATTTCCTGGGTCCATCATCAGGGGTTCCATTTCTTCATCTACAAGGTCTATCTCCACCTTTGTATTCAGATCCTTTTCCCATACAGAAACCATAGACTTAACTTAAGCCATAGTACCAACCCCATATGCATGCAATAAATTTTTCATATTTTCTTGGATTGTTTTCCTTCCCCTTCTGCGTTCAACGTTGATTGTAGAAGCTCCCTTTTCCTTTCCTTTCTCTCTCACAGGCTTGCCACCTCGTCCTCCATTTCGTTTACCTGGTTTTGCCTTAACCATTTTCCTCTTTCCTAGACCACCCAACAACTGTGAATTCACTCGAATCTACACCATAGTTATCGCCCTTCGTGTAGAAGCCAGATAGATATACACTCTAAGCGGACATATAATATAAAAAAAAAAAACATGATTGTTAATCCCTCTCGGCCATATCCAAATTTTCCTCCAGACTTCCACCTAATTGGGCTCGCATTCAGCTTCTACCTCGATGCATCTACTGCTCGGGTTACGGATAGTTTCATTTCTCAAAAACCCTATGCAGGAGTTTTCCAACCCCTAATTGGTCTTAAGTAACCACAAAAACCACACGTCGATCCATATGGAGCCACAACAACCACAGAAACCACCCCTGGTTGGTCTTAAGAAACCACAGAAACCACCCTTCACACGGCGAGCCATATGAAACAATAGTTTAAACAATTTGCAAACTCCACTAATCAAATTACAGATCGTAATAGGATTATAAGACCAATAGGGAAATTGACTCGTTGATCCATATGGGACCACAGCAGCCATAGAAACCACCCCTAGTTTGTCTTAAGAAACCACAGAAACCACCCTTCACACAACAAGCCATATGAAACAACATGTTTGAACAATTTGAAAACTCCCCTAATCAAAGTACATATTGTAATAGTATTGTAAGACCAGTACATGTTGAATATTGCAACAAGAAACAGTGAAAGTGGCATCCGGAAACATCATCCTTGATCCTAGTGAAAAATAATCATCGAAACTAGGTGGGGTCCACACAGGCTATTTTTAGGTGGAGGTGAAAATTTCTACATGGTATCGGAACAATATTAATCACTGAAGATTGCAATATTGAAGCAGTGTTGAGTTTTGTGCTGGTGGAACAATTCGAAATTACTGCAAGGATTTCTTGGTGCAACAGTTGAGTATACATTGAAATGGCTTTCAATGGGTTATGGTTGGAGTATGCACTCAAGGGAAAATCAAACTACATAGCCTGGAAGGACAGAATGGAGGTGGTGCTTGAAGATAATGGCTTGAAGGATTTCATCGATAGTGATGTTCCTAAGCCCACTTTGGCAGATGCTGCAGTACTTGACACATGGCAAAAGAAAGTAGCAAGGGTGAGGAGGATTCTGTTGGAAGGTGTGAAATACCATATTGTGTCAAGCCTTCATGGGAAAGCCACTCCATTTTCAATGTGGAAGGCTTTGACAGATCTTTTCCAAAGTAGCAGTGACCATAGGAAATTTGCGCTAAAGGATAAACTCAGAAAAATCAAAATGGAGAAGAACGACACTATTCCAGTATACTTGACAAAGTTTATCCAATGCATGGATGAGCTTGGGAGTGTAGGATTCAGTGTTGCGGATGATGACTTTGTGAGCTTGGCTCTCCTTGGGCTTCCGAAGAGTTGGCATAGTTATCAAGACTCTGTCAATGGACAGGAGAAACTGTCATATTGGGAGCGACTATGGTCGGATCTAGTGCAGGAGGAGATAAGGTGGACCACCAGGGATGGCTCTTAACCAAAGGATGATGAGGAGGAGGATTGTGCTTTGGCTGCCAAGGCGAAGAAGAAGAAGGGGAAGAAATTCCACTCTAGATCTGAGGTCGGAGAAGATGGCAAGGAGCACAACATGTCCAAAGTGAAGTGTTTTCACTGTCACAAGTTTGGACATATTGCCACAAATTATCCACATAAGAAGAAGAACAAGATGACTACTAGAGCTGCAACTGGTGAGGCTCTTACCTCACAATTTGAGCTTGACTTCTCATTGATCGCATGCATGGTGTCTATTGCATTGGGATCGGGGTGGTACTTTGATAGTGGTGCTTCCTTTCACATGACGGGAGATGAGAAAATTTTCAGTGACTTAGTGGAGAAATATTTCCAGATGCATGTTGAGTTGGGCAACGATGGACGATACAGTGTGACCGGCATTGGTACCATTACCTTTCAGAGGGCGTCAGGTAAACTCTTTCATCTAAAATATGTTGTGCATGTTGCATGTTTAAAGAAGAATTTAATCTCAGCTGCAATGTTAGAGGATAGAGGCTATGATGTTGTCTTTAGTGAAGGAAAAAATTTCCTGCGATACAAAGCAACAGGGCAAGCAAAGAAGGTTGGGATTCAAGTTAAGAATCTTTATAGACTTGAAGTAGATGGGATTTCTACAGAGCTTCCTATTGCTGGGAAGTGTGAGGAAGACATGCAATTAAAGCTTGAGAGGGAGCATGATTTGCATGCAGGTAAGAGTGAACCTCGGGATGTGGAGCAGCCACAAGATGAGGATCATGGAGTGGGAGCAACTACTCATGCAGAGAAATTTCGTGCCAGATGGGCAGAGGGAGTGCATGCAGCTATACCACCAGGTGAAAGGTGGGGTGACATGCATGAGTAATCCCAAGAAGAGATTTCTGGGCAGGATTCATTGAGATGGTGTGGATCTCATGAATTGAACCTAGCTACGAGGAGCCCACAAAGCAGCAGTAGCATGATCAGTTGGATTGATGAAGTCAGATCAAAGTGACAGTGTTGGATACTGGAGTGCGGATTAGAGTTGACAGCAAGTGCAGAGTGCATGGGTGCAAAGTTCAACAACGCAGTGGTTCCAGAAGACATGTGCAATTGGTAACAGCAGAAGTCAAAAGACTTTGATGACATATGCATTATATTGATTCAGTTTTTTGGAGGTTATTCAATTTCAGAAGTGTTTCATGCAAGTATTGCAGGGCGAATGCATGGAATTGCATGTCACTTGCAAAGACAGTCCTTTCTTGTTGAGAGGGAGTGTTGAATATTGCAACAAGAAACAGTGAAAGTGGCATCTGGAAACATCATCCTTGATCCTAGTGAAAAATAATCACCTAAACTAGGTGGGGCCCACACAGACTATTTTTAGGTGTATGTCTATTTTTAGAATGGTGAGAATATTCTAAAATTAGCAGGAGGCTGATTCTAGATGGTTGAGAAAATTATATCTTTAGATGAATTTCTATTTTTGGAAGAAGGGCGAAGTCTATTTATAGATCGCAAATCTAAAAATAGAAAGAATGTCGATTATTATTTTCCCTTAATGTTTGTTAAACATGACCCATATTGTATGGACCTTTAATATTGTGCCAAGTTATTGTATGGGTTTGACGAACAATACACTCTTCTGTTGAATATTGTATTGGAATGTGGATTAATTGAATGCTACTTTGCTCTATTCAGCCTATTATATCTTTGAAAACTTATATTGTTCACAGAAGAAAATATTAATTGTATTAAATTAACTATTATTTGGAAAAGGAAATTCTGTTGAAATCGTAGTAACCTATAAAACCCTAGGGAAGAATTACCCTAGTTCACTACATAGAGGGTCCCCCCATCCCCCTGGAATTTCCTTAAAATTTGGGTGTGCAAAGAATTTCAGATTTTTATTCAAGTTCTCCCAAATGCACCCTCTCACTTTCTGAGGTAAGCCAAATGGATTTAGTTAACCAAATTCTAATATTTAACCATCTTGGAATTCCGGGTCTTCTTATAAGTTTGGGTGGATGATTCAGGACCTCTGAAGATCAGACTCATGCCTCTGTTTTGTTAGGTAAGATGCCTCTTGCTATATGTTTTCATTAATAAGTAGAGCCCATGAATGTCGTAGACCCATGTTTCATTCTTGTATAATTGGTTCTTGCTATTTTTTGTGGCCTGACATATGTATATGTGGGCTCTTGTAGGGTTCCTTATTGTATTTTATAGTCTATTTTTAGAATATGTTACATAAAGATACTTGTCAAACAACTTGTGGTCAAGTGGTTAAATCAAACAACTTTTCAGTGTTAAGACCTAGGTTGAAGATAACATGTTGTTATGTCAATATAATGTGGCAAACCGAGCCATACTGCATCTGAGACCAGGTGAAAGTCCTGGAGACCTTCATAACTCGTGGATGTAGTCCATCTCAGTGTGAGAGGCCAGGTGAAAATCCTTGTTGAACTTAGTGAAATAGAATACCTTTTGGTCATGCAATCTAAGGCAATGGTAGACCCACTTCCTTAACAAAGTGTCATTTACCAACACAAAGGTTGTAGAACTGACACAAAATGAGGAACAAGAAAACTTATTGGTTTGTTGTGCCACTGAAAGATTTTCAACGACGATGGCATTCCATACACGAGGCCACATTGATTCAATGTCATGTAATAATACGATGCTTTAATAAACACATAATAAAATTGGGCAAAAGGAAAAGTTTGAATCATATTCAGATAATCAGTTAATGAAGTAGATGGTCAGTTCATGTGTTCCCCAATAGATAATGGGGGAATATAACATAGTTCCATTGATCTGTCCAATGGTTTTTCATTAGATCACTATGGGTAGGGAAATCGTAATAGATAAACCATGATGATCAAAAATTTCTAAGTGGCTAGTGCACATGTCTCAAGCCATGGTGAGAATGTGGGTGTCTGATAAGCGCCAAGATATCTAAGCTAAAGGTAGATTGATTTGCTTTAATAAATGGAATACTGAAATAAAAGTTTCAAAAATAAACTTGATATTTATGTGGAAACAACACACAAGATCTCTTTAATACAGTACAATGTAAGAATACAATGTGTTAATATGCAGAGACTAAAACAGGTTCAAGGGTAATTTTGAATCATATTATGATAATCAGTTAATGAAAAGCATGATTCACTGAGGTGCTCTACATAAGGCATAGTGAGGGAATATTGAATAGTGCTAAGTTTAGCGAGACTCAATCGTATGATCTGATGGAGGACACAAAGGATCTGAAGACTTTAGCGGAAGAGTGTGCCCTTATTGACTGGTTTGATGCATCACAATATGCATTTTTTGGAAAGGATGGTACGCAAGAGGTAGAGATAATTAGAATATTAACCTTGTTGTTTTAAGTAATGATAAAGGTGATCTTATTATATGATAGAGTTGATTTTGTAAGTTGAAAGTGACCCAAAACAATGTGGCTTGCTATATTATCTGATTTTAGGAAGTTATTTGTTTTTAAAGTACTTAGAGTTGCATTTGAAATGGAAATCTTGTATTTTCGAGGATGACTTCAGATGCTCCTGTAACATGGATTATTGAATTTCATAGCATGTCTATTGGAAAGGTTTCAAATGCATTTCTTCTTATGAATAGTTAATTTAAATAACATATACTCTGGTAAGGATGAAAATAGTTTCATATTCAGCATGAAGAGAGTGTAAAATATTTTTCAAACCATATCTAAAAGTTTTTCTTGCACATCAATTGTATGACCCCAATTTTGCATCTGTATTCTTGCATTTGATATGATTTTTGTCTCTTATCTGCTATGCGCATGTGGAAGTGCAATATTGGAGTATACATTTTGGTTGGATGGGAAATATGGATGTTGTCGAACAGAGCCTTTCATATGCAAAGGTATTTTCTTGTTTGATCACCAATATATTGATGATTAATTTTTCTTATAATTTTCTTTGTTTGTGCTTAGAATATTTGTCAAAACTCTGCAATTTTTAGCTAGTCTTCCTAGATTGTAGTTCTTATAAAATGGATCCTAACTTCATTGAAGGTATGACTTGAGACAATAAATTTTTGATTCTGTTATGTAGCTCTCATATAACTTAGTAGACATCATATTCCTACACATAGAAAAATCTGTCATGCATATTGGCCACACTATATTTGTCAAACCTCAATGAATTTCGTTTTTTCTCCAGATTTGATGAACCCTGTGACTTAGTTCTCACCCTTCGAGAAATGATAGAGGAGGACAAGAACTTTAAAACCCTTATGCTACTTTGTCGGCATTTAAGTGGCATATGACTCAGTCTTGAGAGAGGCTCTATTCTAGAGACTCAAACAAATTAGAATTTCAAGGACTATACTCATTGCTACCATGCATCTATATGAATTTGTTCTTGATCATCTCCACACACTGCGTAGACAATCAAATGTTAACAATGACATGATTGAGTTTAAGTAGGAGTGTCCTTCCTCAACAAAATTGTTCAAGATACACATTGATGAACTGCAATTATTTCCACAAGAGAATATCCATCCTAGCGATGGTCTCTTCTTTCACCTGGTCCAATGGTGCTAAAAAGAATGCCTCTTGAATGAATATCAAACCATATATTTTCATGCAGTAACAATTCCCAATTCTTTTTGTGAAAACTAAGCTCATGCTTAAGGTTCAATAGTTACTCAGGTTGTTGTTTTCGCTTCTTTTTAATAATAGGAAGGAAATTTGGAGTGGTTGCCCAATAGCTTGGAAAACCTTCCAAGATAATTGGATATTATTGCTATAAGCCGACTAATGTATTCTTGTCCCCATTTGAGATGCTCCACTTGAATGCCCTTAATGCCCTTAGCCTTCCCTCCACTAGCTTTCTGATGCCCTATTCTACCTTTTCCTTAGTGACTACCTCTACTTTATTGGTGATTTCCAAGGGCTTTCCTCTCGCTACTTTCTTCTTGTAAAGTTTTTTTTCGTGTGCCAACAACCACTTCACTTTTAATATCTCACCTTCCTCCCTCTGATTTTTGGCTTGAAATTTCTTCCCAAATACCTTAAGGTTGTTTCTCACCATGACCAACAATACCTCCTACCTTTATTTCACAAATATGCCTTTTTGGCTTTTTACAACCAGCTTGTATGCCTTTATGCTAGTTGCAACATTTGTGTAGTTTCATTTAGCTTCCTCAGATACTTTGTTGAACCAAGAGTTAATAGGGAACTTATATGATTTGCACCTTCTTTTCCCTACTTTTACTTCCATTTTCAGCTAGGATGAGATTAATGGCCTTGATAAATTCCTGACAGTTTTCCTTCATTGTAACGTCAATGCTAAAAAATGGGCTGTGAGATCGATTTTTCTTGTTCAGGCTGAATTATTTCCTTGTATTGGTTGTTTCCATTGTACTACTTTTTGCACTACTAGCTTCGCTAATTTCACTTTCCCTTCAAGGTACAATCATGAAATAAATGCATACATCACAACCGCTTCAAGGGCGACACCAAATAATACAACTAACTAAAATTGAATTAAGATATCCATAATGCCTCATTAACACATTAATTCTTGTTTAGAATTTAGAGGTAACTCTGACATAAGGAACTTATGCATGGTCTGTTAAAAAATTAAGAAGCCAAATGGATTGGTATCTAAAATAATTTCTCTTATTTAGAACAGAAACTAGGTTGCTTCTAAAAGCGAAAAACAATTTCAAGAGGATATTAACATATCCAAGTTGGTCTTTGAAAGAGGAAAAATATTGTTGATCTTCCTTCTTTAAGCTGACATCTCTTCGAAATAACCTTCCCAAGAAAAGATAACACATTGTAAATATACACAGTAGACAATAAATAGTAACTTATTCTCTTGGAGCACTTTATTTCAGTGAACAGATGTGGCATATCAGTGGGCTAAAGGAATTACGCAATTCCTAGGGTGGTTGGTGACTCATGCATGGAGAACTTCATTATAACTGATTGTGGCAAGTTGTAACAGAGTTGGAAGATGAGTTATGTCAGTTGTTAATTAGTTTAAGTCAGTTCAGTGGGTTAAACTCAGTTGTGCTAGTTGTAACTGAACATACACTAGTGATAGATGAGTGAATTAATTATTTAATTAATTCACAAGTAGTTTCTCACTTGAAACTGAACAAATACAGCAGTTAAATACTTGCATGTCAGATCAAGTGGAGACCCAGTGGAGAGATAGGTGAAAGGGTGAGATGGACTATCAGTTGTGACTATAGTGATGCATTTAATGCATCTACACACAAATTGAAGATGCTTATGAGGATTGCGCAGTCAAGGCAAGGTAAGGTCGAATTCATTCATGGGTCTTCTTCAGTAGGGATTGCATAGTGGAGGCAGATTGTCAGGAGGCAAGAAATTGGTGCATAGATATGCAAATTTCTGCATGACAGTGTGTGATGATTGTATATTGTACTGAGAGCTCTATGAGCTGAGCTTTGTATGAAATTGTTACATGTTCCATTGAGATACATAATATATGATAGTTGGGGTTTTTAGCTTTAAGATTTCCTGGTAAAACATCTTGTTATGTGCGATTGATTTGCTTCATATGTGTTTTTCAATTGGCGATTTAATTTCCACAAATAATTAAGTGGAAGGATTATGTATTTAACATAAGATTAATTTGTTAGATCAAGAGAATCCAGAAATACATTATTGTGTTTATAAATTTCTACAATACCTACCCATTTTTGCCAACAACTTACCATAAAACAGGGAAATTGACATGACAAGGCTCAACATAGATAAACTAGAAGTTGTTTCAGCAATCAAATGGCGCAATTTCGGTGAACTTTTCACATTATTCACCCTAACCTGAGATATAACTCCCATTATTGCTATCAAATGAGCCTGAGATACATACCTAGATCGTTGCAGCTCGGTTGCATGGTATCCTTCTTATTTACCACGCTCTCGCACCATTGTTCCAGTTAACTTACTAGCCTTCTCTGCAATCCACAACGCTTTTAGGAATATTGATTCTATGATCCATAAATTGTGAGAAAAATCTTTCGGTAAAAATCACATCCAAATAAATTTGGTCGACGCGTTTCGAACCAGCCAGTGTGGTTCATCATCAGGACTTGATGAAAAAATCTGATCAGGAAACCCAATTAAATAGATACGGGAAGCTCCAACTAGCCGTTGTAAAATAACGGCTAGTTTGACTAAATCTAGGTCATAAAATCAAAAAGTCAAAAAATATAAAATAATAAATTCTTTTATTAAATGATTAAAGTTTATAATTTGAATATTATTTATTTTTATTTTTATACAATAAGAATTATTCAATATATTCTTGAAGATTAAATAAATATTGAATTATTTCTAGTTATAGAATAATAATTAAAATATTTATTTTGTTCTATTTTTATTTATTTTCATAAAGGATTAAATGCTAAAAAAAAAAAATTTAAAATAAATAAATATTTATAAAATGAATATAATAAATCTATTTTAATTAACTAAAAATAAAATAAAATAAAAATTGTTTAAAATTATATATATATATATATATATATATATATATATATATATATATATATATATATATATAATAAATCTATTTTAATTGATTAAAAATCAAATCAAATAATAAACATTTATAAAAAGAATTTAATAAAAAAAAAAAATTAATTAAAAAAAAAATTAGGAATGAAGAGCAAGAATCCAACACCTACTAACCATCCACCCATCGTCCCTGTTGAGGTTAACTGGCCTCTTTTTGATTTCCAAGGCTTCTCTCACCTTGCAGTGGTGGAAATGGTTAATCTTCGCAATCACCTTAGCATCTTCAATGCAAATGTGATGATTAGTCTTCTCGACATGCTCTGCTAGGGCTGAAGAGCACGATCTATTATGCTTAAGGTCAGCGACATGCTCATGAATTCTTTTATTAATAGACCGACCCGTTTCACTAATGTAAGGTGTCCCACAAGAGCACGGAATCAAGTAAACACCCTTACCATCCTTAGGGAAAATCGGGTCTTTAATCGATCTAAGTGAACTTCGAATGGTGCAGTAGGGTTTAAACATTGAGGAAACATTAAACTTATTTAGGATCCTGGTGATTTTATCCGTAGTACCTTGGATAAACGGAAGGTAAAATATTTCGGTAAAAATCACATCCAAATAAATTTGGTCAACGCATTTTGAACCAGCCAGTGTGGTTCATCATCAGGACTTGATGAAAAAATCTGATCAGGAAACCCAATTAAATAGATACGGGAAGCTCCAACTAGCCGTTGTAAAATAACGGCTAGTTTGACTAAATCTAGGTCATAAAATCAAAAAGACAAAAAATATAAAATAATAAATTCTTTTATTAAATGATTTAAGTTTATAATTTGAATATTATTTATTTTTATTTTTATACAATAAGAATTATTCAATATATTCTTCAAGATTAAATAAATATTGAATTATTTCTATTTATAGAATAATAATTAAAATATTTATTTTGTTTTATTTTTATTTATTTTCATAAAGGATTAAATGCTAAAAAAATTAAAAATTAAAAATAAATAAATATTTATAAAATGAATATAATAAATCTATTTTAATTAATTAAAAATAAAATAAAAATTATTTAAATTTTTTTTTTTAATAAATCTATTTTAATTAATTAAAAATAAAATAAAATAAAATAAAATAAAATTTAATAAACATTTATAAAAAGAATTTAATAAATCAAAAATAATTAATTAAAAAAAAAAAAAGGGAATGAAGAGCAGTTTTCCAACACCTGCTAACCATCCACCCATCGTCCCTGTTGAGGTTAACTGGCCTCTTTTCAATTTCCAAGGCTTCTCTCAACTTGCGATGGTGGAAATGGTCAATCTTCGCAATCACCTTAGCATATTCAATGCAAATGTGATGATTAGACTTCTCGACATGCTCTGTTAGGGCCGAGGAGCGCGATCTATTATGCTTAAGGTCAGCGACATGCTCATGAATTCTTTGATTAATAGACCAACCCGTTTCACTAATTTAAGGTGTCCCACAAGAGCACGGAATCAAGTAAACACCCTTACCATTCTTAGGGCAAATCGGGTCTTTAACCGATCTAAGTGAACTTCGAATGGTGTGGTAGGGTTTAAACGTTGAGGAAACATTAAACTTCTTTAGGATCCTGGCGATTTTATCCGTAGTACCTTGCATAAACGGAAGGTGAACTCCAGATAACCGATCGCAAGGATATTTCTTACCTCTAGGACCCTTTTTAGCTTTTTGAAAAGCTTTAAGACAGTGACTTATACTATAACCATTTTTATTAAAAAATTTAAGGAGATGAGCCTTTTCACCTTCAAAGTGGTATTCATCAGAGATTCTAAAGGCTCTGGTAGCTAGGGTGTTGAGAACCCCAAGCTTCTGAGCAGTGAAATGGTGAGAACTAGCATGTAAATACTGCTCAGTGTGTGTCTTCTTTCTAAAAAATTGATGAGAGAAAGAACCAACTTCATTCCTAGAAAGGAGGACATCAAGAAAAAGCAAGCTACCATTATCTTCAAATTCCATGGTGAACTTAATGAAGTCAGATTGATCATTAAGATGCTGGAAGAAAAGGTCCAATTTCTCCTTACCATGAGGCCACACAACACAGGTGTCATCAAAAAACCTTTTCCAAAGCTTAGGTTGAAAAAGGGAAGAGGAAAGGGCTCTAGATTCGAAGACTTCCATGAACAGACTAGCTACCACAGGAGAAAGGGGGGAACCCATGGCCACACCACAAGTCTTTTCAAATAATTCACCCTCAAAACTAAAGAAATTCGAGGTTAGACAAATTTCAACAAGATGAGCAGTATCAGGATCAGTGACCCGAGAAATAACATCAACAGCCTCCCTAAGGGGGATGCAAGTGTATAAGGAAACAATATCAAAACTAACAAACCAATCATCACTGTCTAACTTCAAGTCTTTCAAATCATTAATAAAAGAGCAAGAGTCTTGAACAAAGGAAGAGGTTTGACCTACAAGCGGTTTAAGCTTAGTGGCTAGAAATTTAGCGAGCAGATAAGTTGGACCTCCTATGGTGTTAACAATAGGGCGAAGGGGAACTCCATCCTTATGAATCTTAGGAAGACCATAAATCCTCAAAGTGAGAGGGTTACTCTCAATAAGCTTTTTTCTCAAAGATCCAACAGTGCTACTTGATTTTATAGCCAAAGCAACTGCTTTTGAAAAAAAAATTAGAGGATTTTCGTCAAGCTTCTTATAGCTCCCGCTATTAAGAAGGTGATCCAACATCTTATTATGATAATCCTCTTTGTTTAAAATGACCGTGGCACCTCCCTTATCAGCTTTAAGAACCACAATGTTCGGGTTGCTTTTTAAGGATTTAAGAGCCTCAAACTCTAGTTTGTTGATGTTGCTCTTAGGGGGCTTAGCTTTTCTAAGGATCATGGCACAATCCTGCCTGATAA
Organism: Pinus albicaulis; assembly: GCA_034641835.2. Classification (NCBI taxonomy): domain Eukaryota; kingdom Viridiplantae; phylum Streptophyta; class Pinopsida; order Pinales; family Pinaceae; genus Pinus; species Pinus albicaulis. Next base: position 14,243,835 of record MU968363.1, read on the forward strand.
TGTCTTTGGTAGTATCAGGTAAACCCCTAATCCCATATTCAATATCAAAAATAATGTCCAGACTCGGGATTTTTTTAGGAGCAAGAGCAAAATTAAGACCCTTCTCTAACAAACTAAAGACATGATGATCGAAGGAAAAACTAGAGAGATTAACAACATTATTATTCAAGGGGAGAGATTTGATATTACCTTTATGGTTATTATAATTATTAATGTTAAGTTTAATATAGTTTTTATTTTTATAATTAATGTTATTATCATTATTATAGTTAATAACATCATTACTATTGTTATTATGAGTAAAACCATAAAGGATATTATTCTTAATAATACTATTATTACTATTACCAATACTAATATTATTATCAGTCAATTTAAAAAAATCATCCATCTTATTACTATTAATAATAAAATTATTATCTTTTTTATTGTCACCATTATTTAAGGAATTATAAAGTTGCAAATTCAAGGGTTCACTATTAGATATTAAAAGTGAATCATTAAAAACTAAAGGTAATCCATCTGAAATTCGACCGATCGAAATAGGAAGAGCACCCACAGCTTTGGAATTGGAGAACGAAACCGAACCTGGAGAAGAAATATGAACCCCGTTCTGATTGAGCGACGCTGTCAGATCATCCGTGACTACTACCATCTGGGACGCAGGAGAAAAAATAGCTTTGGAATAATTAACGGCAGGATGAGGGAGGGGCGAAATCGAATCAGACTGCAGAGTTCTAGACAAAAGGGACTGCGGAGACCTTGGGACTGCACATGAAGCTCCAGGTGCCAACGCAGATTTCGAATCAAAATCAGACGTAGGAGCAGAAGCCGATGTAGAAGAAAAATCTGTCGGAGAACACGAAAACTCCGCGGTATTTAAATAACCCAATTCCTATTCTTCTGTCCTATCTCTCGAGAATAGATAAGGCCGCACAACAGGCTCTCCGACAGGAACAGGCAAGGACGAAGAGGCCGAAGAAATTGAGTTATGAGGGAAATACCCATTAAGAATATTAGACCGCAAGGCTCGAACCTGATTACAATTCACCCTCCTATTAGAAGTGCCTCTCATCTCAGAAACCGAAGAAGAACCATTCGATAATTTCAAGAATTTGGAAAGATGCTTCCTATTCCATAATTCTTCCTAGCGTTGGGATTTTAATGCTGAGCGAGCTTCAATAATGGACCAAATATCTGCTGGAATTAAATAGGAAAGCTCCAAATGAAATAAAAGCAGCTTCCAAGACAAAAAATCAAGGTATTTCCTCACTCTCGAAATTTCAGATCTGATAATACCCAGGCTAGCAGAAAGAAAAACAAGTTCATTTCTAGAATTTTTGAGTGGATGTTTAATTTTCGCAAACGAAGGAATAGAAGAAGAGTCTCTACATCTTTTTAAAAAGGTTAGATCAGATTTCATCTTAGATACCTGCAAACGTGCCATTTCAAATTGATGAACTTTAAGCGCCAAGGCCCTACCGAGCAGGGTTTCAATTTTAGGAATATTGCTTCTATGATCCATAAATTGTGAGAAAAATCTTTCGGTAAAAATCACATCCAAATAAATTTGGTCGACGCCTTTCGAACCAACCAGTGTGGTTCATCATCAGAACTTGATGAAAAAATCTGATCAGGAAACCCAATTAAATAGATATGGGAAGCTCCAACTAGCCATTGTAAAATAACGGCTAGTTTGACTAAATCTAGGTCATAAAATCAAAAAGTCAAAAAATATAAAATAATAAATTCTTTTATTAAATGATTAAAGTTTATAATTTGAATATTATTTTTTTTTTTTTTTTTTTAATTTTTATACAATAAGAATTATTCAATATATTCTTCAAGGTTAAATAAATATTGAATTATTTCTATTTATAGAATAATAATTAAAATATTTATTTTGTTTTATTTTTATTTATTTTCATAAAGGATTAAATGCTAAAAAAAAAATTAAAAATAAATAAATATTTATAAAATGAATATAATAAATCTATTTTAATTAATTAAAAATTAAATTAAATAAAGATTATTTAAAATTAATTTTTTTAATAAATCTATTTTAATTAATTTAAAATAAAATAAAAATTAATAAGCATTTATAAAAAGAATTTAATAAATCAAAAATAATTAATTAAAAAAAAAAAAGGAATGAAGAGCAGGAATCCAACACCTGCTAACCATCCACCCATCGTTTGTTGAGGTTAACTGGCCTCTTTTCGATTTCCAAGGCTTCTCTCAACTTGCGGTGGTGGAAATGGTCAATCTTCGCAATCACCTTAGCATATTCAATGCAAATGTGATGATTAGTCTTCTCGACATGCTCTACTAGGGCTGAGGAGCGCGATCTATTATGCTTAAGGTCAGCGACATGCTCATGAATTCTTTGATTAATAGACCAACCCGTTTCACTAATGTAAGGTGTCCCACAAGAGCACGGAATCAAGTAAACACCCTTACCATCCTTAGGGAAAATCGGGTCTTTAACCGATCTAAGTGAACTTCGAATGGTGCAGTAGGGTTTAAACATTGAGGAAACATTAAACTTCTTTAGGATCCTGGCAATTTTATCCGTAGTACCTTGGATAAACGGAAGGTGAACTCCAGATAACCAATCACAAGGATCTTTCTTACCTCTAGGACCCTTTTCAGCTTTTTGAAAAGCTTTAAGACAGTGACTTATACTAGAATCATTTTTATTAAAAACAGATGAGCCTTTTCACCTTCAAAGTGGTGTTCATCAGAGATTCTAAAGGCTCTGGTAGCTAGGGTGTTGATAACCCCAAGCTTCTGAGCAGGGAAATGGTGAGAACTAGCATGTAAATATTGCTCAGTGTGCGTCTTCTTTCTAAAAACTTGATGAGAGAAAGAACCAACTTCATTCCTAGAAAGGAGGACATCAAGAAAAGGCAAGCTACCATTATCTTCAAATTCCATGGTGAACTTAATGAAGTCAGATTGATCATTAAGATGCTGGAAGAAAAGGTCCAATTTCTCCTTGCCATGAGGCCACACAACACAGGTGTCTTCCACCAGGGAGCCGGAGGCCGACGGGCGCTGCCCAGTCGGCCCCAGGGCCCCCGCTGGGCGAGGGGGCAAGGTCGCGCCCGCGGGGCGCCGGAGGCCAGCGAGCGGTGCCACGGGTGCTGCCCAGCCGGCCTCCAGCGCCCCACGGGCACCAGCCACGACGTTTTAATTTATTTTATTTTTTTTAATTTGTTTTAATAAAACAATTTTATTTTTTTTTAATTTTGTTTTTTAATTTGTTTTAATAAAACAATTTTGTTTGTTGTTTTTTAAATTAGTTTTTTTTTTTTTTTAATTTTGTTTTTTTAATTTTTAATTTGTTTTAATAAAACAATAAAAAATTAATTAAAACATTGTTATATATAAAAATAATAATAAAATTGTTATATAATATAATAAAAACATTGTTATATAATAATTGTTAAAAATATCAAAATATAACAAATATAATTTAAAATATTATATATATATATATATATATATATATATTAAATAACAATTATGTTTTGTTTTTAAACATTATATAATTAAAGAAAAAAACAATACAATATAATAAACTAACTAAAAAAAAAAAAACATTTGTTTTAATATAACAATACAATAAATTAAAAAAAAAAACAAAAACAAAAACTATATAACAATATAATTAAAAAGATAAAAAATATATATATAATATTATAACATTTGTTTTTAACATTTAAATATTTAAATTTATTTTTAATTTTTTTTTTTAATTTAAGTATAAATACAACATTATAAAAAATTTAATTTTTTCTTTTATTTTGTTTAATTGCTTTTATTTTATTTTGTTTATTTTTATTCAATTACTATGTAATGTGAAATAGAAATTTGTAATTTTCAAATATATTAAAAGATTATATAAATTTATAAACTTTTATATTAATTTTTTATAATTTTAAGTTTATAATTTTTTATTTAATTGCTATGTAAAGTAAAATAAATTTTTCTATTCTTTTATTTTGTTTATTTTTATTCAATTGCTATGTAATGTAAAATTAAATTTTAAAATTTTAAAATATATTAAAAGATTATAAGTTTTTTTTAATAAAATCATTGTCTTAAAAAAAATAAAATTTAATTTTAACATTTGTTATAAATAGTTAGTAATTTTTTTAAATATGAAACAAAAACTGAAGTTTGAAAATAGTAGTTTATTTTCTTAAAATTATTTTATACAATTTAAACACATTTTTAATTTTTTTATAAAATGTATTCAAAACATATTATATAGATATATATACATATGACTTATAATATTTTGTTTTTAAATGAAAATTTTTGTAGTTAATTTTAATGCTTTAATTTCAAGCTATTTAGTTTTAGAAGTAAATTTTGTTTATTAAATTTATTTTATCCGCATTATTTTTCCATTAACTAATATATATATATATATATATATATTATCAGGAAAATGGCATCAAAAAAGATTTATGTGAATGTTTTTGCACCTAGGGCAGCAGCTCCCAAATCTACATCTGCAGCCTGACGCACTATGGATACAACTCCCAAATCTAAAGTTGCAGCTGGACGCACTATGGACACTGTTGGACGCAATAAGGACATTGTTGCACACACTAATAAAATTCAAGCAAGTGGGGCACCAGGTTCATTAAAGCGTATTTCTAATTGGAAGAACACCGAGGAAATAGATAAAACCGATTTCTCATGGTATCTTGAAAGCAGTGAAATGGAGGCTGATATACACATCTAACTGATTTGTGGTATGATTGACTTAAATGAGCCATATGATGTGATGGGCAGAGTACGAGACATATGTATGGTCCTGAATACAAACACTATTTATGTTCTTGCAAGGAAGGCTCAGAAACGTGAGAAGGTTAGATATCGTCTATCAATCGTCAAGTATGACACAGATGAAATATCTTCAAAATTTTCTGAAGAAATATCAAGCAACATTGCAAATAACATTGTAAGTATGCTTATTTTTATTTCCTCTATGCATTATTGTAAGGATGATTCATTTTTTTATAAATTATTGATCTTTGACATGTTTTATTTTGTTTCATAGGATTTTGTTCCGAGTCTTTCAAACATGTTTGAAGGTATTTATATGTTGGTGCCAAATGTTATGGATGTGATCAACACTTTCCACAAAGACAAAGCAGAGGAAAGGAGATTGAAGCAAAGAGAAATAGCTTGTGACACTGCAACAGTACAAAGAGGGGATCAACCAAGAGTCACTAAGGTGGGTCAATCTAGTAAACATAAACATGTTTCTTTTGAAGGTGTCGAACATGAAACAGAAAATTATGATAGAATTAGTGAGGAGGAGATTAGAACTGTTGTGCAAAAGAAGAAAACAGATCAGACACCAAAAAGAAAAATTGCCAAAGATGTCTCTCTTTTACCTCATGAAGGAGAGCTTGTTTATAAAAAAACAGATATGTTATCCAATAAGACTAGGAAATCAAATATTGGTGAACCTGTAAAGGTCGTGAGTAGCAGTGAAGAACAAATTGAAAGCTCTCACGAAAGCAGAGAAATCATAACACCAGGTGCTGAGTTAGAGGATGGCATTATTAAAACAAAACAAAATGATATTCGACAAGAGTTGAGGAAGAATAAATTAATTCTTGGTGGCCAAACATTTGAGCTTAATGTTAACCAATTTTATGGCCCAGATGAAGGACAATCTCAATATCAAATTAAAAAGGCCCATCACCTACATGTACATAATCTGAAAACATTGTTCAGGTTCAATCCATATGCGCATGTGGTGGATTATGTGGTTCTTGTCGATCCATGTCAGGTTCCCAACAAACAAGCATTTGACAAGACAAAATGTTTTGATTAAACAAGCATTTGACAAGACAAAATGTTTTGATTATAAATATTATGTAATTGGAGGGAACCATTCGATAGAGGCTAAGAGACAATCGATTGCAGAATATCCCAATAGCTATCTTTTTCAAACAGTGAAATGCATCATTTACGCTGGCTTAACAGAAATAGAATCAAAGTTATTGGCATGGGATCATAATGCAGATAATGAGTACAGAATGAAAATGAATTTCATCCAAAGGGTCAGATTTATTCATAATGAATTCATAGAAAAATGTGGTGGGGATAAGACACAAGTTAGTGTAGCATTTCGAAAGGAATGTTTAATGGAAATAGGTTATCAAATTGATGAAAAAAAAGAAAAAGATGGAAAATTGAATACAAATCTCTTCAGAGGCACAGATAACATTTTTCAGTTGGCATTTAGAACTGGGGAGGTATGGGATTTGATTGATGAGATTTTTGATCGGTGGGAGAATATTTCCATAAAAAATCAGAAGGTTAGAAAGAGTAAACCCATAATATGTACCAAGAGTAAGGGGGGTCCTGAAATGAAGCAGCTTCCAGAGGATATGACTATTACACCTTGGAGAACAATGCAAGGTCTGAAGGATGATAAATTAGTCAAATCAGTATTAGCCCGTGTGAAGTCGGGTGAATTATCAATGGAAGAAATGTGTGCAGAATTTCAAAAGTAAGTTTCTTGAATTATTTCTTATTTTTCTTTCATTATATTTTTCTTTTAAATAAAACATAATGATGTTGGTAGAATTTGTTATACATGTTTCTTGAATTATTTCTTATTTTTCTTTCATTATAATTTTCTTTTAAATAAAACATAATGATGTTGGTAGAATTTGTTATACATGTCAATATATTAACGCTTTTAACTTGATTTTTTCAGTCAGAAAATTTTTATGAAAATACAAGAACACATGGTTAAAATGTTGAATGAAGACAGTTGGGATGATGTTGTACGCAACTACCCAGAAGCAAGTTCTACATCAACACTAAAAGAGTTTTATATTGCATTCAATAAGGTATGTTGATTTATAAATTCATTTTATTCATATTTAAAGTATTTTTATTTTATTACTTATATATGTGTGTGTGTGTGTGTGTGTGTGTGTGTGTCATTAAAGATGTCGAAGAAGGATGGAAATGGAGTACCAGATACTTTCAAAAGCTTTATTGAAAAAATTAAGATGGAGAACATGAGAAGGAAGTGTCTTATGAATGTTGAACTTGATCCTACTCTTAATCATTACATTTGGAATGGGCTCGACAGTGTCCAATATCAAATAATACAAGGTGACTATGAAGACATTGCATCACTAATACCTAAAAGGGAATATGGCTTAGTTATTGCAAATATTCCTCATGGTTTCAATTTCCCAGACATTGAATATGATAGAGAACCATATACTTATCAAGCTTTTAGTAAAGTGGTTACGAGTTTTCAAGAAGTGACAACATCACCACTTTTGCGATTTGTGACATTTCATTCAGACACACAGTTTCCAATGTCATTAACAAGCTTCAAGGGTAAAGAAAACTCAAGGATGCAACTTACATGGTAAGATTTTGAAATTGTATGTTTGATTCCTCCTAAAAAAAATTATTCATGTAAAATTTAATTGAACTTTTACTATGTTATGTTACAGGCAAAAGTCAAATATTGTTTCTTCCGAAGATTAGCCTATTATAAATGATTGTGAGTTCATCCATGTTGAATGTTGGACAAAAGATGATAGCTATAAGCATATTATTATGAATCGAGTAGATGGGAAGAGTCATAGTCAAGTATTGGTTTATGATGCAGAAAACTAACATATGAGGATAAAGATGCAAAAGGAGATATAGTTAACATCTATCAAAACCCACAAACATTAATTAACTATCTTATAGATCTATGTTCAAATGAAGGAGAATGGGTTTTGGATTTATTCTCAGGTTCAGGTAAGTTTTATTATACAAATTTAAATTTAAATATTGTCTTTTTTACTTTTTATGTGTCCATACTAATTTTTTTACTTCTTTTTTTGTGCTTGATGATTAGGTACAACATTATCATGTTGCCTACTAAAAGGAAGAAATTGCATTTCCATTGAGAAAGACCCAGTTCAATGCAAATTTATTCAACAAAGAATTAATGCTCTTAAATTCCTTCCAGATGCGAAGCAAGAAGTTGGTTTGAGGAAAGGAGATTTTAATGAATCACGTGTGGCAAAAAAAGCAAAGGAATCTCAACCACCATTATATGGAATGATTGGAAAGGGACACTTTGGAAGATTTGCTGACATGAAAGATCCATTAGAAGATGACAATGATCAAAATGAAGAAGAAAATGTTGTGGAAGAAGCCATCAATGTTGTTCTAGATGATGTTGAAGATGTATTAGTTGATATTGTTGATGATGTTTAAGTTATGCTTGCAAACAAAGCTTATTTTTAGAACTATTAATCAGTTTTACTTGTAATGTTTAGAATTTGATATTTTATGAGAACAACACTTTTTTTTGCAAAACACATGTGATTGCTATTATTTTTTGACATAAAATTCAATAAAAATGTTATTTTCTTAAGTTTTTTTATTAAGATTCTCCCAAAAAATTAGTTTATTTAACATGTTTTTTCCAACAAAAAGTCTGTAAAAGTGTATTTTTTGCATTGTATTTATATTGAAAAATTGTATTCTTTTGTCATATGGTTCAAAATATTGGTTTTTTAGCGACAATTTTTTGATGTGCATTGAAAAATTATTTAACAATACATAAACATGTAGAAAATATAAACTTTAGAATATTGACCCTTTTTCCATCTTTTATCTATGTGAAAAAGTGAAGATATCATTACAAGTTTTTATTTTTAAAAAAATTATTTTTTATTTTTAAAACACAAGTACATAAATGCACTTAAAAATAAACATCTCACAGAAGAAGAAGACATTAGAAAATCTATAGTGTCAAAATCAATCCTATAAAAAAACATTTGATAATACACCACCACTATTCAAAATCGACATAAAAAACATCACATAAAAAAAAATAATAATAATAATTAATTAAAAAAACAAAATGAAAAAAACTTAAAGTGCCAAAAACATGCTCAATTTTTTTTTCTTGATTCTACATCGCCACTTTTTCAAAATCAAGTGTTTTTCTTGATACTTCAAAAATTAGGTAACAATGAGGTTACCTATTTCATCCGTAACATTGTTTGATCCCTGTTACCAAGGTAGACTCACCTTCCATGACTAATTTGTTGAGTCGTTCACTTATTTCTATTAGTAGTCCTTGTTTCACTGCATTTAGTTCCACTTCATTGTTAATTGTTATGCCCAAATCCATTACATATAGCCTCACTACCCAGCCCTAAGAATCTTGGAATAAGCCACCTAAACCCGCAACACTCGGATTCCCTTTGGAGGCTCCATCGTAATTCAATTTCAAGAAATCATGTGGTGGACAGATGAATCTCAATGGTGATGTGTTGCAGGGGGGGTAGTTTCCATGAATGAGGTGCCAGCATCTAAGGAGATAGAGTCAGCATTGCCATTATTCTGGCCTCTTGAGGTGGGGCTTTCCATTCTTTTTGTTGTCATCTGTATGCCAAGATGGTTTCACAAATGTTTTGAAGAATTATTTGTGAGATAGCTGTCACTGATTGTAGTTGATCCTTGAATATCCTCATGTTTATTTCCTTCCACACATCCCATAGGAGAAATCAAATTGAAATGGACCAAACTCTATTAAGGATTGGGTTTTGGAAGCCTCATTTCCTCTATATTTCTATGGTTTTCTTGATACTGGACCGATCTTTGTCTATATGTCCAAAGAGAAGGCTCAGTTGCAGCCAAAGTTGTTCGATGAATGGGCAGGAATTCAACAGGTGCTCCATTGTTTCTAATTGATATCCACACATCCTACAATCAGATGGACCTTGAACACCTCAGTTTTGGATTTGGTCCCAAGTAAGTGCACGTCCATGACTTACCATCCAAAGGAAAAACATGACTTTTGGCCATTTTATCCCCAACCAGATTTTATTCCAAAGAGGGTGTATTTGATTCTGGAAATTTTCTACTTTCAGCTGATAGCCTTCCTGGATTGTGAACATTCATTTCATTTTATACATCCAAATTAGAATATCAGTGTCTTTAGATATTGTGATCCTTCTTGAATTGATTTCTTGATCATATGCTTCCCATTGTTGTGTGATCGGCACATTAGGCTAATGCTCTCGTTTTTTCCATTCTTGCCACAGGGTTCTTTTTATTGGGTATGTCTTATATTCTTTCCACGATTAGTAGCATGCGTGGGGGGGTCACATGGGGGGCGAAATCTACCCCTGTACGTTGTGTCGAGCACAACAGGGTGGTTACAGGGGGGGCGACAGCCCCCCCTGTTAAGGGTCCAGGGCAGTGCCCCATGAAAAAACAAAATTGGACCCTATTTTTCGGTGGGCAGACCTACCCATGGTTTTGTGCATGGGTTTGCACATGGTTTTCGGGCATGATGGTTTGCGGCCCCTGGTATTTTGTAGATCTGATCAAGGGAACTACGGTTATGTTCTAATCCAGGGTTAATGGATGGGGTTTATGAATGCTTCTGCATGTATATATATGTGTGTTGTAACACTAAAAGGAATATAATGAAAAATCAAGCTGGTAATCCCGATTTGGGATCCAGGGGAAAATCTCTGTGTATATCTGTTTTACATTTTATTCTCTCGCTATTGTTTATTTTCTATTTTTAGAATTCGTTTGCAGATCATTTCTGTACAGGGTTAAAACCTACACTTTCCCCTCCTTCCCAAAACTGATTAACTGTCATGTTCATTGTTCTATTAGTACAAAGGAAAATCTCTGCTAGGTCCTGTCTACTAAATATTTTCTCCCTTTGTTGCTATGAGTCTTGCCAGAACAATACTTTACTTCCATCTCTTAACTCCCAGAAGTTGTGGTTCCTGATTAGATCCCTATTTACCACTGCTAGGTTCCAAATGGAAGATCCTTTTGGAGTTCCTTGAACACGCAACCTCCCTTCTGAGGATGCTGGCATATTTTATTTTCATTCCCAAATGAATTTCCATAGATCTCTTCCTCCCTCAACCCAACGCCGCCATATTTTTTCTCTCATAACTTGATTCATTGTATATGGGTCTCACATCCCCATTCCTCCTGCCAATTTCGGTTTAGTCAATATTTCCCATGAGAGGAGCACCCATTTTTTTCCTTTTTGGGCCCCTTGCCAGAGGAATTTATTTAATATTTTTCCATTTCTTCACAAGTGGTTTTAGGTGCTGCAAGACCTGAGATTTGGTATATGGGGATTGATTGTACCAGCTTTTAGTAGTATGACTCTGCTATATTAATTAAGGGCTCAAAAAGGCCAACTCTAGAGACGTGATTGAATACAATCAAGGAGATCTTTCTAGCATCATACTCTGAGGGAATTGAGGCAGAGAGGCATACCTAAATATTTACTTTGCAGGGATCCAATATGGAAGCCTAGTGTTCTGGTCAAAAATTCTTGGGATTGGATTTGGATGTTGAAGAAAAATATATTGGACTTTTCATTATTTATTTGAGTTCTTGATGCTTTCATGAATTCTTGGAGTATGGACACTATGGATATGGCTTCCTTGAGAGTGGCTTGATAGAAAAGCATAATGTCTTCCACAAATTGTCGATGTGTTAGGGTGAGGCCATTTCCCCATAATCGAAATTCTTTGAGGTGTCCTTCCTCAACCTTTTATTTGATGTGTCTCCCCAAACCTTCAGCTAGAAGGATAAAGAGGAAGTGGGAAATTGCATCTCCTTTTCTAAGGCCTCGAGAGGAATTAAATGGAGTGTAAGGGGAGCCATTTAGAAGAATGGAGAATACTAGAGAGGAGATGAGAGAATAAACCCATTGGATCCATCTGGAGTCAAATCCGAAAGCTTGGAGTATATTTTGGAGGTAAGCCCAGCTAAGTCGGTCATAGGCCTTTGATAAGTCTAGTTTTATCATGCTTTTAGCTTTGAGTTTTTTAAGAGAGTGTATGGCTTCCTGGGTTTTTATAGTGCCATCCAAAAAATTTCTACTTTTCACAAAACTGGTCTACTCTAGTGAGATCAAGGCTGGTAGGATGGGCTTAAGGTGATTCACCATGATTTTCGAGAGGCTTTTATAAATTACAATGCATAATGAAATTGGTCTAAACCCTTGGGCTCATCAGAGTGCTCAGATTTTGGAATTAAAGCTAAGAAATTTGAGTTTAGAGCAAGGTGTACCTTCCTTGTTCTTCTTGATTCCTCCACGACTTCTAGAATATTGTTGCCCATTATTGGTCAGGCTACCTGGAATAATTATGTTGTAAATCCATCAGGTCCACGCACTTTATTTTTCGCCATCTCTTCTATGGTGACAACTCGCATGAGTGCCAAGTTCTGGTATTTACTGATGAGTTGAGGAATACACATCTTTATCCTGTCAATAGCCTATGTTCTTTAAGGGTTCAGTTCTGACAACATATTTCTTACATGTTCCACCATGAGGTTTTTCATTTCCTCATGTTGTACTAGTTGGTTTCCTTTTGAGTCCTTGAGCAAGAAGATTTTGTTGTTTTTTCTATGTTGAATCATGGCTTTATGGAAGAAACGAGTGTTTTTTTCTCCTTCCTAGAACCATTGGATTCCTGACTTCTATTTCCACATTATTTCCTCCCTCTTTCTTCTCTCTTCTATCTTGGTTAGTAACTTGCCTTCTTCCACCACCAGATTGCATGTGTGTCCCTGTGTTATCACTTTTTGTTGTACCTATTTCATGTGTACCTAAAGTTGTTCTTGATCCTGTTGAATGTGTCCAAACTCCAGTTTTTTCCATTTCTTTATCTTTTGCTTGAGCTCTTTCAGGTGGATTTGGAAATTATGCATGGTGTTTTTTCCCTGTACCAAACTTGACGTCCACCATTATTTTAATTTTTCGATGAAGGATGGGTCTCTTAGCCAAAATTCTTCAAACCTAAAAGGTTGTTTATGGTTCCCTTGCTTCATGTCTACTTCCAGGCGGATAGGCCAGTGGTATGATCCAATACATGGTAATTATGTAGCTTAATATTAAATATCTATGCTTATCAGTTCTTCAGATGCTAAGAACTTATCTAACCTGGAGGCCACTTGATGCACCCCTCCTCTCCTGTTGTTCCATGTATAAGTGCCATTAATGGTTTGGATTTCTACTAGGTGCAGATTTTTTTGCATGTTCCGAAATAGCTCCATTTTTTGTTCTTGTCTCCTGATTCCACCTTTATTTTCCTCTAGTGATGTGATCATATTGAAATCTCCTCCCATCAACCAAAATTTTTCACTTTACAATTGTACCAACTTTCCTACACTCTACAAGAAAGCTTCTTTCTCTCTTGGAATATGAGGGAAATAGACTTATGAGATCAGGACCCACTCCCACATCCCAATATGTATAAATATTCCTGAGAGGATAAGGGGTTGGAGGATCCATCTCTCTACTAAGATCTTTGCAGGGTTCCAAATAATAGCTATGCCTCTCACACTTCCTCTTGCATCTAGGGCTATTGCTTCATATTTCAGCGTTATGAATCATAACATTTCCCCTAACTTTTCGCCTGAGACTTTTGTTTCTTGAAGAAGCCCTAATTGAGGCTTCTCTTTTTTCAAATGCTCATGTAATTACCTTATCTTGCCTCGACTATTGAGGCCTCTCGTATTCTAGGAGATGACTATCATTGGGAAAATTTATGTAGTTGGTAGAATACCACTGAGAGTGGTATTACCTTTCCCAAGCTAACTAGAATTTCTCCCACCTTTTGAATTGATTCATTAATACTTTTCCTACCTCTTTTCTTGCCCCCTTTGCCTTGGGTGTTTGGATCTTGAGTACTTCCCTTTTTCGAGCCCAGACTATCCCCCAATTCTGGGTACCCCTGGCCTTGTTTTGTCATATATTATTGAAATGTTTCATGGTACAACTTATTTTTGTCTTCAGGGATAAATATCTCATCTATTTTCACCATTCGTTCATAATCCTTCTCAGTACTACCTCTTATGTGCTTAGATCCTCCTTGGATGTGTCAATCTCCATGGCTGAGAGATCTACTGATTGTGATTGCTCTTCATGATCTGAGGATTCTGCTTGGGATTTCCTCTTAGGTTTTGCAGTTTGTAGGAATTTACACTGTAAGTTCCTTATATCAAACACCAAAGGTCACCACTCAAAAACAGATCACGGATCAACACACCAGTATTTGACGTGGTTAAAACCCTCAAAGAGGGAAATAGTCCATGGCCTAAGCCAACGTGGCCACTTCAATAAATTTATTAATATCAAGAAATAAAATTTACATAAGCTTCTCTCATAAATGGTTACCAGAAAAATGACCCTCCACGCGCTTTAAATAGAGATTATGGACCAATCGGGTGTTAATCCATGGATCAATTGTCGTTAATACCGAGGAGAGAGTGAACCATCAGATCATTGCATATGGTGACCGTCAGATTATAAGTAACAAATGTACATAGTAAATCAACACACTTTACCTAACTCTATGCTAGACCAAGTTATACTTAACTATTTCCTATGTGTCAAAATATCCTAACACGGTTGTTTTTGGTGGATCTTGGATTTATTCTTCTTCATTTGGTAGATCTGCCTCCTTGGAGCTATTGCAACATTTCAAATATATTCTGGTTGCTCTTTTTCTTTGGCTGGTTTTGGTTTTATTGTTGGTGCGTTTTAGTTTTTTTTATTTTTCTTTGAAACTTCCTTGAAACCATCATTATTGTATGGCAATGTATCTTCTCCTTATGAGTGTTTCATATCTATTGGATCCGCTTGGTTTAAGGGGCTATATTTAAATAGATGGTCGTATTCGTGGCAGCACAAGCACCTAAATGAAATATGCTCATAATGAGGTTGTTTCCATACTTCTCCTTGGTATTCTAGCTCCACTATTTCTGGTAAGTGCTCTGTAATTTTCATGTATACACAAATACCGGCATAGGCGGTGTACCTACCTCTGTGTGTGGTTTCATCTATTTTCACAAATTTTCCTATTGAATTTCCAATTCCTTCTAAGATTTCAGGGTCCCAGAAATCCACTGGTAGGGCGAAGAACCGGACCTAGACTGGAGCCGCCGGAAATTTTTTATGGTCTAGGTTGTAGCATTCCTCCCAATGCCTCATAAAAATCCCTGCAATATAATAGAAATATGGTCCACTGATCAGAATCTGGATTAGGGGAAAAAATTTGCCAAAACTTCATAGTGCTCATAATCGCACTAAACTAGAACGATCATATCAGTCCCGTCGCTAGGAATCTGGTGCAATTTTTTTCACTGAAAACGGATTTCGTATGACGAATTTAGAGCCTGCTAATCGTCATCTCAAATAGGTGAATTTTTTTTTTAAATGGTCAAACAGGGTCAAAGGTCAAAATTTTGGGTTTTCCTCCATTTCGCCCAATGACAAGATGACAATTGTAGGACTCTGAGTGGCCCGAATTTCTAGGCACATGTCAATTTTTTTTATTTGGTTTTATTTCAAGGCAATGGGAAGAGGACATGTGGCAAGCCCTGAGGCCAACAGGTGCCCCCCCCCCCCTTCTCACCCCTCCAAGGCCGAATGATGGGTCAAATGTCAAATTTTTTATTATTTCAAAGGTTGGGTTATTAGATCATTATGGAGAAAAATTATACAACGGAGGGTGGAGGTCAGGATCAAACCCGCGACTTCGCCCACACAACCCAAATGTTTTACCAACATACCACGAGTGCAAGTCTTAATAGAATTATGGCGTGATTTGTAAATATGGTTTCAAAAACATTTCAATGGAGTTTAAAGGGGCTAGCCCACAGTTTACATGGGACCGTGCCCCAGAACCAGGAGAGGAAGCTCCAATTTAATGGCGCAAATTAATTTTTTAATATGGTTTATTAACCATTAAACACAGATTAGCGTTAATCCTTCATTTAAAATAGGATTTGGTTAGATCGTGCTTAATGCGCCTAAACCATACTTATCCCTAATTAATATCCACTTAAAATTAATTAAACTGGAGTTTAGTTTGGTGGAAAAACTGGAGGTTATACTAATTCCGGTGCCACTTCCACATTTGGCGGACTTAACTGGAGATGTTCTAGATTTGGAGGAGATTCCTAGGGAAAATTTTAAGGAAGCATTACTTTTGCTAATTTCAACCAAATTGGGCTAAAGAAGAGTCATTCCTAGATGATTTTGATGTTTTGAGCATGATGGTGTAGTTTTTAGAGGCGTTGGAGCACTTATGAAAGTGTTTTTTCCACTTTGAATATTAAATAAGCCAGGGCCACCAGGAGAGGAGGTCATGCCTAGATCAACTGGAGACCATTTTTAGAGATTGAAGAGTCTATTTTGAGGTTTTTGGGTCTTTCAAATCCAATGGAGTAGGTTTCAAAGCCATTGGAGAATTTTAGGTGCATGTAATCATATATTTGACCATTAATCCCAAGAGGGTCTGGCCAGTTGAAGCAGGTCCATGGAGATGTAGCCCAGGAGGGGTGAACTTCGTTATCATATATTGTGTAATGTCTTTGATGTTTGTTATTTATCTTCATTTTATTTGTTGTACATGAGTTTTTAAAATCCAATTAACTCATAAATTTCTCATCAAATACACTTAAAAACTTGACACATAAACTCATTCACAATTGGCTAACTTGAGACGATCCTAAACACATTTTTATTTAACTGATGAGGGAGCTAGCATAGAAAAACTAGTTTTCCCATATTCAAATCAAGTTGGTATCATAGCATATTTTAGCTCATTTTATCCAAGGTTGGCTAGAATAATTAGTTATTGGTTTTGCATTTGTGCAAGAATAATTGAACTGTGTGAAAATTTATGTGTGTGAAGAGAAGGTCAAATTGAGGAATCAATTCTCAAATCACAACAAAAAAGATTTTTTTATGCATTTCAAATGTGATGGCAGCTTCATCAAGCATTGTCTCTAGTCAATATTCCTTAGCAAAACTCTTTGATAAAGAGATGTTGCAGGAGCTCTACATCATGAATGATATGGTGCAAGAGATGTATGAAGATAAGAGGGAGAGCATTATACTTCAAGAGCAGTTGATTGCCATGAAGGAGGAGAAGAAAGAGCTCCTTTAAAAGATGCATGAGATCGAAACTCAGCTCCATTATGAAAATTAAAACCTAGCAAGGTTGCATGAGATGGAGACTTGGCTCCATGATGCCAAGGAAACATTAGCCAAGTATGTGCATGAAAAGGAGGAATGCAAATCAATTTTATCTTCTAGTTCTTCTCAAAATGAATGTGTAGGTGCTTTATAAAGACACACTAGAGAATAGGGTCCAAATTATTGATGAAAATGAGCTATGAAGGTAAAGGATTGGGAAAACATGCACAAGGCATAGTTGAACTAATGGTTTTTGAGGAAATGCCTAGGTATTTGGGTCTTGGTTATGGAAAACATGATGGAGAATGCTACAAAGCCAAGTAGGCACATGAAGGTGTTCCAAAAGGAATATCATTACATGTTCATTACCTCAAGCTTGTGAAGTTTGTGTTCATGAGGAATGCAAAATTTTTAAACCTAGTTTGCAAGAAGATGCTCATAAGCATGCAGCTAATGAGAATGGAAAGCAAGAGGATGTTGAAAGATCTAAAGTCATTGAATCCATTGTTGGTATTCCGAAGAGAGCCACTACCTCATCAAATTCACCTCCTCAAGAAGGCGACAAAGGTGAATGTTCAAGGTATAAATTTGTCTTTAGTCAAGTTGCTTTTGATTATGATAAACATGGTAAATCATCACCTAAGATTTGGGGAAAGTTTTCATGTTCCTTTTGTGGTTTGAATAACCATAATGTTTCAACATGTTGAAAGAAGATAGCCATGCACAGGAAACTTTCTAAACAAAGGAGGCAGAAAGACAAAGGTTCATTGGACAATGAAAACCATGTTGACAAGAAGATGCAATTGTATTGCACTCATTTCCATAATCAAGGTCATCTTGTAGACAAGTGTTGGACTTTGTATCCAACAAGGCATCCACAACATTTGAAGAAGGTGGAAAGATCTCTTGACAAGAATGGAAAGGAGGATTCCATAATCAATGTGGGTCAGGATGATTCACATGATGAAGTGCAGCTAAAAGAAGTGACATTGAAATGGTTTGGTAAAAGATGGTTAAATTTCTTATCCAATTAAGACCTTGCATGTCTTTTTATGTTTGATGCATTTCTTTTCCAATTGAATGCATGTTGCATGTTTACACCAGAAAGGTGTTTGAAAAGTAGAGTTATGTTGACTCACTTAGATGCAGCAAAGATGGCAATTTGTACATGCTATTATTTGAATTGAGATTCATTTGTTTGAAGATGCATGAGTGTCGACTTGTGTTGGTCGATGGTTTGTACACTAAGATGTAAGAGTACATGGTGATGTTCACATGATGTGAAATTTGTTTCTTTGAAGGAGAAAAAGGATATGTCGTCAAGTTATGTTTATTTCATGACGTGTTTTTCAGATTGATGGTTGCGTTTGTGACTAGATGTCAAAGAATTTGCAGCCATTGTAGACCATTTTTTGTTGACGCCAAGAAGCGAAAGAGATGGCGAATGCATTCTTCCAGATGTGGAATTTGGAACCATGGAGGGGAAATAATGGTCATTTCTTTTCTTGTTATTACTAATTTTGGAACTCATCATTGTAGTTCGCTCAAAGGGGCTTAACTTGGAAAAGTGGTTTCCAAGGAGAAGCTTACATCGAATGCATGTTTGTGCAAAGGAGGAACAAGATTCTTAGTGGGAATGTCATCATTCATCTTTCCAAGTACTTAGGGACTGATTTGGTACAAAAAAGTGTTTTATCAGTCAGCAAGCAGCTAGAAAGTGTTCGATGGGATCAGCAGCTAAAGGAGAACATTGGTTGAAGAGCCAAGCCATTTGCAAGGAAAGGCATGTCAGTGAAACCAAGTGGTTGTCATGGCAATTTTTCCAAGTAGAATTAAGTTGATATAACTTTGGAAAGAGAAGAGTATTCAACTCTCACGAGATAACCAGCTTTTGTGGGTCCAAAATCCTGTCAGTGGGAAGGAGAGATCGGAATATGGATTAGAGGCAAAAAAATTCCAAAAATTCAAAGTGCTCAGAATCACACCAAACTAGAATGACTGGATCAGACCCATCGCCAGGAATCCGACACAATTTGTTTCACTCAAAACAGAGTCTGTATGAGGGAGTTAAAGCCCATTGATCTTCGAGTCAAAGAGGTGAATTTAAAAAAAAATGGTCAAACAGGGTCAAAGGTAAAAAAAAATTGGTTTTCCTCCATTTTTCCCAATGACAAGATGACAAGTGTCGGACTCTAAATGGCCCAAATTTTTGGGCACATGTCAATTTTTTGTTCTTATTTTGTTTAATTTCAAGCCAATGGGAAGAGGACACATGGCAAGCCCGGAGGCCGCCACGTGCCCCCCCCCCCCCCCCCCTCTCCCCCCTCCCCAAGGCTGAATGATGGTTCAAATGTCGAGTTTTTTATTAATTCAAAGGTTGGGTTATTATATCATTATGGAGAAAAATTATATAATGAAGGGTTGAGGTCGGGGTCAAACCTGTGACCTACGCCACACAACCCAAATGTTTTACCAACATACCACGAGCGCAAGTCTTAATAGACTTATGGCGTGATTTTTAAATATGGTTTCAAAAATATTTCAGCGGAGTTTAAAGGGGCCGGCCGCAGTTTGCCAGAGGTGTGAACTTAATGTTTGAGGCTCCAGGAATTTAATATCTGGATTAATTTTTTAATATGGTTTATTAACCATTAAACCTAGATTAGTGATAATCCTTCATTTAAAATGGGATTTGGTTAGAGCACGCTTAATGCGCCTAAACCATACTCATCCATATTTAATCTCCACTTAAAATTAATTAAACTGGAGTTTAGTTTGGTAGAAAAACTAGCGGTTCCGCTAATTCTGGCGTCACTTCCACATTTGGTGGACTTAACTGGAGATGTTCTAGATTTGGAGGAGATTTCTAGGGAAATATTGAAGAAAGCATAAATTTTGCATATTTCGACTAATTTTGGCTCAAGAAGAGTCATTCCTAAATTATCTGGATGCTCTAAGCATGATGGAGCATGTTGCAGAGGTGTTGGAGCACTTCTAAAAGTGATTTTTCCACTTTGAAGATTAAAGAAGCCGAGGACCACTAGGAGAGGAGGTCATGCCTAGATCAAATGAAGACCATTTTAAGAGATTGTAGAGTCTATTTTGAGGTTTTTAGGTCTTTCCGAAGCCAATGGAGTAGGTTGCAAAGCCATTGGAGCACTGTAGGTGCATGTAATCAAAAAATTGACCATTAATAACAAGAGGGCCTGGCTAGTTGAATCAGGTCCATGGAGATGTAGCCCAAGAGGGGTGAACTCTGTTATCAACTATTGTGTAATGTGTTTGTTGTGTGTTATTTATCTGCATTTTATTTGTGGTACATGAGTTTTTAAAAGCTAATTAACTCATAAATTTCTCATTAAGACACTTTAAAACTTGACACATAAACCCCTTCACACTTGGCTAACTTGAGACGATCCTAAACACATTTTTATTTAATTGATGAGGGAGCTAGCACAACAAAACCAGTTTGCCCATATTCAGATCATAAACCTTCAAGGATCATTTCCTTCTCTATCAAGTTCGAGAATATCACTGTAAGAAGCCTCTTGCACCAAACTTCAGGTCAATATGGCCCTTGGACTACCATTGTTGTTGAATCCATTTGATTAAATCCTTCTCAATCGGCCAAATGCCAATAAAATTACATATTAGGGGATGATCCTTCATGTAGCTGCGGTAATTGTCCAACTTGTTCGATGGAATCACAAAACGTAGTTTCTTCGAGGCTCTCGGTAGGCATTGATCGTGGATTTTGGGTTGCCATTGAGCTCCTAGTACAAGCCCGATGTTAGGGTCGATGCTCACATGCGGTCCCGCCTCCTTACCGCTATACTCCCCTGCGGTCACGCTTCGGTAGGAGGGGATTTCTCCCCACCCAATCGAGGTTACCATTCAGTCTGTCAAGTCTGCAGATGATCAAGGCACCTGCATTTCGATTCAAATGTTGTTAGAATTTTGGATCGCTCAAAAACCCTAGCAGAGCTCTGCATCACACGGTAAACCCTGCAAAAATCACGTGAAATTTATTTTTCAATATAAAAATTTAAATATATTAATTTTAATTGATATAATTTATTTTAATACAAATATTTTTTTTTAAACCAATTTTTTTATAAATTTGATTCTAAAATTGTCAAATTTAGTGAGACTAAGTCTATCATGGGGATGTTGAAAAAGCATAATTTTATACATATATAATTTTTTTGGGAAATTGAGTATTTCTTTTTATTTCTCTAAAAAAATCATAATTTTATTATAACATGATTACGTTCATCATATGCTTAGTAGTATGTCAGGAAAAATTTTGTAAAATCTCCAGAATCATAAAATTCATTTAATCCCGATAGGATTATCTGTTTCAAATCAGGGGATACAAGTGTAATCCAAAATATGATCATCACCTACATCTCCATACAGGTCCATATGTAACCAAGTAACAGATCCATAACAGTTCAACAAGTATCTAATCTCATATGAGAGCACACAATTGTAGGATATATAAATGTAAATATTCAATTTTTTATTAATAGCTACTCAAGACTTTATACTCTAGCAGTCTTGAATTTTTTGTATAATAACCACTACTCAAATAATTTCATGTGACCTTGTCTTTAAGTGTTTGTATGTGTGTATGTCTCGTAATTAATACATGAAAGGACATCTCCTAACATCATCTTAAGAGTTTGCATTGTTCTACATGTTTTGAGTGTCACATTACCTTAAGATATTTTAGAGGTGTGTTTCAATATATCAATCTTATCAATATAGCTAATTTGTAATTAAAAGTAATAGAATAGAAGAAACGAAAATAGTAAGTAATGATGAATGTGAATAATTGTTCAATATCCTCCAATGAATTGGTGATTAACTAAATCCATAATCACTAACACCCTTCATTATGTATGAAAACACCCTTCATTATGTATGAAATGACAACAGGTGGAGAGGCTACATTCTAAGCAAGTAGAAAAGGAAATAGGATTGCTTTAAATAGATTGATTTGGTGTTATATACATGTACACTAAAATATGTCTGTATTCATGTCATGTTTTGTTTTTTTCATTGTTGTATTTATCACGGCCTCCAATCGAATGCCTTGATATCATATATATGTCTAATTACAACATCTATTTTCGATGGATCTTTGCATCAAGTTCAGGTGGTTCTGGTGCAAAACAAGGAGTAATAGGAAGAAGAAGGATCATTCTATTGCACAAGGGTAAATGTCGTGAAATTATTTGTCTTAGTCCTCATGAACTCATTGTCTAGCAATATTTTTTCTTTGTTGACAATTCTGAAGCTTTTTCATTTTGATGCAATATTTGTCTTACGTGTTAGGTAAAGCTTCCAATCATTGTATATTTCAAATATTTTTTCTATTCTCTAGCTATATTATTAGCTATAAAAGATGGATATTAGTAATTCAAGAGTTTCGGTAACTACAATCAATCTACATAACGGTGCATGTAGGAACCACCAATACCACTTTTGATTAAATAGTATTTAACTACAACATGCATTTGCCCAAAAAAAAATTGTGAGGGGACTGCATGGATTTAGCGTCAACAAAAAAAATGAAATTTTTTAATAGTCATAAGACTGCATGGATTTAGTGCCAACAAAACAAAATGGAATATTGTAATATTTAGAATTTTGTAATTGTAGCTTGAGATTTAAAAAAAATGACATTTTGTTATAATCAAAAGATTGCCTGGATTTAGCTTCAACAAAACAAAATGACATTTTGTAATTGTATCTTTAGTGAAACAAAATGACATTTTGTAATAGTTAGAAAATTATATTTTTGTAATTGTTTATTTAGAAAAACAAAATGGC
Organism: Pinus albicaulis; assembly: GCA_034641835.2. Taxonomy (NCBI): domain Eukaryota; kingdom Viridiplantae; phylum Streptophyta; class Pinopsida; order Pinales; family Pinaceae; genus Pinus; species Pinus albicaulis. The sequence goes on from MU968363.1 coordinate 14,266,717, forward strand.
ATTTTGTAATAATTAGAAGATTATTTGGAATTTTGCAATTGTATCTTTAGCAAAAAAAAAATGAGTCAATGGAAAAATAACTAAAATTAGTTGCCTCATATCCATATCTATTAGGCCTTCTTAGTTCACAAAGTCTCGTTTTCAAATTTTTTCCTTGATCAAGTTGTTCCAACACAAGTTACACATTTTCATTTGTAGGTTTTAACCCTATACAGAAATTATCTACGAACGAATCTTTAAAACAGAAAATAAACAATTGCGAGAGCATAAAACATAAAATAGATAAACACCAAGATTTTCCCCTGGATCCCAAATCGGGACGACCAGCTTGATTTTTCATTATATTCCTTTTAGTGTTACAACACATATATATACATGCCGAAGCATACATAAACCCCAATCCATTAACCCTGGATTAGAACATAACCGTAGTTCCCTTGACCGGATCTACAAAATACCAGGGGCCGAAAACCATCATGCCCCAAAACCATGTGCAAACCCATGCACAAAACCATGGGCAGGTCCGCCCACCGGAAAATACGGACCAAAAAAAATTTTCGGGGCACTACCCTGGACCCTGACAGGGGGGGCTACCGCCCCACCTGTTACCCCCCCCCCCCACACCCCCCTCGCGCACATGACTAGTCGTGGAAAGAATATAACACAAACCCAACAGCATTCCCATGTAATGGCTTTAAAAATTAGCAATGGGGTAATTATGAGCAGGGTCCGAGTTTCAGGTTGTTAAACATGAGACTCAGCTCAGGGGGTCCTTCTCAGAAATATTCAGAAGGCTCATGCTATGTGAGGTTGGTTATGCGAGCTCAAGGCTCATGTTATTGGACACTGCTATAATTTTCCTTTCATGTATCATCGACTTGTTCCATTATACCTTTGAAACACAATGACAGTATTTCACTTATGAATGTGTTTGAAAACATTTTTTCCTGAAATTTCTTTACAAGTTGCTCAAGGCTCATGTTATTGGACACTGCTATAATTTTCCTTTCATGTATCATCGACTTGTTCCATTATACCTTTGAAACACAATGACAGTATTTCACTTATGAATGTGTTTGAAAACATTTTTTCCTGAAATTTCTTTACAAGTTTTTCCGAGTTTCTTTACGCTGGAGTTTTGGAGTTTTCTAGAAGTTAGTTTATGTTTATATTTATACTTAAGGTTAAAAATCCACCTATATCATTTTTAACAGGAATTCATTTCATATTTATATGCATTATGATTTAAGATCTGAACCTATTGGGTTTGTCGCAGTTTTCTTATTGGATCTGAACTTATTGGGTTTGTCGCAGTTTTCTTATTGGATCTGAACTTATTGTCAAATTGACAGATATTCTAACCGGATTTCTGAATTTGAAAAAACTGACTATAAAGCATTATTTATGAATTTTATAAAAATACTTTGCTTGAACATTGTACCTATAGATGTAGTTTTGAAGTTAAAAAACATGATTCCTAACATTGATTGTTTTATGAAATTAAAAAATTAATTTCCTCGTTCATTTTTTGCTTGCAATTTATTTGACAGTGTTTGATATTTGAATAAATTTGGCAATTTTCTCTACGAAAAATTGTCAAATGTGATGAGACTAGGTTTATCATAATTATTTTGAAAAAAAATACTTTTTTACATATATAATTTTGTTTTCCTGAATTGGAACTTAGTTCTTTTTATTTCTCTACAAAATTCATTATTTTATTATAACAAGATTACATTCATCATATACTTAGTAATATGTCAAGAAAACCTTTGTCAAAATCCCTAGAATCATTAAATGAATTTAAGCTTGCTAGGATTATGTATTTCAATGAAGGGTACACATACAATCCAAAATATGATCAGGTTAACTTATAGACCTAATTTTATAACCGACACTTCGATACAAGTACATAAGTATCCAAGTAACAAATCCATAACAATTCAACAAGTATCTGATCTCATATGAGAGCAAGCAATTGTAGGATATATAAATGGAAAACTTTACTTTGTTATTAATAGCTACTCGAGACTTTATACTCCATAAGTCTTGAAGTTTTTGTATAATAATCACTAGTCAAATAATTTCATGTAACATTATCTTTAAGCATTTGTATATGTGTATGTCTTGTGATTAATACATGAAAGGACATGTCCTAACATCATCTTAAGATCTTGCATTCTTTTACATGTTTTTAGCATCACATTACCTTAAGATATTTTAGATATATGTTTCACTATAGAAATCTTTGAAATATACATAATTTGTAATTAAAAGTAAAATTAATAGAAGAGAAGAAACAAAAATAGTGACTAATGATGAATATGAATAATTGTTCAATATATTTCATTGAATTATTTATTCACTAATTCCATCATCACTAACACCCTTGATAATGTATGCAACAAGAACAAGTAGAGAGGTTATATTCTAAGACAGTAGCAAAGGAAATAGGATCGATTTAAATAGATTGATTTGGTGTTATATACATGTACATTGAACTATGTGTGCATTCCTGTCATGTTGTGATGTTTTCACTATTAACATTAGTGTTTTTTAATAAGGTTTAATAAAGTCGAATATTAATTAATAACAACAATAATAATAATATTAAAGTTGACTATAAAAGGTGACAATAGTTAGCTACGGTCACCATGTTTTACCATGATTAACCATAGTAAACTATTGTAGCTTGTAGATAACTATGGTTAGCATTGTCAACCATCATCAACCATAGTTGACTATGTTCATGATGGTTAACAATAGTAAACCATGGTCAACCATCAAATTTAGTTAGCCATCATAAATCATCGTCAAGAATGGTTAATGTTGATTAACCATGACTAACCATGGTCATATTTGGTTAACTAAAGTCAACCTTGGATAATGATAGTAAACCCATGCTCAGCATGGCAACCCCTAGTCAACCATGGTTAGAATGGTAAAAAATACTCAACCTCAGTCAACAATGGTCAACATTATTGTAACGTTGTTAAATTGAAGTAGCATTAATACGTTGTTACATCAATTGTTGACCATGGTCAAATGCAGTCATAATGGATCAACCATATTCAACCTTGGTCAACTTTGTCAACCATGATCAAACTCATCAACCCTCTTTAATCCATGGCCAACAAATCCACCCTAAGTAGTTGTCAACTAGCATAACCACATTAGTAAATTTGGTTGATATATGTCAATATGCCCCATTTTTCATCTTTTATATGTGAATATGATTATGAAAATAATGTCCATCAACTTATATCTACCACATTTACTAATGTGATTGTATTATTACTTTACCTTATATTATTATAAATATACTTAATGTAAAAATTATTAATTAATATATTATTTTATTAAGGATAATGAGCTCTTTTTTATTGTTATTTATTAATCAAGAAGAAAAAAACATTGCTATTCATTTAGTTTGAAAACCAGTACATGGTCATATATAACCCCCATAGTTATTATCATGAGCCATAAGTATCTACTTGCCTAATGAGCTAAATAACCAGATATAATTGCTAGCTATCCTAGTGTCCACTGTGACTAATTGCCTCCCAATACAATACCTGATCTCCCAAAAAAGGATGCCCCTCTTATCATCATCTTATACATTAAGTCCTACATAATCAAAAGTCATATGATCAAACGCATATATGAGCTACAGAGTCGTCAATTTATAATCTATGCCTACAGAAACATGTCAGTAGTAATTTAACCAAAAGGCATGGAGTCGTCATGCATCGTGCAACCATTTCTAAAGAGCTAGAAATGCATGCGCCTTGGTGTAGTTGTAAGATCCTTCTTTGATAATGAATATGCAAGGATATTGTGTTCGTGGTAGACATGTGTGAAAGATATGATATCAAAGGAGGATTTGAGATACAAAATTCGTTTCATCCATCACCCAACATTGGAGTTTTGAGATTTGCTCTATTGTTTTTATCTGCCTCGGCTTGATATGTCTCACAAAGAAGAGAAACCTCTAGAGTGCAATGATATATTGGTGCCCACATCACCATACCAACAAAGGTGGAATTGTGCATCTGATTCTTTAGTAATTATCGGGCCACACCCACATCTACTCAGTTTTATAGCTCCATCAAAAAACCACAAAAAAAATTCAAAAATTATAAATCACAAAGTAAAAATCTTGATTTGTGTTATTTAAAATGAATTTTTTTACTCTATTTACAGATTCAACACCATATAAGCCCCTTAAAATAATTTAATTATATCATTAAAAAACAAATCCATTTCTTTCCATTCAAATTCATCATATCAAACACATATTTTTTTTTCTAGAAAGCCCAACCCACAAATAGCTTTTTCTTTTCAAATATCACTGCGTTCTTCACCTTTGTTATTAATACCAATTGCCACCTTGTTAATTTTACTTTTTCAAAAAATCTCAATATAATGTTGATAATCCCCAAAATCACTGTATTCTGCGCCGTGGACTCTTATAATTTGGTTGGTCGCAGCAACAGTCGATCAACCCCAACGAAACCCGCATGCCACGTAATTTCTTTTTCTTGAAGAAAGTGAAGCTATAAGTCCGAACCATTTAGATTATAAACGGTCAATGGTGCAGCTCAATAAGGAACCTTATCCCCCTTGCATAACACAACATTTAAGGCCATTTAATTGGGTGCGGTTACCAAAATTTCTTTATCGATCCCAACTTTTGGCAGGGTAGCCAATAGAGAATTTGTTGTTACATGACCCCGGCTGTTCTAATGAATACATTTTAGGCCAGGCAATTGGAGTTTTTGAAAATGTCGAATAGGATGTGCCACTTTGATGTTATGCTTTTATTGTATTTTTGAATTTAAAAGTGAATTTAGCATTTTGAGAATCCTAAGAGCACTCAACACCATATAAGCGTTAACTTAATACTATCCTATTTTGGTTTTATGATCAGATTTTAACAAAATTAACAAAATAATATAACCAATTTCGAGCCCCTGATGCTGAACCACATTGATTGGTTCTAAACGCGTCGACTTTGTTCATTATAATGTGATTATTAATTTATCGATGGATCACAGAAGCTAAAAATCCATAAATGTTATTAATATACTTTTAATGTTATAGCATCTCTCAATTTGATCTTCAGCCTTATCCAAATTATTTCATGAAAAAAAATTAATTTAAATGGGGTATCGCCAAGATTAATCCAACCAGTTACAAATTCACCATTTAAAAGTTTGAAAAGGCAGTCAACCATGGAATTTGATTTGTTTCTGGAACCATCGGTCAACCATGGAATTTGATTTGTTTCTAGAACCATCAATTATTAATGTGGAATTAGTCAACGAACATTAATATTTGATAGTTGCTGCATTGAGTGCAATGAAGTCGTCAACGAGTATTAAAAAGCTGACAGTCGCGTGCATTAATTTTGATCAATTCCTAAAGTGGAGATTGTCAACGATCATTAAAACGTAATAGTTTCATGCATTGATTTCGATCAATTATCCATGTAGGAGCATTTAAATTTTGACAATTGCATCCATTGATTTTGTAGTTTTGCCAACGCCAAATTCGAGTTTGTCAGTGTACACTCAGGCGGCCGGCCGCGGGCGCGTCCATAACTGTGTTTTGAATCATATTGTTGATGGATTTAATGTCGATTCAGAATTTTAATGCTGTGTAGTACAATAAGCCAAAATTATTTTTAGGAGTGGTGGCAGTGGGAACAGATCTGGAGGGATTTTATGGGACCCCTTGAGCATCAAGAATTTCTTAGGTTTGTATTGGGCTAGGTAAAGAAACTAACAACATGGTAGAATTGTATGGTATGGAAGGCATCAAGAATTTCTTAGGTGTGTATTGAGTTAGACAAAGAAACTAACAATATGGTAGAATTGTATGGTCTTTTTTAATAGTGTTTTTAGTGTAAGGCCAGGACCTTTGTGGGATTACTATAATTATATTTTTTTTAGATTACACTCTTTAAAGCCAACAAGTTAAACCTACTTTTATAGAGGATCAAAAGTATATTGAAATCCTTTCATACCAGCGAGCCAGCGAGCTAATCAAACATGCCCTCTAAAAAAGGTCAAATAAAAATTAATGGGGCAAGGAGCTGGAAAGTCATCCATCATTCCATGAATTGGCAAATATTCATCATATATTTCTCTATAACTCCAGATTTCAAATACTTCAGAGCTAAGTGGTTCAAACATAGTTCAATTAACAAATCCTGGGCATTATTACAATTTGGGTGTATTTACAAGTAGTTTGATTAGAGAAGTTGTTATAGCCGTGGTCTAAAAAAATATAATTCAGAAATTCTGGTAAGATTATGAAAAATTTGAGCATAGATTATGAAAAATTTGGGTTACAGTAGTTAAACTTCTTTATTTTGGGTGCTTTAAGAGATTTTGATGGTGCTGAATCCATTTTCACCATCAAAAATGTAATTTAAACACTCCAAATACTTGATTTTTTGAAAAGAAAAAAAAAAAAAAACCAAAATCCAGCAAAAAAAAATAAATAAATAAATAAACTCCTATCCAACTTGTGTCGATAAACAAGTCCCATATTATATGGAAAGGGGCGTCGGGCAATATCAAAAAGTTTTCTTTTGGTATTTTAAATATATTTGACTGAGAAAAAAAAATCTGAAACTTAAAAAATACACTTAAACAAATTTAAGCCACTCAAAAACGTGTATTAATTTCTAATGGTGGATTTACGAGTTTAACTGAATTTTAGTTGATATAATTTAGTTGAACTTGTAATGTTATTTTTGAAAAATTTTAATGTTATTTTCTGAAAACAGTATTACTAATTTTATTTAGTTTAGTTTTGTGGTTTAATTAATTGAAGTTTTTATTTTATTTTTATTTTATTTGTTTATTTTGTTTAGTTTCTTCTGTTTGAAATTTATTAGGATTTTTTGAATGATATATTTGAGCTTTGTAATGTGTATAATCAAAATGTTCATAAAATTTTTCAGAAATCTATTTGTGGATTTAAAAATATATTTTAAATAGTGGGTAAATATTGTTGATACCTAATTCTCATTAAAATACAAAAAAAAACATGAACCAAATTAGTTGTAAAATATACTAGTAGAAGGCAGCTTTTTGGCTTCTTTTTTTTGGAGATTTTCAATTTTGCCTGAAATCCAATTAAAAAATGGAAGAATTATTGTTTTAAGTTGTTGAGTCTACATTGAGAGTTTTCAAGACATTGAATCCATTTTTTTCATTCAAGAATGCAATTTAAATGACGAAACATTACAATATCATCGAGAATTGACGGGTCGAGAAATCACCTTGTTAAATTATACCCAATATATATCTACATCATTAAGGTTCCAACCCCACCTATTGATTGTTATTTCTCATTGATGGGGGTGAGCCCCCATTGATCATTACCGTGTTCTTTAAAGTGTTTCCCTCTATACACCTAGCTTTAGTGGGGGGCATTTGTCATTCTCAACCCTAAGAAGATGAGTGTAACTATGGCATTCCCTACTTTATCTCTCAATATGCTCACAAACCACATAACCTACCCTTTTGCAACACTGGTCAGGGGAACACACCTCTAGGCAGGGGCTCAACTCATTGTGCATGGAGCTACTCCCCAATACTTTGGCAACCTCTTGAGATGTGCAATTCCGAGGTTCATCTTTCCAACTTGCACCCCTATTTATAACTAGAGGTTGGTACAAATTACAACACCATTATATGAAGTGAATATGCAAAAACAAGTTTTCCTTTTCTACATAAAAAGCAAGAGTTGTAATCTAACTAGCTTCCATGCTACATGAAACTCCATGGGAGCTTGTTACCAAGGAGGCCAGAATTCAAGGTGATCAAGATACTATAACATTGATGCCAACACAAGCTTAATGCACAATTCCCAAGCTAACTTAACAAAAGGAAAAAACCAAAATAAGGGCTTGGTTGTTTCATCCTTATTACAAAATGGAAAGTTAGGCTAGGATACTCCTAGGTATTGCAAGCATTAGCTAAGAGGAATTCTACAAATAGGCATCAATTAGGAAAATATGGATTTCATCCATTCAAAATATAAGGCCACGACACATAATGGCATTGAAATAAACATTTGGATTGTGTACATGAAACTCTCCACAATTCTAAGGTTGAATTATGGAGGTCAAGTCCTACACCACTAGTTTTACATAGTTGTGATAGTTTTGGAGGTTGAGCCCTAGTTTGTTTGGGCAGTAGGGCAAGATCGTGAATGTTTAAGGAGGTCGGGTCTAAGGCCATATGTTAAAATATGTGATTTACTTGGGCTGTATTTAACATAGGTCCAAGTTATACTTGGGAGTAGGTCCAAGTTGCAGACCCGAAGTGCAGGTCCAAAGGTGCAAGATTGAGTGTCGATCCACAAATTTATTTAGACAAATGGTGCCTTGGAGAACCAAGATATAAAAAATGAAAATCATGCTACATGGAATGTGAAATCTGGAAGGTGGTGGAAATTTCAAGAGTTGTTTTTGTTTGGATGAGCCGAGAAGGGTCGCATGTGATGAAAGCCAATGATGGTTAGATAAACGAAATCTAGGAAGTTGTATTAACCAAGAGAAGTTGTGAAGTATTTTGAAGAAGTAGGTTGGTGCCTAAAAATTGCTAAGTTGGTGCTCAGCTAAGGGGATTGGAGTCTCCTGTAGGTTGGTGTTGAAAAATGGAAGCAAGAAAATCTTAATTTAATTTTCCCTTGAATTAAATTAGGAGAAAATCGAAATTCCACATCACAAAACAACTTGAATGAGTTAATTGAGTTGTTATCACTTAGTTAGCTTAGTTAATTCGAGTTGAGGGCTTAACTTGAGTTGTGTACATTAATTCCTAAATTTTAGGACCCTAGGTTGAGTTAAATTGAGTTAAAGTCAATTAAATTAGTTCCAGCTATTAGAGGAACTAGTAGGAGGTCTAGCAGTGGGGTGCAGTTTTAGTGTTCAACCAGTTAACTGGTCAATCGGCTTATTTTTAACTCATGCATGCATGAGATTCGAGTTACTCGGTTGAGATTGGAGTTCAAGGGCAGTGTACTATTAGTTGTATAATTATCTAAGTTGTACAGGTGCTGCATGCAGTCAGAGAAGGACCTATAGGGATTGCACAATTCTGGATGGGGATTTCCCTAATTAATAGGGGGTTAATTCCTTGAGAAACGGCGCGAGGAAATAGGGGCTTGGCAGGCAAGACAATTGGCTAAGTGTTGGCCAGAGTCAATCTGTGAGGCAGAGAGATAGATGATACTTGTGCATAGGTCGCTCAAGATTGAGCAAGCATTGTATTTCTTCTCTATTTTTTTACTAATGCAATACAAATAGAAAGGGGTTTTGAGCAGTTGCTTTCCCCTAGATAAATCCTTATGTATGTGTGTTAAATCATGTTGCATGTTTTTTATATAGCTTCTCAATCGTGAATTGTTTTTTGTCGATGAGTAGAGTATATTTAAGTCTTATGTTTTAGAACATTAATGAGCAGTATTGAATCTACAATTAATTTCTACAGTTGGTGCTTACGAAGTTGTTGGGTTGGAGCTTAGCTAGGAGACTAAAATTCCCTGTAGATTGGTGCCTATGGAATTTGTAAGTTGGTAATTATTGAGGATTGGTGTCCTCACATATGGTTGTAATGGATTGAAGATTGTTTACAAGTATTTCTTCTTCAAGTTTTGACTTACACTTTGATCTCTGTGTTGATAAATTGTGAATGATTGATTATGTGATACAAATTCAAGATCAACTAAGTGAACAACTATTAAAAGTAGCGAAATATTGATTCACCCTCCCCTCACCCCTCTCATTATTTCCAACAATTGGTATTAGAGTTGGATCCTTCAGACACAACCTATCAATTGGAAGGTATACCTCAAAAACTCAAATGGAAAAGTCAAGAAGTCGTGACTCCAAACCACCGAAATAAGTCTCCTCCATAGCCATTAATACCTAACCTTGTAAAGAAGATGAAGGAAATGACAAGAGATAATCATATCTAGAAGAAGGTTACACCCTCGATGTTGAAGCAAAATTTGTGAGGATGAGAAGACAAAATATAAGACTTAAAGAGTAGTTGCAAATCCTTGAAGAGAAGAATCATAACATTGATGAAATAAAAGTTGTTCTCCTAAGATGTCAAGCGAAGGAAGCTGAAAAGAGAGAAAAAAATGTTGTCAAGTCTTTCGAAGGAAAAGGTTGATAGATATGACAGGCTATAAGCAGAAGTTGATTAGAGACAAGAAGAGCAAGAGAAAAATTCCATTAAGTAATCTCCTTGAAAATCCAACTACAAGAAGCTAAGAGAAGAGAAGAAATGCTGAAAAGCTAGCTAAAAGAGAAAAAAAAAAAAAAAATTGTCACAGGCTTGAAGCAAAGAATGGCTCATTAAAGAATGAAGTAAACAACCTCAACAAGAACCTAAAAAGTTCTCAAATGTTGGATGATATTCTCAGCGATAAAATATCACCACTCAAAAAAAAAGGGTCTTGGTTATGTGGGCGAGACTTTCATACAAAGGAGATTCAAGCCTTAAGTAACCAAAAAATAAGATTGAAGAAAATATTGAAGGTTATGCTCATATTCTTCAAAGCCCTAACCATAGTGAAAGCAAGGGAAGAAATCAGGATGAGTTTGAAAGAGTTACTACAGCTCAAAGCTATGTTGATACCCTCAAGGGATCCATACTCAACACTAGCTATAGTGTAATAAGAGAAGAGGATCAGCAAAGAATTGAATCCTCTCCAAAGTAGAAAAAATTCAGAAAAACTACTATTTTATTTTTACTTTATAAGATGTTTATATCTCAAAAGATGTGATACTCTTTGAACCCTTGATGTATAAATCCAGTGTAATCTAAATCAATGGAAAAACATCATTATATTTTAAAATTATAATTATAAAATCATCGATTTTACCAACAAATCGCAGAATAATTACCTTTTGTTACATCCCTTCGGCCTAATTACCGGGTATTTAGTTAAGCCCTTTGGTTTTTCAAACGCATCTCCTACTTACCATTTCTTGTTCTTTCTTCGTGCATTGCCATTCATTGTGTCTGATCCACCAATTCGGCACGAAGTGGGATAACCGATCCTCTTTTTGACACAATTTCAGGTATGAAATTAGAAAGAATTCTTGTATGAAAGTCCATATAAGTCTAAACGGCAATATCACGTTCCCCAAACTACGATTCCAGATCGTAACAGGGGCTGTGAATCCACCCAAACGGTCAAATTCACGGATTCAATAATCATTCAATTTCAACGACTTTCATTTTGCTGGATTCTGGGCCCTCACCGAAAATGTGGCGATATAAATTCCCAAAATACCACGGCATTTGGCACAAGCCGTAAGAACCTTTTGCACAGGTGAACTGATCATATTGAAAGTTTGACTATTGCATTGGTAACACAAAGAAAAAGTGCTCTCAGCAAACCCATACCTGATACAGCCTGTTGCTACCAAAGTCCACAAGAAGACAGCGTGTTGACTTTTTGGTCTAAACACCTGCAAACAATCCATCAGACTGCCGCACTTATCATAAATGTTAACGAGTGTGCTCCGCGGAAATATGTGGGGTGAGAATCCGGTTGGAATGATGTGGGCAGGGACTAATTTTCTCGGTGACAAGTTTTTGGCCTTATTGGAGGCCTGCAACAGAGCAATCTACACAGAAACGTCTCCAGGGCGGCCCACATTATGCAAAATATGCAACGCCTCACTCAGTCGGTTCTATCTGTACCGCACATTGATGGATCATGGCATTGTGCTGGCGATTTGGTGTTACACTCTTTATTTATTAGAACTAGGAATTCGAAGTAGGAGGTTGCTTGCGAAATTTTTATTTTAAATAATTTCATAATCCAACAAATTACCAAGTTGATTAAATGTGATGTCCCTATATGGCACAAAACTTTTCTTGTTATCTCTCAAATGGCGTCCTGACTGCTGTTTTCTTTTGCAGAGCAAAATGGGGATGGGATTATTAATACCATGAAAAAGGTTCTTGCTGCAATCGGTACATGACACAAATTACAACTTTATGCAGCCCAATGGTGACAGTAATTCCTACCAGATTAGCCAAGCATCCTTTCTACTATAGCATATTGGCAACTTGCAAGTACTGTGCTCTGCTCAACTGTGATTCAAGGATTGATGGCAGTTTTCACATAGAGAGAACATGAAAGCTACCACAACAGCTGCTAAAACACAGCAAATACGCAAATACAAACATGTCAAATTTCCTAACTCACAAATTTCCATCGTTGTCATGCCATTTGTTTCCCTCTTCCTACTTAATTCAAAGAAGAAGTACATAGTACAACATATTTCTCCATAATCTATATGTATATGGATAACCATACATACATAATATATCAATGAGACTTGAACCTAGGTGTAGGTGAGGAGATTATCATCAAACCCTCTCAGCAACCTGGGATACACTCAATTGCATGCCAGTTGTGAAAATATAGAGCCCAGAACCATTTCACATTATCTACAGAGCATAAAAGGGTAATCCTTTTAATCAAAAAACCCCTGAATGACATCCCGCATGTACAGAATAACACCTGAATTCACAAGTGGGCATTCAAGACCAAACATATTTTTAGTAATTCCATGGTGCTACAATTTTCATGTACTCCACACCATGGACATCATCTAACTGCACACGATGTAAGCTAACTGAAACCACCATTGAAGAACAGCAAAATACACCAAGATCCCATAATAAAATGAAGTTGGAAACCATACCCATGCTATGTAAATTCATAATTACAATATGGTATGTACAAATCATAGACCAAAGAGGCAGAAAGTAAATTGAACGTTGTCTCAATTACAGAGTTCATCTAAATTCTTTCAGGTGTACAGATTGACAAGCTAAGATGAATTGTTCCTTAACTGTATCTACTATCAACTGCATCCCTATTATGGGATATACACCTGTCCACAGGTCAAATACCAAGGTCACCAAAAGGCTAAAATACCAATTTTTTTTATTTAAGAAATTAAACATGACAAGTAATCACTCTGAAATGCGAAAGGAGCGACATGAATCTTAATCTTAATATGAAGAGATGACATATGCTATAAATCTTTAATCTGATAAACCAGAAGAGATGACATCAGTGTCTGATCGAGGAGAATATAGTAATATGACAGGTCTAAAGAATCCTTCATTTGACAACTGAAGATAGATGACATAATTCCGAAAGAGAAAGAATGGTATTAGTCATATAAATAACATTTTTAACATTCCTGTCCATCTGTAATGACTTTGAAGAAGAAACCCCGAGATGAACATTAGAGATCAGCAAAAGTGATTATTTTGATTTTTTGGGTAGATTTTCCAGTGAATTTTGACCAAAATGTTAGATTTTCGGGCACTAGACTCAGTGCGCACGCACATACCCGATCTGGTAACAGCTTCCTATTAACTTTACACAGCTAATGAACTGAAACGCACTAATGTGTCCAACCAGAAACAAATTTAGCACAGCAGAACCTGTAACACCAGCATTATATTACACAAGTTCTGCCCGGTCAACAGTTCTTCATTAAATTCTTCTCAAAACCTACTCAGGCTCCATTATTGCGATAATGGCGAACGAGAAAATTACATATGCAACAATTATCCTGGATCTGATCCAACAGATCAAGCCTTAGATCCATCATCGATCTCGCTGATCTGGATTTTCTTTGCTGCAATGTGCTTTATCCTCGAACTTGGCACAACTGAGTATCTCACTCACAACAAATCTGCAATATTAGTACTCATACAGATCTTTCACTTACTTGATAGAATCTCCCTCAATGTCTCCTGCCCCTGCTTATGTGTCTGTGCTCTCTTGCTGGCCACAGGTCCTCTCGACCCTCCATAGGCTCTCTTGCCAACCACCACAAGCCCTCTTGGCCCTCCACTGGTTGCCACCTTCCACAAGCCTACTCTGAGGCCTACTCAGCCTTCTCCTCCACAAGATGCTCTCTTGCCGACCACCGTAGGCCCTCTCGACCCTCCATAGGTCGCCACCTTCCACAAGCCCTCTTAGACTTAAAAGGTTTGAGGCCTACTCGGCCTTCTCCTCCACAAGATACATTCTTGTCGACCACCTTCCACAGGTCCTCTCAGCCCTGAAGGGATCTGAGGCCTACTTGGCCTTCTGCTCCACAAGCTCTCTTGTCGACCACTCCACAGGCCCTCTAGGTCCTCAAGGGATCCAAGGCCTACTCAGCATTCTCCTCCACAAGATGCTCTCTTGTCAACGACTCGGCCTTCTCCTCCACAAGATGCTCCCTTGCCAACCTACCACAAGCCCTCTCAACTCTCCACAAGTCTAAGGCCTACTCGGTCTTCTCACAAGATGCTCTCTTGCCTACCACCTTCCACAAGCCCTCTTGGCCCTCAAAGGTTCTAAGGCCTACTTGGCCTTCTCCTCCACAAGATGCTCTCTTGCCAACCACAAGAATGAATCACTCACCCTTGTACTTTTCCAAAGAATGAAATACCATGAGTTATCAGAATACCATGGGTCTTATCTGAATACTATGGATCTATAACGTGGGTCATCAAAATACCATTGATCTATGGGTGCAAAGCCCCATCACTTAGCCCATTTGCCCCACACATGAGAATACTCCCACTGCTACCCAAATCATCAATATAAAATCTGGTAAGAAATGAAGATCAGCAAGTAGTAGTCCAACAAGGTGACTTTTATTTATTTTTTGGTAGATTTTCTGACCAATTTTGATTAAAATCTGATAAAAATTTGGGAAAATCATAGTTTTAAGTTGCTTAAGTTTGCGCAATACAAGGACTCCAAGGGTTTTTCAGAATGTTGAATCCAATTTTGCATCCAAAAACACAATTTATACAAAACATTACGATCTCACTAAAAATCATATCACCAAATTTCAGAAAAGAAAAAAAAAACCAAAAAGTCACCTGGTTTAAATGTGATATTGTACCAATCAGCAAAAAAAATATTTTGAATAAAATATTGAGTCCCTTTCCAAGAGAGCACGATTTTCCATGTAAAGAGGCTCAAATAAGGCATGCAACTAAGGCCTATATACTAAATGGGCAAGTACACTATAATGATCTTGGGAGAGGGCACAATAACCATGCTTTTTGGGAGGAATTTTTAAGCTTCACCAAATGGTAACAAAAAATAGTAACAGCAGCAAAAAAAAGACCACTTAGCGTGTCCAAGTCGAAGCTCGTAACCACCTATTTGACACTGAAGCTATATAGCCACAATCACACATGGCCAATTTCACACAAAATATCATCACACTTTGGCAAACACTTATGCCCTTAGTGACATCCCTGGTTACCCTTTTTCGTTTTATTGTAAATTAAATAAATTACTGGGCTGAGTGGGGACACAGATTCCAAAGCTGAGGTGGAGTGGGGAAGACTGCTTGGGATGTGGATTTGTTTGATGGAAGCCATGGAGGTTGACATGTATGCACAAAGGACAGGTTGCAAAAATATCAGGGATAGAGGATTAAGTGGCACCATGAGGATTAACACTTATGCCCTTAGTGACATCCCTGGTTACCCTTTTTTGTTTTATTGTAAATTAAATAAATTACTGGGCTGAGTGGGGACACAGATTCCAAAGCTGAGGTGGAGTTGGGAAGACTGCTTGGGATGTGGATTTGTTTGATGGAAGCCATGGAGGTTGACATGTATGCACAAAGGACAGGTTGCAAAAATATCAGGGATAGAGGATTAAGTGGCACCATGACGATTGGCCTGCAAGATTCTAGCAGGAAGACACAAACAAACTAAGGATGACAAAGAAAACCCAATAGATAAATCAAAGAGACAGGGGATAGCTGGTAGGTTTTCAAGGGTTGAAGAAAGCTTGGCCAGGCTGGGAACTCGAGATGACTATCACTACCACAAAAAAAAATCCCCGAGGAATATTGAAGAGATGTCGCTGAGCTTACAAGGAAAAAGAGGGGGTCTATATTTTTTCTCAACGACTGGTATGGTCCCTATAGAAAATGCACTCCAAAACCTATGGATATTTACAAGGAGCTTTCGAAAGAGAGGAGGCTCAGAGATTGCGTTTCTCTCGCGTGACAAAGAGAAGAAATCATTTGAAGTGTATTATGCAAGCATGCCATGGTTAGCTTTGCATTTGCAGACAACAGTGGGAAGAAATTGTCTCGCTAATTCGAAATTCTTGTTTCCCAGCGTTGATCATTTTGGGTCTAGATGGGAACACAGTACCGACTGATGCAGTGGTCCACATACGAGACTATGGGATCTGAGCTTACTTGTTTGCAATAGATCGACTAGATGAGATTGAAATTGAAGGAAATGCAAAATGAGAAGCACGAACTCTAGAGTCACTCTTGATTTATGATGCGAGTAACTTTGTTGTCAAGCATGGAGGTGCCTAGGCTCTAGTATATGAGCTCGTGGGTAAGACAGTTAGTCTTATTTCTTTGCCCATTGGTATCTTCCTTGCCGAAGTTTCACTCCAAATAGAGGTTTACCACGAACCTATGTTGCAGGAAACGCAATTTTTAGTGGCGTAGCAGTACCTGGGACAGCTTGAAACATCGAAACGGGCTTGAAACGCCTCTGAAACATCGTCGGTCGTACCGTACAGCATTTCGCGATTTCGAAATGTCGGACGATACGGTCGCTGACGTTTCAGCCAAACAGATCGAGTTTCAGCAGCCGTAAAGCAAAAAAAATACAATTTTTTGGGCCTTTTGCGGCCATTTCAAGGAGTGGAAAGAGGACATGGGCCCCATCTAACACTGAAACACACTAATAAACCAATTTTTATGTGGTTTTTAGCTAAATTTAATAATAAAAAAATTCAAATGGAATTCTCTAGAAGATGAGAAGAATAGAATTCTCTAGAAACCCTATGAGCCTCTTCTTTTCTTTAAAAATGCACTCATTCACTCATTTCTCACACATTGTTTTGCAAGAAGAACTTCCTATAGCAGCAGCAAGGAGTTTATTTGTGTTTTGGAGCGTGGGCAGCAAGAGCAAGGGCATGGGCAGCAAGAGGAAGAGCGTGGGTAGCAGCTAGTTGGGTGATTTTTTCATTTCATAATTTTGCATCATTCATGGCTTCTCAAAGTAGTGTTTCAAGTGCCCCTAAATTGGGTGAGTTTTTCATTTTGTATTATTGTAATTTTGCAGCATTCATGGCTTCTCAAAGTTGTGTTTCAAGTATCCCTAAATTCACTCAAGCAAACAGACAGCAAGAATATTATCCTCTATGGAAGTATGTTACCAAAGTGAAGCAGATGGGTTCTAGTTGTTGGGGTTCCCATGTTTTGGCCAGATTGGCAAGACCAAAAGATGAGACAACATCAGAACCACTTTGGGGCCCTAGAATCTAGCCCTCCTGGACCCGGAGAGGGATCTCTCCAAATAGAGCAAAGAATGGTATATCTTTGAAGCTCAAAATGAGATGTTAGGCTAGGTATGAAGCACAAAGGGGGGTTTTTAAATGATTTGGTTGGTTGGTCGCTGGGTTGGTCATGAGATCATGGACTGAGAAAGTAATGGAAGGAAAAGAACAAAACAGTAGGATGTTTCAGCAAAGAGGATAGGTCAAGAAAGTGCCATCCATTGGGCTATGGAGTCATGAAAGGTGATTACATGCAACAACTAGCCAAAGCTTTCAGAGGGCAAGTCATCTAATACTAAAGGATCTTTAGATTAGATGGTGGGATGTAACATCAAGGAAAGAAAGTGAGAGAAGGAAAGCGACCTAATTTCTGTCTATAGATCAGGTCAGAGGTCATTTGACTCCAGACCTGCTTGGACATACTCATAGGCAACTCTCAAAGGAGGGACAAAGGGGCAGCTTATAGATCGGACCAGAGGTCATTTAACTCCGGGTCAGCTTTAGCATGCTCCAAGGGAAAACAGAGATAAGTTTAACAGAGAGATCTTAGAAAGGCCAGCTGGTCGCACAAGGATCCTAGTGGACAGGGCTAACTCTAATCTCTAGTGTTCCCAAATCTTCCAGCTTAAACCCAACAAGAACATCTAAAGACAGATTCATTTAATTCATACATCAGCTAGCAGCATAAGGAACTACTACACTGGTTAAATTAACTGAAAACAACCCTTAGATAACACATTTAGCAGAAAACATAGAAGGCAAGGAGAGCAAAAGCATAGGGTACCTAACAAGGGTAAATCCTATACCATATTTCTGATGCAAGCCAGCAGAAAATGAACATTATGAAAATGTAATAAACAAAGTTAGAAAAACATCACCAATAGTAATAGACCAAGATCCTGTGAAATGTGCTTTGATTAATTGATGCAAAACCAGTCACATACACTGAGCTCAATGGTTGTTACAGTCCCAACTTATCCTCCCAGCCTACTACAATACAAACTACTCTGCTACTTTCTCCCAGAACTGTTCTAACAATCAAAACTGAATCCCTCTGACTACAACGGCAGCAGCCGAACAACAACCTTTTACAATATGTTCTCGGGAATTCTTATAGGAGAAAGAATAACAGGAGTAGATGTAAACTTAAATGCAGCATTAAAACTCTGAAGCAGCAGGAGGGCCGAGGCTCATTCTGTATAAATTCTGAGCATTAATCTTCTGCGCTTTTTCAAATGGAAGAGTGATCTTCGCCAGGCTGCAGTTTACTCAAGGTATGTCTTTGATGTACTTGCTGTAGCATTTTGTAGAATTCTGGTGAATAAACCGAGGTGTATGGACAACTGTGGGGTTTGCCATACTGTATAACTAATGCAATGGCAGCATAGGACTGTTGTCAAGGCTGGAAAATCTCTCTAGAACACGGCATAGGATGAGAAATGTATGGGTACCTTGTCCTTTTATGGAAGAACGTTCTGCTGATATGAAAACCTTGATGGTATGGATTTCTGTGCTATGGACCTTCTGCGCGATCCACGGGGTCTTTGATTTTGGTACCCTGCCTTCCAAAATACCTGAAGAAGCTCAAAAGTCTTCTATTTCTTGCCTCGAGCTCTCTACTGCTCCCGTACGGTCTCTGTTTGTGCAATTTGAGCTTTAATGGCGCCGGATAGGGTTTGCAGAGTTTAAATTCTGTCCTTTGATGAAATCTATGATGCAGACACCTTTCCGGACATTTTTCTGTAAAACCAGGCTCTAAATCCAGCTCCTGTGCATTGTGCCTTAATAATAGTGCGTATGGACCATGGCGGGTTTTACCACCTGATAAACCTGCAAAACACGAAAATGGTTACAAAAAACATTTATGGGAAGGGTGGTATGGATGAACGTGATAGTGGCAGCGTGGCGCAGACGAGGATGATGACTGCAGGGGCAACAATGGAGGAAAACATGACACAGTGGAGAATGCATGGGAAAACGTTGAGGCGGACGTTTTAACGTAAAAACTTTGACCTTGGGACGAACATATAACGGGGGCGAGCGAATGTACGGTGAGACACGTGGAATGGTGACGTGGCAGGAACAGGCGATGGCGGGATAGTCAACGACGGGGGCAATCAAATCTGGACCGTCCGATCTCGGAGGAGATCGACGGCTGGGAACACGGCGGAGGGCGATGGACAGTGGGCCAGGGGTACAGAGACCATAGATTAACCCGCGCACAGCTTCGTGGAGCGACAACCGTTAGATGGGCAATCACAGATCGGACGGCTGATGGCGATATCGCTCCGCGTCTACGGACGAACGATAACGCGCGATGAGATAGCGGTTTTGGAATAGTGTCGCTGCCACGCGTCGGATGATGTATGGAATCGCTGGCCGATCGGAAAATACCGCCTACCTCCGAAAAGCGGTGCGATAGAAACCGGATGGTTTTGGAATAGTGTGCGGCAGGGACCACAGGGGCAGGTGCATTCTGGACCGTCGATCTGGCGGGTAAATGAACGGTGGAGATGCGATCTGAGCGGTGAACGAGTAGGGTAATGGACGCTGCGGGGATCGCGACGACCGTCCGATCTGTATAGATCGACGGCTCAAAACGCTTCCGATATTCAAATGCGGTAAGCGCCTTCCGCCTTGGCGCCTAGTTCTAGCGCCGCGGTCGCGTGGGGAGAAAGATTAAGGGGGCTAGGCTGAAAGGGGCTAGGCCTTAATATAAGGTAGAAAGTGGGTTATTTTGGCCAATTTTAATGCTTTTGAGGCCAAAGAAAGGTAACGATAGAGAGGGAAAGGGTTTATCAACCCAAACCAAGAGTATTTGGAGGGTTTAAACGGGGTTTTGGGAGGATTAGAGGATTAATGAAGAAAGTTTAGAAAGGGGAAAAGAGGGTGGAAAGGAAACTCAGAAAAAGGGACAACAGAGTGAAATGGGACATTTTGCAGGGATACCAGGGGCAAATGAGACCCTTTTGGAGCACAGTTTTGTAATCAGAGAGGCTTTATAATGGAAATCAGCAAAGGGGACTTCATCATAGGGCAAAGGCACAGAAGACTTCAAGGATGATGTGTTTTCAGAGAAAATGCATTCCTTGAAGACTCAAAAACTTTTTAGCCCCCTGTTTGCTTGTCAAAAATTTATTAGGGGCTAACACTAGTGTGGGAATGAAAGTGCAATTTATGCAAAAATGAAAATACCTTCAAGGGCTCTTACACAACAGTGAAAGCTCACATTTTGCATGAAGAGATAAAGGGTATTGATGTGTGTGCACATACCAAAAATGCAGAGGTGAGGGCTAAATTCAAGAAAGAGAGCGATGATACTCAAAGGTTGAAGGATCAAAGAACCAAAATCGGCATGGGCACTACCAATCCTCGCATGTCTGATAGCATTGAGCCAAGGATTGTTCAGGAAGCAAGAAAGAGGAGGGCATTAGAAGTAGAAGCAGAGTTATCAAAGCCATCAACTCAAATTCAAGATGACAAATTGTTGAAAATGCTCTATAGTCAAGGGAGAGAAGAAGCTGACTCCAAAGTGGCAAGGGTCATCTTTGCTTGTGGCATCCCCTTTAATGTGGTTCAATCCCCATATTGGCAGGATTTGGTGAGAACGATTAATAAAGCTCCTCAAGGTTACAGGGGCCCAAACTATGAAAAAGTCAGAACAGTTTTGCTGAAGAAAGAGAGGCAACTTCTTGATGATGTTCTAAACCCAATTCGTAGCTCATGGGGTAGTATAGGGGTTTCTATTATCTCAGACGGCTGGACCGATACAAGACACAGGCCTTTGATTAATGTCATCGCATCATCACCAAAAGGAGAAATGTTCATCAAAGCATAAGATTGTTCGGGTGAGATTAAGGATAGTAAGTTCATTGCTGATATTTTAATTTCTACTATTAAACAAGTAGGGTTAGAAAATGTGGTGCAAGTTATCACAGATAATGCACCTGTTTGAAAAGTTGCAGGCTTGATTATGAGAGTAGATACAATCACATATTTTGGACTCCTTGCATTGTCCACAATTTGAATCTGATTTTAAAAGAGATTGAGGCAAAAACAGAATGGATTAAAGAGGTCACAGGGCGGGTTAGAGAGATTATAAAATCCATCACCAACCACTACCAATCTCAAGCAATATATCGAGAATACTCCAAATTGGAGTTGTTGAAAGTTGTTGAGAGTCGAGACACGATATGCCTCAAACTTCATCATGTTGTATCGTCTTGTTGATGTTAAAAATGCATTAACGAGTATGGTGGTGGATCCAACTTGGGCTGAGTGGAGACAGGCAGATTCAAAGAAGGAAAGTATGGTGAGGAGGGTGTTGGTTGATGAAGATTGGTGGAGCAAGATTGATTTCTTGCTCAAGTTCACATCACTTGCATTTGATCTTCTCCAAGCTGCAGACACAAAGAAACCTTTCCTAGGAGAGGTTTATAATGGCAAGGATACCATGGTTGAAAAAATTGTGGAAATTATTACATAGGAGGCTCCCACTCTTCTTTTTGTGGATTTTGATTTTGCTGAACAAGTGAGGTCCATTATTGTTACCAGGTGGAATAGCTTCAACACTCCATTGCACACTTTGGCACATGCTCTTAATCCAAAATTTTATGATGAAGAATTCCTTGTTGAAATCAATGGGAAGAGGAAGGCTCCACATAAGGGCAAGGAAGTGGCCAATGGAGTGAAGAAAGTCTTTCAAAGGATATTTCCAGCTTCTTTACAGACTAATGTAAGGCAAGAATTTGCCTGTTTTGTTGCTAGATTAGAGGATTTTGCAGACATATCAGCTTTGGATGAGAGGAGAACCATGGACCCAGTTAAGTGGTGGACTTGTTATGGGGCAAGTGGTGTTCATTTGCAAAGTCTTGCCACTCATATTCTATCACAAGTGGCAAGCTCTTCTTCGGCAGAACAAAATTGGAGCACCTACAATTTCATTTATAGTGTGAAGCGCAAAAGGTTGGGATCGCAAAAGGCAAGGGACCTTGTATATGTGCATTCAAACCTATGCTTTGTGTCTCGTAGGGGTGAAGAATACACAAGTGAACCT
This sequence comes from Pinus albicaulis, assembly GCA_034641835.2. Lineage (NCBI taxonomy): Eukaryota > Viridiplantae > Streptophyta > Pinopsida > Pinales > Pinaceae > Pinus > Pinus albicaulis. The sequence goes on from MU968363.1 coordinate 14,289,167, forward strand.
CATAAAGATTGGGATGCAGATGTAGAATGTCTAGATTTAGAGCTCTCTCTTTCTGCTCTTGATATTTGTGCCAGTGGTGATGCAAGTGCAACTGGAAGCACTAGTAGAGTTGCCTTTCCTGCTGAACAAGCATCTTGTTCTATCTTTGTTAATGAGGATGAGGATTTTATTAGTAATGATATGTTAATGTAGCCGTGATTGTCTTTAGTTCATGTTTTATTTCAGTTTTAGCACATGTAGCCTCACATATAAAGGTTGATTTTGGAGTCTTGGATGTAAAGCCTCATCTATAAAGGCTAATTTTGGATATTTGCATCATGTAATCATCTGTTGGAGTTAATATAAATTTGGATTTCCTTCTAAAATGTCATTTATATGTCTCATTCTTTATTTTCTTGCAAAATAATGTGTTATAATTTATTTAATATTGATTATTTATTATTATTATTATTATTATGACGCTTTGGCCGCGTTTCCATTTTCCAAGGGTCACATTTCGAGCCGTTCTCGTTTCGGAAACTTCTAGACGTTTCGGCATTTCGTGGAACTTAGCCACAAACTCAAAGAAAGAGGAGAAGATTTTCAAATCATTCTCGTTTCTATGGACTGAGATCAGGAGATTGTTGGAAGACTAGTACGAAGGCATGGCTGGCTCTTCCATTTGGAGAAAAGATCAAGAAGAATCTCTCACAGTATTTCCATGTTCGAGGCATCCCATATTTGATCGTGGTCAGTCTAGATGGGAAAATTGTGACAAATAAAGCCAGAAGCGCAATGTCCACTCATGGAACCAGGGCTTATTCATTCGTTGATGCTCATTTTCAAAGGCCGCAGAAGAAGATGAAAGAACCTGTTGAGAAATCTCCCGCAAAAATTAATACAGCCAGCATGAACACCAACTTGTACTGACACAAAGGCCTGTGTTCGTCTATGATGGATGCAACAAAGACTGTAGCACGTGGTCCTATTATTGCAGAAAGAAAAGGTGACTACGATCTTCATCTAGAATGTGTTTTGAAAGATCAACAGGACCAGGGAAACCAAGAAAAAGGACAGGATACAGTCTTACAGATACTGTGGTGGATGAGAACAGTGAGCCAGCAAGAATAATATGTGATGGAGATGTCTATACCAAGCTTAAGTTTAATCATGATAAAGGAACTAATCATATCTCCTCTAAACCTTGTAAACATTCATGATATTTGGGGAATTCCTTATATGTCGGTATTCAGGGGGCGTCCTCTGCGTTCTACAGAAGATTATGCAGACCAATTTGACTAGAAAGAAGCAAGAAACCCTCTTGACAAATTTGAGGAGCATTAAAGCAGAGCAAGGTGTATTGGTATTTTGTCAAAAAGGTTGGTCAAAGGAACTTCTTGTAATATAAGATTGTCACCTCTAGCATGCTCATCAATAGATTCTGTAAGATGGGCAAAGGATATAAAACCACCAGCATTTCGATGGAATATATACTGGAGTAGAGTATCAATTGAGATGTTGTTACTTCCTCCACTTCGATGAATTTTTAGTACAAGCAAGCGTTATTGCATGTTGTCGTGAAAACAGGCAATGCATAAGCAAGTCCCTCAACTCACACTCTGGAATCCGACCCGGGGGTGATTGGGCTGCAAGATAGACTTCAGTGCTGCCCACCAACATAAGGTTGGGTGGAGAGTTGCAGTCCCCGACTCAGTTGCCCAATTTATATTGAGATAAGTATCTAATGCCATTGCTGTGTGAATTGAACCTCCTGTCTACATTTTGGACTTATTTGGATATCAACTAACTGTGTGAATTTGCTCATGTTTGGATGGTATCCAAATTGCTAGCATCTGAATTGCTGGTTTCCACATAATATAGTTAGAATTCTTGAATGTGATTGTTAAAATAAAAGCTGCTTTCTCTCTCAAGGACTTTTCAAGGTTATATATGTACTGTCATGCTTTAACATTGCTGTGGAATATGGACAGGTATGAGGTTTGTGCGAATTGATTGTTTTTACATTTAACCTAGTGTTTGGGCATTATTATGGAAGCATGCCCCCGATGGAATTAAGGCTTGACAGTCTTTAGGTGAAGCTCCATACTCATGTTTGGAAGTACACTCATGTGATAATGAGCAAAGTGTCTAGCAATGGAAATTGTCATTATAATATTTGCTTGATCCTTGAAGCATCTTGACTGTGTTGTATTGCAAGCTATATAAATGACTACTGAAGTATAGGTTATAATTTGGGCAGCTGGTCATGTATGCATCATCTATTATGGGTTATGTTTCAGTTGGTACTGGGAGTTGTATATTTTCTTGGGCTCTGATTTTATGGTTCACTAGTGTTTGAAAGACCGGTTGATTATTTATCAAGAAATTGTATGAAATATCTCCTCATGCTTTCTCAAAACTCACCTAATCTCCTAGATATCATTGTCAACGAGCTTTGACATATCTAAACACAAGTAACTGTGCCTGGATTGGTGCCTTGGTAATGTTGAAATGTCCTGCGATCTTTGCCTATGACAAGATGCAATAGCCCTAATTGGACAATACCAAGACTAGCCCAATTTCCTCATAGGAAAAGCACAGCCATTTCCTCATGGAATTCATTGTATCAGAGTGGCATTGATTCTGATGCAATTGCTAAGAGACTTGCAATAAGTATACTTTTGGCAGTGCTCTCAAGGCATTAGCTAGCTTGGGCATAAAAGAACAGAGCGAAACCTGACCAATGGTGATAAAAAATAGGGCCATTACCCAACCCAATGAATATTGGAAAATCTTCATGCCAGTTCTATGGATGCCAATTTAAGTAAGAGTATTGGACTAACTCTGTTGAATCCTAGTGAATCCATGTTGGAAAGAAATGAGGAGAATTACACTGATAGTATTTTCAAATGAACTCATTTTCCAATGTACCAATCCCCGCTATAACAACCAGATTGTACGCATGCATCTTTTAGGGTAGAAAGTACCCTTGTCTATATGTATTCTAAAGGTGGTAACATAGAGGATGCATGTTGCAGCCATTCTAGTTAATTCTTCTATCTGAGTGGAATAGAAGTACGATGAGATACGATGTCTAATTTATGAAAAGTGAAATTACACCATTCAAGCAATTCCTGATTTTGGCTCACTACGTTTTCAAGTCATCCAGCATTGTTTGATATCTTGACAGAAGGAGGTCAGAGGGATTCAGTGTAGAATGGAAAGGTGGCATGGGCATTTCAGATGGGTTTGGTGTAGACAAAGGGGAGGAGACAGTCATTTCAAGAGTACATGATGACATAACTGAGATAAGAAAAGAATATTAAGATGAGCAAAAAGGGGGCGCAGCACTACTCTTTGAATGGAATGAGGAAATTCAAGTTTTTATTGAGGGGTTTTGAGAGCTGAGTTCAAAGGGATTTTTACCAGTATTACATATTTGAGAAAAGGGGGGAAATTGCAAATCAATTTGCTATTAAATTTCCAGCAAGATTAACTTCTGAGCAGAAAACTGGTATCAAAGGACATAGAAACCTCCAAATCAATTAAACTACGTGCTCATTTATTCACTGTGTGTATAGATTGAATTTGGAAATTAAAACCAAGCATAGATAGATGGTGGGAGATTCTCCTTGTCAAGGCTGGATTGGTAGTTGAAGGCAACTACCAAGTGCACCATGGATGCTTGGACTGTGATACTGATACATGTAATTTGATGGCCCTAAGAACCTTTGAAACGACCAATGAGAGGCCTACAATATTCATTCAATCTAATTCCATAAAAGAAAGTCCCAAATCAGTACATGCTTTGACATCTTCTCCAGAGTCTCTATACATACAGAGAATCATCTTGACATTTCACAGATTCAAATGCCATTCCCATTTCCAGTTGATGAGAAGAGTCTTCCTATAATTTATCTCTATGGTTATTATGCAAATGAATTATATGGGGCAATATCACATTTTATTATGCATCTATCTAAAGGGAAATATTCTTGTTGACAGCCCTTGCTATTTAGAATGTCTTGCACATAATCTAGAAGGCTCTCCAATGTGATCGTGTTCTACGAATGCATGAGGAGATATAGAGGGTTTCTGTTTCATAATTTTATAAACCATTGGAAGCACTGTTTATTGGGAATTAGTTAACAGTTTCAAACAACAACTTGAACCTTTTGGAGGAGTCTACTGGTTTCATTAATTCAACATTACCTTACTGGATGTATCGAATTTTCTTGGCTTGAGGTTTTAATAGGGGAAGTTTGAGAGGAATGTGCTCTTGTGCTCAAACATTATCTCTACGTCAGGGAAAAGATATTTGTGTGGATGATTGTCCATTTGTGTTTGTAAGCAAGTTTGGAATGTTGACCACAATATCCATCCTGTGTACATCTAGGACTTAGATAATTAAATATGGAAAAGACATCTATTTAAGTAATGTGCTTTCCTCTTTATTCTAGTACTGACAAAGTAAGATCCCTTTCTTGTGCCATCTCCATATTTGTATGATTAGCCACTCATCACAGTAGATGCCAAACGGTGTGCCTTGTTTTAATGTTAGATAACTGAGATGACAATGACAAGAGTAATTTTAGGTCAAATAGGTGCACAGTTACCAAGATAGCTCTGAAACCGGATTCGTTGGGGAGGGGCCAAGAATCCCGAATCCTCCGTATCCGATACAATACAGAGAGATTCGTACCCGATTCTCCAAATTCGTCTGTATCCGTACAGGTTACGTCGAATCCCGACCGTACCCTGTACGGATACGGCCGAATCCCGTACAGCCGGATTCGTGCGGCCAAAAAGTGTGAATTTGAGTCATAAAAATCGGATTTCTCTCATTCTTTCTCACTGATTTTTGTTTGTGAAGTGAGCAAGGAGAAAGGGAGTTTTTTCAAAGAGATTCGAGCATCCGGTAAGTGCACTATCCCTCTATATTTTGCATTTAGTCTGCTGTTAGTGTTTGCATGTGCATATGTTTTATATATTTGGTCATTTTTGTTTATTTTTTTTACAGTGTTCATGGCTCAATCAAAGGCAGCAAGATAGGGGCAAAGAAAGGGGAAGAATGTCCCCATTGGAGATGCCCCTCCTGTCCCTGTTTCATCAGGGTCTGCAAGTATACCATCTATTGGAAGTGGGGCTGCAACAGCAGCTTCAAATGTGTAGGGAAAACAAACTCATGACCCCAGATACCCATTGTGGAAATATGTGACAAGAGAGGCAGGGGCAGGCAAAAAGGGAAAGGGAGGAGGAAATTGTTCATGGAAATGCAATATATGCAACGGCCATTTCACTTCCACATATTTCCGTGTGAAAGCTCATTTGTTGGGTTTGCCAGGTTGTGGCATTAAATGTTGTACAGCTATTGAATTGCCACAAAGGAAGGAATTGGAGAAAGAGCAATTTGTTGGTGTAGCAACTGTGGCATCAAAATCAAAACAAAACAAGAATGATGACCCCCTTCCATTCTTAAGGAAAAGCAACAACAAGTTCCCTTTTGAGAGTTTTAGTAGGGGACAATCAGCAAAGAGAAAGGCAACTGCAATTGGTCCAATGGACAAGATTTTTCAAAAAGAGAAGAGGAAAGAGCTTGATCTCACCATTGCATTTTTTTTCTATCAGAACTTCATATCTTTTAATGTTGCACAGTCACTTCTATTTATTGAGATGTGTCGAGCTCTTAGTCATGGGGCTCCATCAGGGTATGTGCCTCCTGGGTCAGAGAAGCTTAGAACCACATTGTTGACAAAGGCAAAGAAAGAGGTGGACAAAATGCTTGAGCCTATTAAATCAGCATGGCCAACATCTGGGGTTAGCATTGTTTTTGATGGATGGACAGATCCAATGCGCCACCCACTCATCAACTTCATGGTGTCATCCTTGAATGGTCCAGTTTTCTTGAAAGCAGTGGATGAACTTGGACAGTACAAGGATGCACAATATATGGGTGAATTATTTATTAAAATTATTGAAGATGTAGGTGTCGATTCTTGTGTGCAAATCATTACAGATAATGCACCTGTTTGCAAGGCTGCTGGCATGATTGTGGAAGCAAAATATCCACAAATATTTTGGACACCTTGCATTGTCCATTCATTGAACTTGGCACTGAAATCTATTGCCTCTTATGTGCTTTGGATTGGAGCCATTATTGAGGATGCACGGCATATCCGCAACTTTGTACAAATCCATACAAATGCCCTCACTATCTACAAGGAGTACAGCAATCTATCATTGTTGAAGATTGCGGATACACTGTTTGCCTCTTCATTCATCATGTTGAAGAGGTTGAGGGAGGTCAAGACCACTCTCGAGGCCATGGTTATTTCAGAGTTTTGGTCTTTTTGGAGAAAGATGGATCAAGCAGCCTCAAAGAAAGTGAAGGACACAGTGTTGGATGATCTATGGTGGGAGAAGGTAGATCTAGTTATTCAAATCATGGAGCCTATCATTTTCTTGCTTCGATATGCAGATAAAGACCAACCCATCCTAGGAGAGGTTTATGAGGGATGGGATTCCATGATTGAGTTTGTGAGGACCATTGTTTTACAGAGTCAATGCCCAGAGTATGAGACATCACCAGAGGCCTTCTTCACCAGCATACAGGATATTCTTGTCATTGTTTGGCTCACGCCTTGAACCCAAAATACTACAGCCATGAGTGGCTGAATGGTGGACCTTCCCGCAAATTCCCTCCTCACATGGATGGTGAAATCTCATAGGGGAGGAAAGATGCATTGAGGAGGATTTTTCAGGAGAGGGCATCCCTTGATGAGGTGGAGGATGCCTTTGCAGAGTTTTCCACTGGCACTGGGCGATTTGCAGGCTATGATGTGATTCGAGACAGGGGGGCTAAGAAGCCCTATTCTTGGTGGGCAACTCATGGAGCAACAAGCCCTCCTCTACAGCAGTTAGCCATGAGGCTCCTCTCTCAGGTGACTTCACCCTCTTATTGCGAGAGGAATTGGAGCACATATGGGAATTTGTATAGTGTGAAGAAGAGTAGGCTTTAGCAGTCCAGGGCAGAGACAATGGTGTATGTGCACACCAACCTTCGTCTCATCTACAGGCAGAGGGAGGATTAGTTGAAGGGAAAGACAAAGATGTGGGATGTCTTTCCCGATGATATGGGTCTGGATAGCAGTGTTGAGTTGGCATTGGCCAACTTGGATCTCAATGCGCCAGTGCTAGAGCCTATCACATTTGATGATGCCGATACAGTAGAGGCGTCATCCTGCACACCAGCAGATGCAGAGATGACAGAGGAGGAGGATGCAGCAGAGGAGAGCAGTGGTGAGCATGATGATCAGGATGAGGACAATGATGTTGATTATGATGATGAGGATTGATGACTCATTAACTCTGACTCATTGAGGCTTCAAGCTTGTAGTCTTGTAGACTGTAGTTTTTTTTTATTTTCTATTTCAATTTGCCATTGGCATTGTACTTATGTAACACATTTTGATTCTGATGACTTGATGAGAAAACTACAATATCTTACTATCTTCAATCTTGTCTTTCTGAGTAAATTTGACAATTGTATGATGTATCAAATTTCAATGTATCCTATATGAGTATCTAAGATCTTAAATCTATGTTTGAATCAATGAATTTGTATGAATTTGTGTAAAAAATATCTAATTTTTAATATATATATATATATATATATATATATATATATATATATATATATATAACGTATCGTATCCCGAAAGTGTCATCTTCCAGGGGTCACCGTATCCGAATCCGATTCTCGAATCCCCGTATCAGGTGACTTAGCAAAACAGTTAGCTTACTTAACGCTGAAAACTTATGTTAAGCTGTTGTAAACCTTTACCTAACCTTAGAACATAAAATAAGAACTGATTTTTTGGTTTTAGGGAGAAAACTAATACCTACTATATTTTTTGGGTATATTTTTATGGGCATATGAGGTCAACAAAATACCCCCTTGCGAGGATGTGAGTGGCTCTAAGTTGGTTTTGTTGAAAATGGAAACAAGAAGATTCTTCTTTTTTAATTTTTCCTTAATTAAATTAGAAGAAAATTGTAATTCCACATCATATGATAGCTTGTACGAGCTAACTAAGTCATGAAGACTTTGTTAGCTCAGTCAATTCGAGTTTGAGGGTAAAATTAGAGGCATGTAGAGTTATCTCTAAGTGTTAGGGGGTATAGTTACAATTTATTTTGAGTTATAATTATTTACCTTGATTATTTGAGTTTAATCAGTTTAACTAGTTCTAACTGAAGGAGGAACTAGTGAGAGATCAAGTGAATTAAATCTAATTTAATTCACATGCAGTGATCAATTAGATAACTGATAATTCGCTATAAATAGTTGTTGCGTGTCAGTTTTGTGGAAGCCCAAGTTGAGATTGGAGTTACAGGGAAGTGTACTATCAGTGGTATAATTAGAAAATTGTACAGATGGTGCACGGAGTCAGCAAAAGGCCTTAGATGTATTTCGTAATCATTAATTAGGAATTTCCTAATTAATAGGGGCTCAATTTCCCTAGGTATTGCGTAAGCAAGGCAGGGCATCCAGAGGCAAGATATTGGTTAAGTATTGGACCAAACTTACTTAGGATAATGTGAGACAGACAGAGATAGTGCAAAGAACTCTCAAGCCTGAGAGAAGCATTATATTGTTTCATATTCTTTGACTTATGCAATATACAGACACTGGGATTTTTAGCTAAGGTTTTCCCCAGATAAATATTTGTGTTGTGCAATTGAAACTCTCTCTTTCTTGTTCAAGTGATTATGCGATCATAATTGGTTTCCACAATTTGTAGAATAGATTCAAGTATTTTGTTTTAGCATATTACAAGATCAGTTGAATCTATGTGGATTTTCTACATGGTATCAGAGCAAGAATCCCTATAGAAGAGAAGAATACGTGTTTGTTTTGAATAGGTGAATTGAATTTACAGATCTACTCTTCAGGAACAGCAGCAGGATCAGGATGTCTTTTTGTGGATTGAGACTCGAATATGCCCTTGAGGGCAGTTCAAATTACATAGCTTGGAAGGATAGGATGGAGGCAGTGTTGTAAGACAACAAGCTGAATGAGTTCATAGACAGTGATATTCCTACGCCCGCAGCAACAAATGCTCAAAATCTTGATGCATGGAAGAATGTAGCAAAGGCAAGAAAGATTTTGTTAGAAGGAGTTTGAAATCATATTGTCTCGAACCTCCATGGAAAGGCAATTCCATATTCTATGTGGAAGGAGAATTGTGGGTTGGAAAGGCAAAGAAAGGGAAAGGGAAGGCGTCACATTCCAAATCAGATTCTGGTCAGGCAGGCAAGAAGGACTTGTTGAAGATTAAATGTTTTCACTATCATGACCTTGGGCACTATGCCACAAAGTGTCTGCACAAGAAGGTCGACAAGAAGCCCTCAGGAGGAGCAGCAGGTGTCATCGGTGATGGGTTTTGTGTGGTACTTGAATAGTGGAGCTTCATTCCATATGACCAGCAACAAAGAATTCTTCAACAACTTGGAGGAGAAGGATCTCCAGATGCACATCGAGATGGGAGATGACAGGAGGTATAGCGCAACCGACATAGGTATTGTTACCTTTCAGAGGGAGTCAGGTACTCCTCTCACATTAAAAGATGTCATGTATGTTCCTGGTTTAGAGAAGAATTTAGTTTCAGTTGCTATGTTAAAAGACCGTGGTTATGATGTGATATTTAACAAAGAAAAGGCGTTCCTTCGTCACAAAGCCATGGGACAGGTGAAGAAGATTGGGGTTCGAGTAAAGAACCTCTACAAACTGGATGTAGAAGGATGTGATGCCTTGAGCACGAAAGCAGATAAGTTGCAGAGCCAAGACATCGGTGAGTTATGGCATAGAAGATTAGGCCATCTACACCATGGCGCTTTGAAGATCATGCAGCAGATTTCTACAGGACTTCCCAAGGGTGCACTCGAGCAGCGAGATACATGCAAAGGGTGTACATTGGGTAGGTACACCAAAGCCACCTTTCACAATAAGGACAGTCGAGCGAAGGCGATCCTTGAAAGAGTTCACTCAAATGTGTGTGGACTGTTCTCGACAGCCTCCACAGCAAAACACAAGTATTGTGTGATTTTTGTAGATGATTTTTCACACAAGTATTGGATATTCTTCATGCAGAAGAAAGATCAGACGTTTTAAAAATTTTGCGAGTTCAAAGCACTTATCGAGCAAGATACAGGGAAGAAGGTGAAGGCTCTCACGAGCAACAACGATGGAGAATATGTTTCAAATGAATTCCATAAATTTTGTGCTTCAGAAGGAATTTTAGGGGAATCGATAGAACTTCATAACCCACAACAGAATGGAGTTGCAGAAAGGAAGAACAGAACTATTGTGGGAGCAGCACGAGCGACGTTGTATGATCAAGGCCTACTATTGCATTTGTGGGTTGAAGCATGCAACACAACAGTGTTTGTGCAAAACAAAAGTCCTCATCGGATTCTCGGGATGAGTACACCAAAGGAAGATTTTTTAGGTAAGAAACTAGATGCGGCGCACTTTAAAATTTTTGGTTCATCAATTTATTGCCATGTAACCAAAGATGTCAGGAAAAAGCTAGAGCCAACAGCTAAGTTGGGAATATTTGTGTGGTACACCGATACACCTCACAACTATTGGGTATACTTGCCATCTCACGGGATGATAGTGGTCAGAAGAGATGTGAAATTCAATGAAGAGAAGGCCATGTGAATATCCCTTGAGAGGAAGCCCCAATTTCATGCAATTGAGGAGCTCTTAGCTCCAAAAGAAGAACCTCAAAATGTGGAGCAACCACAAGCAGAGGAACAAAGAGTGGAAGCACCCACCCATGCAAAGACGGAAGGAAGCGCACCAAAGAGGCTGACAAGTTGGTGCTTGATGCTAGAGAGAATGTGGGAGCACCCACATCACAGCGCAGGCATAGAAGGTCCCCAAAGCGATACACTGGCTACATGGCTCTTATGAGCGAGAGAGTAGAGATTGAGCCATCCTCATTCAAGGAAGCAATGCAGCAACCAATTTGGGTTGATGCCATGGTAGAGGAGTACGACTCATCGTCAGAAATAGTTCATGGGAAGTTGTCCCACGACTAGAGAGAAGGTCATTTGTAGGATCCATGTGGATCTACAAGGTAAAGCAAACAACAGATGGGAGTGTTGAGAAACACAAGGCCAAATTTGTGGCTAGAGGGTTCTCTCAGGGAGAGGGAATTGATTACGAAGATACCTTTGCTCCAGTTGCAAGGTACTCGTCAATCAGATCTATCCTTGCACTTTCAACGCAGATGGGATGGCAGATACATCATATGGATGTAAAGACAACCTTCCTCAACGAAGTGATTGAGGAAGATGTGTACATAGAGCAACCGAAAGGTTTTGAGACCTTCGACAAAGAGTCGCATATGTGTAGACTCAAGAGAGCAATGTATGGACTGAAACAAGCACCTCGTGCTTGGTACACCAGATCGACAACTACTTCACCGAGTTGGGCTTCACCAAAAGTGAAGCAAATGCGAACCTTTACCATATTGTGGTAGAAGGTAAATTATTGTTCATTATACTTTATGTAGATGATTTGATTCTAACAAGTGATGAGCAACTCATCAAGTCTTGCAAAGAGGATCTTGCAAGAGAATTTGAGATGAAGGATACGAGGCTCTTGCATTATTTCCTTGGATTGGAAATTTGGCAAAGAGATGGGGAACTATTTGTATCTCAAAGCAAGTATGCCAATGAGATTCGGAAGAAGTTTCACATGGAGAGCAACAAACCCATGGAAATTCCTCTAGTAAGGAATTGGAGGAAGGAAGATGCTACTTCAGGGGAAGTGGTAGAAGCTACCATGCACAAACAGCTTGTGGGTTCACTCATGTACTTAGTGAACACACGACCAGACATATGTTATGCAGTTAACCAGCTTAGTCAAGCTATGGTTAAGCCTACCAACCTCTATTGGAAGGCACGCAAACATGTGTTGAGATACTTTAGAGGCACCACTCAGTTTGGGCCATGGTACAAGCAAACAGAGAGAGTGAAACTTCAAGGCTTCACAGATGCAGATTAGGCAGGGAGTCCATCCAACATGAAGAGCACATCAAGGGGCATCTTCAGTATTGGGTCAACAGCTATTTTCTAGTATAGAAGGAAGCAGAGATTAGTTGCACTCAGTTCAGTAGAGGCAAAATACATGGTTGCTAGTCAAGCAACTTGTGAGGCCATCTAGATGAGGAAAATACTTGTTGGGTTGTTTGGTCAGCAGATGGATCCGACGGTGATTTATTGTGATAACTAGAGTTGCTTCAAACTCTAGGTTAATCCAATTTTTCATGACAGGTCCAAGCATACATATTGATATCTAGTATCATCATCTCAAAGGTTCAAGTATTGGACCAAACTTGCTTAGATAGTGTGGAGCTCTCAAGCCTAAGAGAAGCATTGTATTGTTTCATATTCTTTGACTTATCCAATATACAGATAGCGGGGTTTTTCACTGAGGCTTTCCCCAGATAAATTTTTGATAGCGGAGTTTTTCACTGAGGCTTTCCCCAGATAAATTTTTGTGTTGTGCGATTGAAACTCTCTCTTTCTTGTTCAAGTGATTATGCGATCGTAATTGGTTTTCACAATTTGTAGAATAGATTCAAGCATTTTGTTTTGGTTCCCAGATAAATTTTTGTGTTGTGCGATTGAAACTCTCTCTTTCTTGTTCAAGTGATTATGCGATTGTAATTGGTTTCCACAATTTGTAGAATAGATTCAAGCATTTTGTTTTAACATATTACAAGATCAGTTGAATCTATGTGGATTTTCTACAAGTTTATAGTGTTGTCCACTACAAACTCTAGAAAATCCATCTAATACCTTACAAGCTAAGCTTTCAAGATAATTCAAATAATCTTCCTGGCCTTAAAAGTAGAAAAGTAAAGGGGGGTGTTACACCCTTGTAGGTGATATCAAGTGGAGGTAAAGATAATCTCGCTATCATGTTTAAATAATAAAACCTGCAGCTATTCTTATTGGTAGTTTTTCATTTTGTTGGTAGTTTTTCATTTTGAAGTTGTGGACGCGTTGATTGCAATAGAGAATTCTATTGCTTTGGAATCTTCAGTGCCTACGAATTGAAGGTCCTCCTATTGTCACAGGCCATTGATTTCAAAGATTTTAGACCCCACCTTCACATTAAGACCAGGTTGAAGATACATAAGCCACACAGTCACAAACTGTACGTAAACAGACCTTTAATGGCAGAACGAGGCAAATGTCATACTGCTTCGATTTCGCTTATATTTTCACGAAAGTAATGAAATGGGATTGTTTACTTGCATTTTGTAAATTGTTGGGAAGCATAAATCTCTCGGCATCCCCTTGTTTTAGCCTGCACATGCCTTTCATGTGCCTTACCTGAGGTTATATTGCTTATTCAGTAATTTTGATACCAAATATGACAGCATACATGTCTCTTTAGCTGTAGAAGCTAGGTCCAACATCCCGGCCTCTTTCAATGGAATCTTTCCAATTAGTATCAAAGCAATGGCAATAGTAAAAGCCAAAGACAATTCTCAAAATTAGCAGCTACCATATGTCTTTAAAGTCATCAATATGGTGAGGCTAATGAAGAAAATACCTACGGACAAAAACTGAAATGTTCTTGATAGGCTGAACTACTGCTAAGTAGCTTCTACTGAGGGCGTACTAAATTAACCAGATGATGGTACTCTACAAGATCACTGATTCCAGGTCACCTCATCAGATGAAACTGCCTCCGCATACATTTTTTGGCAAACAAATATCGAAAGAAAGAAAGCTGAAATGTTCTTGATATGCCAGACTACTTCTAAGTTCTAAGTAGCTTTTATCAAGAGCATACTAAATTAACCAGATGATGGTACTCTGCAAGATTATGCTGGTATTCCAGCCCATTATTATTCCAGCCCATTAAAAATATAAATAAGAAAGAAATGCACAGAATGAAAAACTGAATCAAACAGAATTTACGTGGTAAAACCTGACCTGATAGTGTGTCACGGAAACCTCCACAGGGCAAGGGATTGGAATTCTTATTACTCCAAGTCAAAATGACTCTCCAAACATTACATCAAGCCTCTCAGGCAATCACCAATTTAATATTCAAACATTTCGTTACATAACTCCCTATGGTTACGGTTACGCAACTGTCTGAACGGTAAACCAAGTTTTACTAAGATAATTACATAGATAATTACATTTAATAATTGTTGTCATTTCTAACAGATTACTGATCCAATGACACCTCATCAGATGAGGCATCCAATTTTTGGCAAACAAATTTAGAAAGAATGAAAAATAAATGCTATAGAAAAGGCAACTTTGAAACCTTAATGGCCCTCTGCTTCTTCACCCTTTCGTCTTGACTGCCAATTTAGGGTATCTTCCAAGTGATTTTTGTGATTTTTGAAATCAGTAGACAGGCAGTTCTGAAAAAAGAAAAATGCCAAAAGACAGAAACCAACCTCCACCCTCCACTGCTTCTTCACCCTTTTATCTTGACTGCCAATTTAGGGTATCTTCCAAGTGATTTTTGAAATCAGTAGACAGGCAGTTCTGAAAAAATAAAAATGCCAAAAGACAGAAACCAGCCTCCACCCCTCCAATGAAGAATATGATGACCTTCAGGCTGGACGTTGTTGATGAGTTGGCTATTAGAAAATAAATAGGTTAAATGGTTAGAAACTCGAAACTTCACTGTTTTTAATGACAAACCTAGAAACTGGGAACTTCACTGTTTTTAAAGACAAACCTAGAAACTCGGAACTTCACTGTTTTTAAAGACAGACCTTTGGGATAAGAATAACAAATGCAATATCACAATGGATCTAATCAACTCTTTATTGACACAAATGCAAAATATTTAGTTCTCCCAAAATAAAACAAAAATACAGATATATTTAGGATAGATCATCCGATCTGTGTGCACAGGGGATGGTAGTTAAAAAGAAGAAAGAAGAATTGGCCAGACCTGTGAAGTATCAATCAGTCGTCCTTGTGATTTTGAGATGCCGAACTCTCAAGACTGTACAAACAGCGGAGGGTGCTCTGGGTGAAGAGTTTGGTCTTCTCCTGTTTGACCGGCTCTGGTCTGCAGGTCAGCCCTTGGAGTTATCACGATCTCTGAAAATTCGAAATGGTAAATGCCCAGGCTGCCTGCGGGGAAATGAGCATGGTGGAAGGTTCCCGGAAGCAAGTGAAACCCCAATGTGTCAATGATGACCAGTCAACCCTAATGTGTCAATGATGACCAGTCTCCTGTTCATGTCAATTCATCACCAGCCGAAGGTTCCATCTTGCTGGGAGAGGGGCGCAGGTTCCATCTGGGTAGACCAGAGTGGGACGGAGCAGGGCTGTCAGGTGATGTTGGAAGTTAGCGGATGCGCAATCGAGATTCACTTGGCAGTTTTGGAAGATAGGCAAGCTAACAGTGATATTGGCCTAAAGGTATACCTGTGGCCTTGTAATTTGAGATGTATAATTTAAATACCCACTGAAACAAAATAGTAACCTTCAATAATAACAGCAGAGATAGAGTAAACAGTCCAATTAAGAAAACATGATTTTTACCTGTAAAACATTTTACAAAATCTCAAATTTGGCATGTATTGCATATTTGATGCAAAGGGCAAGAAAATTACAATTTACTCTCAAATGCATGAAGCTTGCATGAGCATGGAGAGCAAGAAAATGTTTTGTAAGAGGAATCTTTCAAGATCTGCGTATCTATGAAACCAGTGACAGATATAGAACAGCAAAAAAATCCCATGGCAAAGAAAATACTTTCAAGGAAAACTGATCTTTGACATTGATTAAGGAATGTTCCACAAATCTTTTACATAAACAAGATTCATCAACAATTGACATCATTCGGGTCATACATAGACTTGGATTGACTGTATGATACAATCCCTTTTACTTGAAATTAACATTGCATCATGAAACTTCATCAAAGACACAAGAATAACTGCTAACCGCAGCTCAGCATTGGCTAGCCAGTGCCGAAATAAGGGAGAAAATGAAAGAATAAAGCCATAAATGGCCTGGTCAGTTTGGGATCTTCTGCAAAATCAATTAACTAGATAGCTAAACAAAGATAAATCACAAAAGTCATCATTTCATGTTCAATATCATTACTTTGCAGTACAATATCTCTAAGGTAACACAGAGTACATGATAGAAAGATCTAAGATGTTTTGAAATTTAGCTCATAAATGAAAAACCCTATCGGATTGTTGAAACTCTGGGAACATCAACAGGGAACTGATCAATGCTTTGGATCCATGGGTTCTTCTCACAACTCGGATTGATAGTCCTCAGAGCCCTCCAAACAGCACTGTTGCACTTGAATCCGGACCCAAATGCAATTTGCCAGGTCCTGTCTCCCTTTCTGATCCTTCCCTTCGCCTCGCTATAAGCAAGCTCGTACCACAATGAGCTGCTGGATGTATTCCCAAACCGATAAAGTGTCATCCTCGATGGCTCCATGTGCCATTCCGAAAGCTGTAAATTCTTCTCCAACTCGTCCAAGACTGCCCTCCCTCCAGCATGTATACAGAAATGCTCAAATGCAAGCTTGAAATCAGGAATGTACGGCTTGATCTTCATCTTCAGAAGTTTTCTTCCCACCAAAGTTGCGAAGAAGAGAAGCTGCTCTGACATCGGAAGAACCAGAGGACCTAAAGTTGTTATATTGGTCTTCAAAGCATCACCTGCAACGGCCATGAGTTCTTTAGAAAGGGAAACTCCCATCTTCCCCGCTTCATCCTCCTCTTGAAAAACACACTGGAAACACTTGTCATCTGCTCCCTTGTGAGTCCTGACGGTGTGCACGAGCTCATATTTTGCCCTCCTCCTCTCTGATCTCTTGTTAGATAACAATATTGCAGCACCTCCCATCCTAAAAATACAATTTGATACCAGCTTGGATCTGTTGTTACCAAAATACCAATTCAATGTTATGTTCTCCATGCTAACAACAATTGCATAGGAATTTCTATGAACTTGGAGCAAATCCTTGGCCAGATCAATAGATATCATCCCTGCACTACAACCCATTCCACCTAGGTTGAAACTGACTATATTCCCCCTTAATTTGTAATGATTTACAATCATCGCAGACAATGAAGGTGTAGGGTTGAAAAGGCTACAATTCACAACAAGTACGCCAATATCCTTAGGCTTAACACCGGTCTTCTCAAAAAGCTCATCAAGGGCTCCAAACATGACAATCTCTGCCTCTTTTCTAGCCTCTGCCATGCATGGATTTGGGGGCACTCTCAGCACTGCCTCAGGCAAGTATGTCTCCTCTCCTAACCCTGAACGCTCAAGGATTTTCCTCTGAAAATCCAGGCTTGATTCAGAGAACGTACCAGTCAAACTTGAGCAATGCATAAAAACTTCTCTAGTGCATTTTCTCTCATCATCCGGCTTATAGCATGCAAAATCTACAAGGTAAACTGGCCTCGGCCTAGTCATAAAGTACAATGTTACCACAAAGACCAACAATGTGGAACATACAATTACAGTCACTAGATTATAACGAAGATGGTGCCATAAATCAAACAGATCTTGAGGCTCAAGGGTGCCCAGTTCTGCTGCGACAATGACTATAATGGGAGATAAAAACAGATACATTGCATGGCTAATCACATAGTGATAGCCCAATTTGACATACTTCAGTTTCACAGATTGGAGAAAATCTGGGAGTTTTTGACCTGTTTTGACTGATATTGCTGCTTGAGCCTGCTTCCTGGATTCCATTGACGCGAGATCACCCCCATCCTCGAGCTTTTTGGGTTCCATGGCTTAAAAAACACCCAAAACCAAATCCACAAGGAAAAATCTATGAAAACAAAATCAGAACAGAAGATGGAGATACCAAAAAACGCGGACCCAAATCAGACAAGAAGACAGAGATACAAAAATTTGCGAACAGAGGAAGCAGATACGCAAAATTTGCGAACTCGAATCAGAATAGGGGATTGAGTTCCCAAAGTCTGAGAATCCAAACCAAAAAATGGTCTGAATACCGCCACCCGCTTTGATAAACTAGCCCCGCGGAAAAACCCAGGTAATGAAGCTATGCGCAAAAAAATTGCAGAGAAGGTTTACAAGGATTCTCCGGGAAGAAGGAGAGCTCGCAAAACTAGTTGAGAAAAATGGGGAGAAAGGGTGGATATATAAAGGCACTTGTAAATCTGTCTGGACGGATTGAATGCATTAAAACAGGCAATGGAGATGCAACTACCGACCCAACAGCTTGCAAGAAGTCAAATCATACGCAAACGGATGGCTGGCTACATTGAATATCCAGAATTTGTGTTGAACTCGGACACTCAGTTCTGTTGGGAAGAAGCCGCGGAAGAGAAAAAGTCGTGTTTACACGGATACAGGAGAAAGAAAAAGGGTAGTGCTTTTATTATTTTAAGATAATTTTAGACGAATAGATTTTTCATGATGAATAACAGAAAGGGCGTGAACAGGTGGTGTGACAATGGCACAACGTGTAATATAGTTACGAGTAATTTAACAGTGATGGCATTTATTGATTGTCAGCGTGGAATCGTGATGCACAACTCACTATGAGCGTGCAGGGCTTTATTTGGAATCTCGGGATCTTTCTCCTTCACTGTTTATTTTTTTGCAAGTGCTAAGTAATGTAATATTTATTACTTTTTGCATAGCGCACCGTCTTCATTGAATCTCTTTGTAGTTGGCAGTGTCATTTTTACGTAAATTTCCCTAAATTAGTTAATTTTAGTTTTTATTAATTCAAAAAAATCATATAAATATATTAGATAAAATATTTACAATCAAATTTTTAGCTCAAATAGAATGGACCGAAATCTTTTACCAAATGTTATTCATTTCATTATCTATAATATAATAATAGATATTGTACATATTTATAATAAATAATATTTACAATCTGGTTTTTTAGGAGTAAATTGAAGTCACTGTATTTGTTTTTTCTTGTATGACAATCTGCCTTATATATTTTGGATAATAGAAAAGTACTACAAAACTTTTATATATATATATATACAATCTATGTGTGAATTTTTAGACCATATATAAAACATGTGAAGGCTTAAGAAAATAGATAGGTAATTGTTTGAATCTACATAAATAATATTGAAAATGAGATGTTTCTTAAAATTATTTTGAATTATAATAAAAAATCATTTACTTTTCAGTTAAGTTAGGATAGCGTAAAGATATGATATTTAATTTTGACAAGACCATTCAAAAATAGGAAGATATTTTGTAGAATAAAAATAATATTAAAAATAAAGTAAAAATTGTTTTGTGAATTTAAAATAATATTAAAAATATTATTGATAATGATGATGATTAATGTTTATTAAGATTAATGTGATTTTTTCAAAATCTTGTTTTTATGATAAGAGAGAAGGGAAAGAAACACAATGGGTTAGTTTAATAAGTTAAGAAAATCGGAAGTGTGGCAAATGTTAGGGAATTGAGAGCGGATATGAGTAAGAGTCAGGTAGTCTAAAAGGAAGTGTTTTAAATGGGCTGGAATAATAAGTCAAGAAGATTGGAAGTGTGGTAGATGTTAGGGAATTGAGCGCTGATATGAGTAAGAGTCGGGTAGTCTAAAAGGAAGTGTTTTCATCTTCCACCTGCATAGTATCGCAAATATGACGGATTATATTGTTTCAAGGAGTCTTGGGAATAGAAGAGTCGGGTAGTCTAAAAGGAAGTGTTTTTATCTTCCACCTGCATAGTATCGCAAATCTGACGGATTCTATTGTTTCAAGGAGTCTTGGGAATAGACCGATCTGACGGATTCTATTGTTTCAAGGAATCTTGGGAATAGACCACCGCACGGTCTCACTTCTAAGCTCATGAGATTTAGTTCTTATCCTAGCAATGTTCATTTTTTCTTAGTGCTAGTCAACATAGAGATCCAAGGATCATGTGGTTTACATAAAGGAAAACAAGTCATACACCGGTCATGTGGTTTTCATAAAGAAAGACAAGTCATACACCTAGAGAGGATAAGTCAAATGGTTGTTAGGTTCCTATGAGATTATATATATATATGAAGAATAAATTGTGAGATGATAAAAATTAAATAAAAAATAAAATTAAAAGATTATAAAAAAGTAATCAACTCAAATTTTAAAAATCAAAAATATCTTATTCTAAAGTGAAATTAAAATCAATTAATTTTCAAAATACTAATAATAATAATAATAATAAATCATCTTTATCACACTCAAAAAAACAGTAAAAAAATGAAAAACATTTATAATTAAATTGAATTTAAAAATATTTATTAGAATATCAACACTTCTCTAATCATTAAATGTGCCTTTTTAACTTAACAAAACCAAAAATTACAATGATCTTATAAAACTTCTCTTGATCAAATATAAAATAAAATTTTAAAACATCTAAATAATCTATTTTCTTTTAAAAGTTCAATAAACTATATTTCATTAATCATCATAACTTAACAGCCAAATCAAACATGTAGAAATAAAGATAATAATGACGCAAAACAAATAATCATAAAAATATATAACTACTTGTAATGTGAAAAGTTATATTGTGAACATAAAAGTACTTTTAAAATTAAAAAGGTTAAGAAGTATATAAATATAAATATAAATTAAACACGTAGAAAGATAATAATGACCCAAAAACAAATAGCCATAAAAATATATAACTTATAATGTGAAAAGTTATGCTGTGAACACAAAATTACTTTTAAGATTAAAAAGGTTACGAAGTATATAAATATAATTTTTTCTCCATTAGAGTTAAGTTTTTTTTGAGTTCAATTAGTTTTACCTATAAAATAAACTAGCAATTGCACCTAATGTTGCAAAGGAAACGCCGTAAGGAAGAAGCTAGAAAGAAAGCAACTATAATTAATTTGATGTGACCTTATATTTATGTTTAGAAAGGAAGAAGCTAGAAAGAAAGCAACTATAATTAATTTGATGTGACCTTATATTTATGTTTAGAATGTGTACGTTACAGACCTGAGTATTAAATCTACCCCAAAAGTAACATTAATTTTTTTCCAAGAGACGTTGATATCAAAAGATGGGAAGGAAAAATCTTTGGTAATTAACTTTACAGTTAGTCTCCAATACAGAATTCCACTACACTGCTCCTATACAATTCCTTATTAAAAGCCATTCGACCAGGGATGAAATCAACCAATCCCGTACCACATAATTCAAGCATGAATACAAATTCAGAAAGGATTCTTCTATTATTATACACAGTAATTACAGAGGATTTATCTTCCGACCTGATTTTCAATATCAGTGCAAAGTGACTCTAATTTTCAGAAAGTTGGATTCTCAGTTTGGCAGGAAACTTATTTACAGCTGGAAGCATTTCACATTACTGAGCTTATCAACAGATTGACAGGTTTCTTTATGAAGGCAAACTGATGGTCATGATATTGTGGATCCAGTCCCAATGCCATATCATTGACATGTTCGGAACCACTTTATAAAGTATTATTGAATCCATCAGATGCATTTGTTAGAGGGGCTTCAAGATGAAGGCCCAGATAAGGAAACTTAAGATCCATTCTCCTTGTCTAAAACCAATCTCCTAAAAAATAGATTTGAATAATATTGAAGTTGAATACAAATCAACAAGAGAATTTGATATTGTCTGAGCTGAGTAAAATGCAAAATCTGAGGTTGCTCCATTTGTTAAATTGTGTTTCGTTGAGCAACATTCAGGCCCAAGAGGAACTTGAATCCACACAATTAAATTCTATTTACATGATGTTAAATTGGGTTTCCTTCAGCTGACAGAGTGTACTGCAATAACAGTAATTTGATCTAATTTGACCAAACGTGGATATGCCACGTTGAACTTGCTAATACTTAGAGTCTTGAATAAGGATGAGAGGTCAGTTCAAGGGATGAATTTTAAAGCATCCAAGGTTAAAGAGTGAAAAGACTCACTCAAATCGGTGGAATGTGCACTGGAAAATTTTACACATGTTGGAAGAGTTCTTGAATTTCTGAATAAATTACTTTATATATATATGTCAGTATATAGTTGGTATGTAGGAAGTAGATTACTATGTACACATAAATACTATGCACACAAAGGATCGTGGTAGTACAATTAGATTACAGGTGACAAGTACTGCACATGAATTACAATTGAACTGTGGCGAAAAATACTTTGAATCCACTAAATATATGATAATAAGTTCAAAGGATAAAATTTTGGTGTTAAGCGGCTTCAAAACAAGTACAAACCAAAACAAACTTGTTAATAAAAAGAAATATGAAACACTATGGTTGTGGAAAAAGGTCCATGTGGGTAAACATAGGAGGCCAAATTTTGATATGACCATGGGGGCCGGTGGAGGAGGGAATGCTTCGATTGTTATGAGAAGAAGGCATAATAAATACAATATATAGAATTGTAGTGGCATAATTAAATTATCAATAATGGTTGAAGCAATTACTATAACAGTAAAATTCAAGGAAAATGCTGCAATTGTTTTACTAAGAAAGAAAACAGTGGGACTAAGTGATTTTCTGGTTTTCTCATTAGAAGAATATATAATGAAAACATGGAAAATTTCATTTCAGTATTTTTGCATCAAGAGGCCCAATTTACAGCCCAGTATGACCACCTAGCAGATTCTTCCACTCTCACAACTGCTCTGCTGGTTGTAAATAGGGTATTCTAAAATATCTATAAAGTAGTTTGGAAAATAATAGAAATTTCGCAGAAATTTTTGAAGGTATGGTTTTCAGCTGTTCCATTTTCATTATAAAAAACAATTCAAAAGCTCCAGCATTCTGATTTTTTGAATTCTTTTTTACCAGATTCCAACCAAAAAAAACTGCTGTCTTGGCAAATTTTGGCTTAGGTAGACAAAGCGGTTGTGAATACCATTGGAAGACTGTGGTTTATTTCATAAACAAACAAACCTGCCACTCTTATCACCACTGCCAAATTCAAATTTTACCAGATTTGGAACAACTCTTTGTTTGTGACCAGTTCTTAACAAAAATTTACCCCCTTGTAGAAACAGAAATCATCAAAGAATGAACAAATACAAGTAACAGGATCAGATAGTGTTAACTGTGTCAAGCTTATCTAAGTGGACTGAACAATTTCTTGCATTTCCAAGCTGATAGATACGGTAACTGTTGCAAATAGGGGCAAAACCACCCAGAATAATTCGTTTCTACAAATAAAACAATAAGAAACCTAATTCCCATCTTCACAATAGGAAACACACAAATATGTTTGCATATTTTACATCCTCATAAAAGCTACTGTCTACAGGAATTCACGATAACCAAAACCCCTGCTGCCATTTTTTCCCTGGATGTCATAGCCAAATTAACCTCCACAAGAAATTAAAATAATCAAGAATTTATTCTTCTAATGGGAAAACCATTACCATGATCATCTTTATCTCCTGGATGTCATAGACCAGCAATCAGAAGGGCATACGAGTTAAGAAAACCAAGCTTATACAGATTTCGATCAGGATTAAGATTAACATAAATTGGAACCAAATTTTGGCTTTGGTCTGAGGATACACGTAAATTAAAAAGCAGAACAAATTAAACACGGTGGTTCCTGCACAGAAACCCAAAGTGGCAGCAGATTAGTAAAAGTGCATCCCTTTAACATGTATTGCATCCAAACAATGTAGTGAAATTGCTCAATAGAATCAATTCCCCCTTGCATCAGAGCTTCTTTAACATGTATTGCATCCAAACAATGTAGTGAAATTTCTCAATAGAATCAATTCCCCCTTGCATCAGAGCTGCTTCTTTAACATGTATTGCATCCAAACAATGTAGTGAAATTTCCCAATAGAATCAATTCCCCCTTCAGAGCATAGAAGCATCTTACAAATGTTCCTCGAGAAAGCTGGCAAAGTAAAATTTGCAAATTCATTATATGGAACTTGTAGACTCTCAACACAATTTCTTTCGTGTATCAAAGGGAAGTGAATAATAAGATTTGATACTACCCAATAGATCAAACTTAAAAACCCAATTAAATAACAACAAACTTAAAACCCTAATTAAATAACATCAAAGAAAGCAAGGAAAATGAACATGGACTCTATTCAGGTTGAGCCCTGAAAATTTTGATCATTATGAATTGATTCTGCAAGAACAAAGCTAGAGAGTCAGAGCAA
Source organism: Pinus albicaulis (assembly GCA_034641835.2). Taxonomy (NCBI): domain Eukaryota; kingdom Viridiplantae; phylum Streptophyta; class Pinopsida; order Pinales; family Pinaceae; genus Pinus; species Pinus albicaulis. Next base: position 14,313,369 of record MU968363.1, read on the forward strand.
AATCATTACTCTGGTCATGGTTCACATGCACCCATTATTTGGCCCATAAATTGGCCAAAGAACAACAGTGTTCAGAAACCAAATATTCAACTGAACCTTGTCAAACCCCATTATCCAGAAAAAAAGTAACATGAACTCTACAATATCATAAAGCTTCCAGTTTAACTCTAAAACATGATGAACTTATTCCACAAGAGCAAAGCAAGAGAGCGATCTGACCCTTGAGACCCCAATTATCCAGAACTTCCATACGGAGAATATTTTAGTCTTCAACAATAGTGTGAACTGAAAGCCAACTATCAAACATCTCTTAGAAAATAAGTAAAGATGGAAGATGTTTTGACTCCAACGATCCTTTACACAGTCCATTAGACAACATCAGCACTACAAATTGCCTCTGCAACAGGGGAAAAAGACCCAGAAATCCTCAAGGATGGAAAAAGTTACTCTGAATATGAGAACTATTTTATTTATTTGGAAAAAATAAAACTTGTGATATATTACAGGTTTTTCAACACAGAAATTTACCAAGATGAAGAAATAATTTGGCAGACATGATTATTCAAACTATATGAAAGACCTAGCCAAGTGGGTTAACCTAGCCCAGTGGGTTAACTCGAGCAGTTAGGTCACGGAATCAAGTCCCCAGGCTGGCTGCCACAGTGAATATTGTGGGCCTTGATGTCCCTACCATGTTAGGTTGCCAAAACTGCAACCAGTCTTTTTACCCTGAGTACATCCTGGAAATGAGGAGTACCTGGTGGGTTTCCAGAAATGTGAAGTTCATCTAAAAAAACAATCTATACAAGAACCAGAGAAACCATTTATAGCCATGAACTACCATACACACTTCATTATTGTAGAGAGGCAAATAAATAACCAAAGATGGAAAGAGAGCCCAACACCCATTCTTGGGTTAAAAAAGGCACTTGATTGAATTTTATCCATCTGCAACTCTGTTATAGTATAACAAGCCATGCTCTAGACAACACAGAAACGAAAAGAGATTAAGAGAAGTCCATAACTTAATTTTTATTCAATTTGGATAGGATCAAGAATAATTTCACCTTGTTCCAATGGCAAAGTGAAATTGATGCTCAGTTTTAGAGTGCGATAGGAAGGGAAGCAAATAAACTGTAATCACAAACATCCAACTGTGAAGCACTCCATTTATAGAGAATAAAAGTATCACTTCTTTTACGTTCATTTAGTTTATTTACAGATATTGTACCCAGATTTGTTCATGCAGAAAGATATCATTTTCAGCCTGCTAAAAGAAGTTCAAATTGCCCAAAAACATTCCAAGGCTACAAGCTACTTGATACAAATATATGAAGTTTTGATAGAAGGTATATATCACAGGCAAATTTGAATAACATATCAAGTAATTAAACATTAGTAGATTTGTGTATAAATAGAGAAATTAGTCAGCCGTCATTGACTATCCAGCAAGTTGCAAAGGAGAAAAGCAACATTAACTCCTCAATGTGGGGTTCTCTTCTATACAAGTACACAAGGGCATGATTTTATGATTGCTCAGGAAAAATGATACCTTGTGGCAAATATAATTCGTCTGTATGTGCTACCCCTAAAAATCGGATTTTCCAGCAGATCATAACCAGTGTCAGGATCTTCTCAAGCATAGAGGACCATTCAAGTTTCAACAATCACCCATGCGTGTTTTCTACCAGTAACATCGAACATGATCTCATGTCTACTAGTACTTGCCGGTGAGCTGTGAGAATCAGTATGACACAGTGATTGACATATAACATACCGGTAAACATGCAAATAATGGATTTTCAATGTAGCGGAATGCTCTTAATTTTTGGAGCTAACCTTTGACAAAATCAATAATAAGCAGTTCAGAGTTTTATACATTTGCTTCTGGAGAGAAAATCTGCGTGCCTGTCTGTGCTGGAATAAACATAATCTGATTTATCCCACCCCCACCACTAATGCTTCCAACACACTCATATCAACCTACTTCAAGGATTGTTTGTAGTCCTATGCTTCTGAATCAACCATCCAGATCCATTAACCATATACAAAATGCTAGTCCTTCCAATGAGGCAGATGAATTCACCCATCTCCCCACAAAATTGTCTAACAATATTGAATTTTTTTCATGCGCCTTGGATATCAATTTAAAGGCACAACTGGAACTGAAAGACTTGGCAAAAAAGATATGGTTTGACCTACACATTCAATGCTGGCTCTCGAAAGCAACTTGAGTAGATAGACTTTTTGTTGCTACATTAGAAGCTGTAGCCAGACCCTGAAGCATTCTCATGACCTCCACAGTATCATCTAAATAATACTTAGTTGTACTCGGTTTTTGGTAAATGGTACAAGCAAACACTTCAACTATAGAGGCCATAGATGGTTGTGCCATTGCAATACTCGCAAACATATCTTCATCATATCTGTCATCTCCTATGCACAAAACAAAATCTGGCGGCTTTCCTCTTTCAACCATTGTTGACAGAAGTTGTTGTGCTACCAAACCCTTACTAACACCCTATAAATTCCAAATCAAATGTGTGTAAATACTAAAACCTACTTCACAAAAAACCAACTGAACAATTTTTGATGCTCACATATATAAGTAATTTCCGCACCTGGGGTTTAACTTCAACAATATGTTGGCCACTTTTGACCTCCACAGGCTCATTTGCAAGCACACTCTCCAGATGATCTAAAAGCTCCTTGGATTGGCATGATCCAAATCCCATCATCATCCCGATGATGCCAAACCAAATCAAAGCAGCTTCTATGGCCAAACCACTAAATAGTTTCAAAGATATACTTACAATGTGCCCGTTGTTTTCTTCCACCAAAGTCCTGGCAGGCAGCAGCGTTGTTTCATTCGAATCTTGGTTCCACTCGAACCATACAAAAACAATTTAGAAGAAAGAAGTCATGATAAATTAGAGATCAAGAAACTATGTTACAATTGGTAAAAAAACATGAGAAAATAAGTGAAGAGATTGGTTTCATGAAATAGCCATGCTCGTCAGTAATCCCTAACTTATGGCAAGGTGAAAACCATTCACTGAGAGATTTCCGACCTCTTCCACTGACAATAAAGACAACATTTTTAGGGTCATTGCATAAGCTGTTTACAACAGATATTACTTGTGGACTTGGTGTTTTGTTGATAGAAGTCTGAGGCATCATAGTACCATCATAATCCAACAAAATTGCCCTGCTGTAGATTCTCTTGTATGCGGAGACAATATGTTTTGTAGCAAGCTTCCTAAAGCTTGGACTAAGTGCTACAACCCCCCAAACCTAATCCAAATCCACACCCCCACACTTTCTTAAAGTGATCCCACTTTCCTGAACTTCACTTTCAAAGTCAGAGCCCACATGCACCTGTATGTGTGTCAATGCTACTGGTAATGTTTCTTCATGCTGAATGTCAACTCAGACTGTCAGATACATTCATGGCATCACAATAAATTTTCTGTGGTTCAGGATTGACCCCGATGGCTCTGTAACTAGAAGAGAGCAATTCATAACCCGCACACGACACCATATACAAAATGCTAGTCCTTCCAATGAGTGCGATGAATCTACCCATCTCCCCACAAACTGCCCGACAATATTAATTTTTTTTCATTTTTCTGGATATCAATTAAAAGTGCATAACTAACTCAAAAGACTTGCGTAAAAGATATGGTTTGACTTGCTACATTCAATATTCTTTGTGCAAACTTCTGAGTAGATAGATTTTTGTTGCTACATCGTAAGCCGAGCGTAATCAAGCATTCTCTACGACTCTACGTATCATCTAAACAAGATTTTCTTTGCACCCATTTTCTGTAACTAGATACAAACACTTCAACTATAGAGGCCATAGATAACAGTTTTAATACTCTCAAACACACTCTTTCATCGTATCCTTTCATCTCCTGCGCATAAACAAACTGGTGGGCAGCCTTTCCTTCTAAACTAATACTTATGGTTGTTAAAGCACAAACCCTTACTAATGCCACCCCGTGTACCCAAATCAAATGTGTAAATACTAAAACCTACTTCACAAAACCAACTGAACACTTCTGATGCTCATACATATAAGTACTTGACCTTCCGGGTTTAACTTCAAAAATATGTCGTAAATACTTTGACCTCCACAGCTCATTGCAAGGCCACTTCTGCAAGATCTAAAAGCTCCTTGGATTTGCATGATCCAAAATCCTGACCAAAGATCCCGATGATGCCAACCAAAGTGCTTTAGCTCATGGCAGAACCACCATCTAGTTTTCGTATATACTTCATAACAAGCCTGGTTTTCACAAAGTCTCAGTAAGGTTGTTTCCCATTCGTAATCTTGGTTCCACTCCGAACCATACAATAAAAATTTCAAGATTTAAAGCCATGATAATTAGAGATCGTTTACAAAACTATGTTGCACTGGGTAAAAACATGAGAAATATGTGAAGAGATTGCCCATGAAAGCAGCCATGCCCGCTCATGAATCAACTGAGGTGTAAGGTAAAACCATTCACCTAGAGATTTCCACCTCTTCCACTGCCAATAAAGACAACATTTTAGGTCATCATATTTTTGTCAAGCATACGTATATTGTGGACTTTGGTGTTTTGTCGACAGTCTCGAGGTAATCAGTGCCCATCATAATCCAACAAATTGACTTGATAGCCTTCTGTATGAGACAACATGGTTCCCCAGCAAGCCTCCCAAAGCTGGGACTACAGGTTACAACCCCAAAACCAATCCAAACTAATACCCCAAGATCTTCTTAAAGATCCTGCATACTTCCAAAACTTCGCTCAAAGTCAGAGCCCAATAATTTACACCATGTGTGCTCACATACTTGTAATGTTTTTCATGTCGTAGGTTAAGCGTTTCAAATGAATTGTTGTGTGATACATTCATGGCATCAACAATACTTATGTTCAGCATTGACCTATGTAGCTCCACCGAGAGTAAGAGAGCACCCCATGAACTCGACACGACGAAGATACTTTCTTGGGAGTACCCAACTTAATCCTAAGGCTTCATCTACTTTAGAGCCAAATTCTGCCCGCAACCAACATATTCATAAGGAGTGAGACCCATTCCATCCCTCACAAAGGCAAATTCCCGAGCTCAGGAATGCCGCAGCGTCAAATTCACAGAGTCAAGGGAAAAATGCCATAATCCAAGATGGGAAGCCCACAAAGCACAATGGCGCTTGCTTCTTGAGTTTTTACTCAAGACTAAATAAAAAGAAGCCCTAGAAACCTTCCACTAACTAAAAATATTTGCAACTATTGTTTTTCATCAATCCACTAATATGCAACGCCTAACATATAACTAATGGTTTCCACATTACACATCATGCACATCCAGCAAAGTTGTTTTCAAATAATAACGCTACTATTAAAAATATGATATTTTATTTATTAAAAAATTCGAAAAATATATGCATAATTTTGATATATTTTGGGATTTAATTGTAAGCGATCCAAGTAATTTGTAAGTAATTTATTTATGACTTGTTAAGTAAGTTATTTATCTATGACTATTTCTATGAGAGGTAGTTGAATCATCATGATTTTTGAATAGTCCACGAATCATCATAATTTTTCACTAATTTTTCATGATTTAATAGTTCATCACATCAATTAATTTTCACTAATTTTCATGATTTTTTTAATAGTCCATATAACTCACCAATTTCTCATGATTTTTGAATAGTTCACTTAACAATCATTGTAATTGAATAGTCCACTTAACACTCATTGCACCTTTTGAATAGTCCAATTAACATCATTGAATCGGACATCAATTTCATGATTTTCTTTGAATAACTAATAATAATTATCGCATTTGGTGATGCTCAAGTGCATAAAGAAGGTAGATTGAACAAGTGAAATGAATCACATATGCTAATCGCCACTTCCTGTAGGCTTACACCGGATAACCAAAGACTTCCTAGAGGTCACCCATCCCAACGCTTCACTGCCAATTTAAATCGTAGGAGTGAAGGGAGCCTACTTGAATGGTTCATATATGCAAAATACTTGCTGTTGGTTTTTCAAGTCAGGGTAGCAAGTTTATGGCTTGATTGTGGAAAACTCCATAAGCACACTTAATTGTTTCGCAGGCAATCTAGGATAAGACCTCTTGGAAGTCCTCGTTATCAAGGCAAGAGTTTAGAAGTGATGATTGACTCTATGCGATTCATTTCACTAGTTTCAATCCCACTTCTTCACCCCCGTGAGGAACACCCAATGCAATTAGTGTTGGATGGATTTGATTCAAAACCAGAGAAATTAGGCCAATTACGACTACCACTCATGAAATGGTCATAGATGAATGACTCACTTAACTTAATGGATCCCAAAAATGATATTTAATATAATGAATTTAAACCTCACATTTAAATGCAAAGAGTGAAGGGAGCTCTATTTGAATGGTTCATGAGGCACAATAGTTGCTAAGGTTTTTCAAATGGTAGCAAGCTAAGTGGGCTTGATTGTGGGGAAAACTCCAGTCAATTAAGCGCGCTTTGAGTCAGAGGCAATCTAGATGGGTGACTCCCAAGGCCTCTGGGTTACCAGTGCAAGCCCCACTACATGATTGACGCTATGTGATTCATTTCACTAATTTCAATCCCACTTCTTCACCCTTGTGATCATCACCGATGCAATGAGTGTTAAGTGGACTATTCAAAATCATGAAAAATTATTCACGCATTTACAACCTCTCATGGAAATATCAAGTATATAATGAATGAATTTACAATGGAAATCTCAAAAATGATACCTAATATGACTACCTTTTATGAAAATGTAATACAGAGGAACATCTCATTTAACACAATTGAATCTCAAAAAATGAAGATATACAATATATGGTCAGAAACCTCAATACTAAATGTTGTATAAATTATTTTAATATAATAACAAAAATTAAAAATAACAAAACGCATATCTACATGAATGTAATAATCAAATTTAACTTCCAACAAACATCATTGACGTCTTTAAAAAAAATGAAACAAGAACTTTTACCAAACTTATTTACACTAATCGTAGAGCTTCTTAAATCCATAAAGTAAATAGATAGTCAATATATAATAATCACCTGAAATATAGAGCATTTATTCAATTTTTAATAATAAATCTTATATAGTTTGAGTAAACAATAAGTTATGAGCACAGTAAGCTCCAAGAGGCCTGCTGTTCAAAACTAAAGTTGGGGAGCATGCTTTATAGACTTACTATACAGTAGATCTCTTTTGGACCACAAACAAGGGGGTCTCATACAATTAATTTGGTGTGAGGTTTGTCGCACCTCCTAAAAAGTTGAAAATTGATCATTTCATCTATTTATTAGACTACTAAACCTCTTTTATATTCTCTACAAGAATAAGTATATATACACTTTTCAAAATGTCCAAAATTTTTTTTAAATATACATGAGATAATTTTGTATCATCTTACTAATAAAATTACAAATTCTTTCCCAGAAATAAAATAAAATCTATTATTCAAATATCAAAATTTTTATTTTTACTTAACTTTTAAAAAACTAAGTACTTTGTATAACATTTTAAAAACTAAATACTTTGTAATAATATTTAAATAATTAAATTTTTACCTAAAACCTTGAAACCCTTTTTACTTATGTATAATCAAAGTTATCCATAGATGAATATACATTTTTTAAGCTTTTCATAAATTAATTTATAATATATAACAACCAAATGATATAAGGAATTAAACTAGATAATGTGACAGGTTTAAATTATAATTAGGTATATCTAATTTGGATAGTTGAAAGTGAATTAAAACTTGTGATATAATGACCTATTTAAAATTATAATTAGTATATTCAATTTGATGATAGTTGAAAGTGAATTAAAAACTTAGATATGTTGAGATTTTCGGCTTTGGATAAAATAGGCAAAATCTCAAATAGGTACAAAAATGAGAATTAAATTCCTAGATTAGTTCGCTTGTTGGAGGGTTAATAACCTAAATTTGAGTTGAGAGGATTTAAGAGGTTTATATTCTTCCGCCATATAAATGTGTATCCATACGTTGTTTTGGAGAGTGTGTGTGTGAATTATGTAATCTCCGTTTGAATTAATAAGATTGCCAATGTTCAAGGTGTGACGAAATTCTTGCAGAGGTTTGGGTGAACCACGAAAATTCACTGGTTTTTATGTGCATGATTACTTTATTGCTGTTGTGTTTATTCGCTGACAGACCGTCCAAACAATCGCACGTAGATGTTGAGGTCAGCAGGACTCATGGTAGAAGGTGGAGCAAACAAAGGTCATGTGAGTTGCCGACTCATAAATGGCTGTGGAATACCGTGGAATAACGTATTCGTTGCCGCTCCTCGCTCGCATTGGAAATTTTTCTCATAAATTGTTGTTCATTCAACCGATCACGAAAGCTTTATGGGAGACCGCATGGGCGCCTGTCAGTGAATCAAGCAATGTCGTAAATGATTGGCTGATAAAGGGAAACGTTATATTTTAATGCTCCACCTCTGACGTGAGCTTGAGGTGACTTGCTTTACTCGTGGAGAAAGTATGCGTATACCCGATACCATGTGGAGAGCGCCGTTGACCATCCTGGTAAATCAACGTTGCCAAACAATTTTGAAATGGGCAATATTTGCTAAAATCGATATTTGAATGGTACGCCATATGATTTAAGTTTCATTGATTTGGAGTTTATGAAATCGACTTTGAGTATTTTGAAAGTCAAATCGTATGCCATTTCTTTTATAATCGACTTCAGAATTTTTTGTAAATCGACAGCATGAGGTTTGTAATCTGCACCCATTTGTATGATATTTTAGTAGGTTTTAACAATTCATTATTAGAGTTGTGTTAAAGTCGATTGGTTTTGGTGGTGTTTTTGGAAAACAAAATCGATTTGTTTGTAATATCGATTGAGGCAGGAAGAGCATTTAGAATTTGAAAAAGGTTTATTTTTATGCCATTATATTATATGGAAGTGTGGCCCATTTATAGTACTTTGTAATTTGAATATTAAATTACCGTTTGCATATGGTAAAAGAGTAAAGTTTTTTATGAAGTCCTTTTTTAATAAGGAGGCATTTTTTAATTAAAAGGAATTCTTTATTTGAAAATTGGTTCTCCGAGATTATTGTGTTTTTGTCGTAAAACAAGATGGCGAAACTCAAATGCCCTGGGCTGAATGAGAAATTCAATGGCAAAACAACTTCGAGATCCTGGAAGTTTAAGATGCATGCATATAAACATTCAACAAGGCGTGGCGAAAGCGCTCGCTGGGGAGGAGCAAAGGCCTTCTTTCCATGACTAGAGGATGAATGGGATGAGTTGATAACAGCTCAGCACTGCTATGTCTCGTGGGAGGAGACAGGTGTTCAACATTGTGTCGAGAAGACCGTCGCAAGCCAGGATCAAGCTTGAGTAGCTCTACATGACCAAATCCTTGACAAATCCATTCTCCCCGAAGGCCAGGGCCTATGTCGCCATGGGATGAAGGAAGGTACCTCATCAATTATCCGAATGTGTTTTCAATACTCTATCGGGTAATAATTACAAAGTCTAGATGTAAAATTTGATTCAGAGATGGTGTAAGAACTCTATTGTGTACATTTTTTGAATCGTGGATCACTTTGTTACTTCCATAAGCTTCGTAATGCAGCCTGTCCTTGAGTTTGACGATGTGGTTGGAGCCATGTTGTCCGAGGGAGACGAGGAAGAAGTCGAATGCCGACACCTCTACATCGCAGGCAATGATGGCTAGAGGTCGTTCTAGAGAAAGACGCCCGGTAAGCGCTAGCCGATTCAACGTTCAAAGTCGAAAGGGGCAGGAAGAGCAAAGTGAAGTGCCGGGTTTTGTGGCAAATCGGGGCACTTGAAGAAAGACTCATTACTGAAGAGACAACAAACAAGAGAAGAAAGGAGACTCTTCGACAGAGAAGAAGGAGGCAAATGCGACGATACGTGTTCGCATCTCGTTCGTGTATGAGTTTATTTAAGTGTTGTCTCGTTATCATGTCAAATCATGATCAACATTGGTTGTTAGATCTGCATCAAACCACATGTGTATTCATAGAGAATGGTTTAAGACATATAGATCATTTAATGATGGAGTCACATGGGTAATGATGTCACATCTAATATTGTTGGGATAGGAAGTATACAACCGCAAATGTTTGATGGTACAACTAAATTGTTAACAGATGTGAGACATGTTCCGTACTTAAGAAAAATCTAATTTCACCGGGTGCACTCGACACAAATGGATATAAACGGTAATTCAAGGTGGAGTTATGAAAATCTATAAAGGTATTTTACTAGTAATGAAAGCCAAGAAAGTAGGAAATCTATTTCAATTAGAAGGAAGAATGGTCGATCATGTGTCTACAAAGTGTCCGAACATGACACCCCATTTGAGAAAGGTGGGATTGCCGTGGATTTTGACGTTTCAAGGATGAAAAGCAAGGCGAGTTCCCGCTGGGTGGCCGTCCTAGTCCTTCTCATCGTATCTCGTGCATTTCCCACCTTTTTTACGAGGGCACGGGCCTTATGCGGCTATTTTGTATTGAGCCTCGCCATGTTTTGGTTCTCTTTTTTCTTTCTCTTTTGGGTTGCTTTTTTCTTCCTTTCGCCCCTAGCTTTACGAGAAAAGGGTGAATCGTTGAGGATTGGCATTCATTTAAGGATGAAAGGCAAGTATGCAGCTCCCGGGGTTGGCCACCCTAGTCCTTCCCGACAGCCTGCTCTCATGACCCTGCAAGGGCGCGGGGCTCGCGGCGTTTGTTATCCTGTTTGGGCCTCCTTTCGAGTGGGCGACAATTTTGTTTCTCTTCTTTCATGTGTTTTTCTTACTTCTCTGCTCCGACCCCCGTCTTTATGGAGAAAAAAGGGGATTTGTAGTGGGGCTTGATGTGTCTATGAAGGACGAAAAGAAGGTTAGCTGTGGTGGCCACCCTAGTCCTTCTCGGTCATCGTTCTTCACTCCCACCGCTTGAAAAGGCACTGGTTTGGAAAGCAGCTCTTCTGCTTGTTCGAGCCCCTCTTCCCTTTCGGTGAGTGGGTTATGGAGTGTGGTTGTCTTGAGGGGGAAGGGGCTTGTTGCGACGCATTGTACGTTGGGTTGCCTTTTTTTTAGCCATTTCTCGTGGGGGTGCGATATTTGCAACACACGGAAACGACTCTCGCAACGGATATCTCGCTCTGCTACGGGCGAGAACGAGCGAAATGCGATACTTAGTGTGAATTGCGTAATCCCATGAATCATCGAAGCTTTTGAACGCAATTTGCGCGAGGCTTGGCCGAGGGCACGCTCCACTGTCTCGCGTCGCATTCCAATCAAACGCGCTCCCTTGCAATATGGTGGGGAGCAAAGGAGGTGGTCGCCCGTGGCTCAATGCGGTGCGTTGGCTGAAATGTGGCAGTGTATGCTCGTGGCGTGCGCTCTGCTGTGCGGTGATCTTGTCCCCTCAAGTTGCTACCACAAGTAATGAGATGGGTGTTTGCAGTGGCATCCTCGAACTTTCTTTTGCTTGTCTTCCATTGGGTGGAAGGATTTAGTCTAACTTACGACCTCAAATGTGCAGAACACCCGCTCGTAGTTTAAGCATATAATTAAGAGGAGTGAAAAGAAACTTACAAGGATTCCCCTAGTAGCTGCGGAGTTTGATCCAGAAGAGCCCGGGAAGATGAAAATCCGGTGGCAACCGTCGCCTCGAATTGTAGTCTCGTAGAAGTCATTCCATGCGGGATCGGCCAAGTCCCTTGGAAGGGGCGCCGAGAGGGTGACACGGGGACCCCGCCGCATCACGAGGCGTTGTCTGGGCGAGTCGGGTTGTTCGGGGAATGCACCTAATTGGGTGGTAATTCCGTCCAAGGCCAACACGGCGAGAGACCGATAGCGAACAAGTACCGCGAGGGAGATGAAAAGGAATTTGAAAAGAGAGTTAAAGAGTGCTTGAAATTGCCTATGAGGGAAGTGATGGAGGCCGTCGATGCGTTCCTGGCCGGATGTGGACGGTTCAGGCCTGTCCGCGCTCAACTTGAGGTGCACCACGGCCGTCGCATCATCACAAGCTGGTAGATTAACGTCACGGCTTGCTCTGCAAGGTGTCGAGGGACGAAGCGCGCGCCTGTGGCGGCCGTGTGCACTCGCTGCACATCGTGGTGTTGGCTGGCGGGTTTTTCCATTCGGTCTGCCTTGGAACACGACTCAAGGATCTAACATTTGTGCTAGCCTACGGTTTGAAAACCCGCGAGGCGCAAGGAAGCCGACGAGCGCAGATCCCTTAAGGGGGGGGGGGGTGCATCGTCGACGACCCTGAGCTTATGCGAAGGGTCTGAAAAGTAGCACACCCGTTGGGACCGGCACGTAAAGATGCAGTGAACTATGCCTCGATAGGCGAAACCATAGGAAACTCGTGGAGGCTCGTAGCGATATCGACGTGCAAATCGTTCAGCCCGACTTGGGTATAGGGCTTGAAAGACTAATCGAACCATCTAGTAGCCGGTTTCCTCCGAAGTTTCCTCAGATAGCCGGAGCTCACGCGCGAAGTTTTATCTAAAGGCAATGATGAGGCATCGGGGCGTAACGCTTCCTCGACCTATTCTCAAACTTTAAATAAAGAGGGTGCGCCGCTCCATTGAGCCGTGCCATGGAATCGAGAGCTCCAAGTGGGCCATTTGGTAAGCAGAACTGCGATGATGAACCGAAAGTTGAGTTACGTGCCGAATTGCGCGCTAACCTAGATCCCACAAAGGGTGTTGGTTGATTAAGACAGCAAGACGGTGGTCATGGAAGTTGAAATCCGCTAAGGAGTGTAACAACTCACCCGCTCGAATCAACTAGCCCCGAAATGGATGGCGCCGAAGCCGCGCAACCTATACTGCCCGTCTGGAGAAATTGCTCCGTTTCGATGAGTAGGATGAGCCGGGGTCGTTGAGAAACTCCTGCATGAGCTTGGGTGGATCGGCCCCCTGGCATATCTTGGTGGTAGTAGCAAATATTCAAATGAGAACTTTGAAGATCGAAGTGGGGAAAGGTTCCATGTGAATGACTTGACATGGGCAATGCATCCTAAGAGATGGGGAAGCCTTGTATCAAGGGTGCACTCCCGCATGAGCATCGAAAGGGAATCGGGGTTAATATTCCCGAATCGGGACATGGCTACTGGCGGCAACGTTAGGAAATCCAGAGACGTCGTCTGGGGCCTCGGAAGAGCACTTCAATGCCTTGCCCAATTCCGGAATCGGTTCACCCGAGATAGGGTCTACAGCTGAAGAGCACCGCACGCCTTGCTGATGTCCGCACCTCGGCGGCCCTTGAACTGAGGACCGAAAATCGTCGTGCCCGCCGTACTATAACCGTATCGGTTCCAAGGTGAACAAATTCTCTGTCAATAGAACAATGGTAAGGGAAGTCGGCAAACGGATCCGTAACTTCGAAAAGGATTGGCTCTCGAGGGTCGGGCTCAGGGTCCGCGCCCACCGTGGGCTATCTACCGCTCCGGCCGCTCGCGGCGAGGGCGCGTCATGTCGCATTGGGCTACGGCGTAGGAATGCCACGCGGGGCTTTTCCCAGGTGGCGAACACCAGAATCGTACATGGACAAGGGGAATCCTGTCTGTTTACTTCCAAACAAAGCATTGCGATGGTCTCGGATGCCGACGCAATGTGATTTCGCCAGCGGCTCAATGTCAAAGTGAAGAAATTCAACCAAGCGCTGCAACCATGAGTAACTATGACTCTCTTAAGGTAGCCAAATGCCTCACATCTAATTAGTGACACACATGAATGGATTAACAGATTCTGACTGGTCTTATTCACTATCTAGCGAAACCACGCCTCAAGGGAACTAAGCCATAAAGACCGTCAAAAGAAGACCCCGTTGGAGCTTGACTCTAGTCCAACTCTTTGTGAAATGACTTGAGAGGTGTAGAATAAGTGGGAGCCGTTATCTAAAAGGCAAGTGAAATACCACTACTTTGAATTATTTTACTGACTGGCGGAGACGGGTACCGCCCCCCGTTTTTGGCCTTAAGGCACGTTTCGTGCCGATCCGGCGAAGACATTGTCGTGGGAGTTTGGTCAAGGCACATCCGTTAAAAGATAACGCAAAATCCTAAGATATTCAACGAGAACAAAAAATTCTGTGGAACAAAAGGTAAAAGTTTATTTGATATTGATTTTCGCATGAATACCAAACCGTGAAAGCGTGGCCTATCGATCCCTTAGACTTTCGAAATTTGAAGCTAGAGGTGTCAGAAAAGTTACCATAGGGATAACTGGCTTGTGGCAGCCAAGCGTTCATAGCGACGTTGCTTTTTGATCCTTCGATGTCGGCTCTTCCTATCATTGTGAAGCAGAATTCACCAAGTGTTGGATTGTTCACCCACCAATAGGGAACGTGAGCTGGGTTTAGACCGTCGTGAGACAGGTTAGTTTTACCCTACCGATGAACCGCACCGCAATAGTAATTCAACTTAGTACGAGAGGAACCGTTGATTCACACAATTGGTCATCGCGCTTGGTTGAAAAGCCAGTGGCGCGAAGCTACCGTGTGTCGGATTATGACTGAACGCCTCTAAGTCCGAATCCACGCTAGAAGCGGTGCATGTCACTCTTCGACTGTATCTCGACCCGCAGTAGGGGCGTCTCTTTGTCGCCCCCAGGGGCCCGTGTCATTTGCAAACCGCGACCGTGAAGCATCTCGGTCGGGGCAGCTTTGAAGTTCAATTTCAAACGGTCGTTGAGAAGAATCCTTTGCAGACGACTTAAATACGCGACGGGGTATTGTAAGTGGCAGAGTGGCCTTGCTGCCACGATCCACCGAGATTCAGCCCTTGGTCGCCTCGATTCGGAGCTTCGCTCTTGTCACTTTACTCAAAATTCGGACGACTATCCCCATTGCACCTTCGGTCCTTTTCATTCAAACGTCATTTCTTTTGTTCGCATCTTCGAAAATGCATTTCTTGCTTGGGGGCGGGAAATTTGGGGTTTCCATGCCGCCGCCGCCGCGAGAGGGGTCGCCAGTCTGCGGAACTTGTGGTCGGTGGCATGGAAACCCCAAATTTCCATGTCGCGGCACGGCGTAAAACCAGCCCAGGCCTGCGGAACTTGGGGTTTCCGCGTCCTCCCGCGCCCCCGAGGGAAACATGCTAGGGAAATTGGGGTTTCCATTTCGCGGCACACGGCGGAGGGCCGCGCCCGAGCCCGGGAAACTTGGGGTTTCCATGTCCCGCCCCCCGACGAAAACCGCGGGTTTCCATGTTTTTACGCCACACTAGAAACTTGGGGTTTCCATGACGATGGAAAGCGTCGCCCGAGTCTAGGGAACTGGTGGTGTTTCGAAACCGCGGATCCAAGCCTCTGGGAACTCCGGGTTTTTTTTTCCATGTCGCGGCGCATACAAACCCGCTTCCATTTCACCACACGACGGACAGCCGCCCCAATTTGGAGAAACTCGGGGTTTCCATTTCGTGGCACGGCGGAAAATTTCCCCAAGTCTGGGAAACCTGGGGTTCCCATGTCCCGCCACGATGGAAACCGCAACCCCAGCACGGGGTACTTGGGGGTTCCATGCCGCAGCGTGACAGAAACCGCCGCCCAAGTATGGGGAACTTCGAGTTTCCATGTCACGGCGCGACGGAAACCGCCACCAGGGTCCCGCGGAGCTCGGGGGTTCCCATTTTTTGCGGCACGACGGATACCACCCAATTCCGGGAAACTCGGGGATTTCCACGTCCCACCACGATAGAAACCGTGGCCTCGGTGCGGGGAGCTCGGGTTTCCATGTCGCGGCACGACGGAGAACCGCCCAAGCCTGCGGAACTTTGGGGCTTCTGTTTCGTGGCACGAGGGAAACCGCCTAGTTCTGGGAACCTTGCGGTTTCCATCTCCCGCCCCGACGAAAACCGCGCCCCTGGTCAGGGGAACTTGGGTTTCCATGTCACGGCACGACCGTAATCACCCAAGTTTACGGAACTCGTGGTTTCCGTCGCGCGGCACGGCGAAGAACCGCCCAAGCCTGGCGAACTTGGGGCTCCCATTTCGCGGCGCGACGGAAACCGCTCCCCTGGTCCATCTCCGAAACTTGGGGTTTCCACGCCTCGTCGCGGAGGAAGCCGTCCAAATGCGGGGAAGGTTGGGTTTTGCAAGGCCCCAAGACTTCATGAGGCGCGTTCGTGGTAACGGGCGCGCCCGTCGGGCGTTCGGGCGCCGTGCGACGTTACGGGCGAGCCGCCGCACAGTAACCGCACGGGGCGCGGGTGTGTGGCGGCGAGCGGCACGGGCGCGTCTCACATAGCCGGCGGTGGCATTGGAAAAAGCGACGTTACAGGCGAAACGTCACAGCGTAGCCGGAGTCATAGAACCGACGCACGAGATGAGCGGCCGACGCTACACGAGTGGGCGGACAGCTGAACGATGGGGGTCGTCTCGGGTCGACCGAGTGACCCACGACACGCACATGATACGCGTATTAATACGTCGTGCGGATGACGGAGAAGTCATCCAACCAACGATCAAGAAAGCATCTGAGTGCGAGCGCATTGGAGCACCACGAGCTAAGCCAACAGCTCGTTGGTGAAGGAAACACGGCGGCGGTGAACGCAGGGCGAGCGCGGGTCGAGCCAGGTTGTTGACGTGCAGGGCGTGCGGAATTCCTCCGCAGGGCATCCGCACCGCAGGACGGGTCGAGTCGGGCAGCGCGCGGGTCAAGTCGTGCGACATACGTGCAGGGCGTGCGGAACTTCTCCGCAGGGCGTCCGCAGTGCAAGGTCGGGTCGGGCAGGGCATCCGCACGATCCGAGCTTCAGTTCAGAGGTCGTTCTGAAGGCATCGTGAGTCGGACTTGAGTGCCGAAAGTTGAAGCAAAAAGCGCGATGGGACAAGAGCTAACCCACATAGCCGGGGAGGATTGGACAAAGAGAGCTTCGTCGAGGTTCGAAATCATTTGGTGCGGTTTCGACCCGAGTGACACGGCAGCACTTGGGCAGTTTTATGCAAGATATTCCCGAGGTGAATTCTAGTGCTGTAAACGATTGTTGTGGGCTAGTTAATGATTGTCAAGCATTGTAAGCTTGGACAAAAAGTGACTTGCCTTGCCAAAGAGCAAAGGGGGTCTTTTGGTGGATTTGAACTTATACTCTATTTCGTATTTATGAAACATATTATCGGGCAGACCCATTATTAACTGGGAGTTGCCCCTCCCTTGTATGTATGGGCGTACACTGTGGATGTGATGATGATGTTCATGTTTTCCGCACATTGAAAGAACATTTTATTAACTAATTTAACAAGTGTTGCTAAAGGCGCAGTCTACATACTTGAGTATTACGAAAAGGAGAAGTACGGTAGTGCCACACCCCGTCTATAGCACGGTTGAAAGGTCACCGAAGGTCTAGGGGCGTGACAGGTTTCCTCGCCCCGCCGTGACGACAGTCGCCCAACTGTGCGAAATGTAAGGTTTCTATGTCCCTGCTCAATGGACACCGTCCAATTATACGCCCGCCGCGACGGAAACCGCCCCTGTAAGACCCACGAGCCGAGGACGACGACGGAAGGCGTTGGAAGTGTTCGGTGGACATGCGACGAACGACGAAAACCACGACGGAAGGTTAGACGGGCGCGCCGACGGACGAAAACATCGTTCGACTACTATGCAACGTTATCATGGTGACCGTGCGACGGCGTGGGGAGGAAATGCCACGCTTCGGCTCCTTCTGGCTGTGGCGCGTGCGGCTCAGTGTTTAGTGCATGGTCAAGTCGTGTTCCTTCCGCAGACGCGTGGAGAATGTTGTCTGTGGCGGGCGCGTTCGTGTCGAGTCGGGCTCGTGCGCGCACCCGTGTTCCGATGCGAGGAACGCGTTTGGAAGGCGCGGGAGTTCGCTGCCTGTGGCCCGGCCGGTCGGGCTCGTCGAACGCGCCAGAAATGCAGACCGTGACCCCGGTGACCCGCGTGCGGAAACGCGTTCAGGGTGCCGAGGGCGTTCGTGACCCGAGTGACCCACTCGAACCAGAATTCGCGCAGACTTCAGAAACATGTTCTGAAAGGGAATTTTGGGGTTCCTTTGGATTTTTTGCACTGTTGGGAAGCTGTTAAGGCTAGACCCAGGTACAAGCACATTTGGAAAGAAGCATAAATGGTTTATGGAGGCTTGGTTGTATA
The DNA here is from genome assembly GCA_034641835.2 of Pinus albicaulis. NCBI lineage: Eukaryota > Viridiplantae > Streptophyta > Pinopsida > Pinales > Pinaceae > Pinus > Pinus albicaulis. Next base: position 14,331,536 of record MU968363.1, read on the forward strand.
GTTATTGTAGATTGTACATATTTATTGAAGCATAATACTGGGCAGACTTATTAACGGGATTTTCCCCTCCCTTGAATGTCTGGGCGTTCATGTGGTTTGATATTGATGTTTATTGCTGTTTTATTTCCGCACAGGAGCACTTTGGAAGATTAATTAAACAAGTGTTGAGTTAGGCGTAGTCTACTTATTGAGTATTTGAAAAGAGAAAAAAAAGGTAGTGCCGCACCCATCTATAGAGAGGTTGGGGGACTACCACAGGTATAAGGGCATGACAGTTGGTATCAGAGCTACATTTTTGTGGCTTTTTTATTATTATTATTGAGCAGGGATACCGTTGCAGCGTTGCAGGTGGTATTGAAGCTTGATGGATGAGTTTGTTTCATTGGAAATGAACTTCAAAGAAATTAAAGAGAAGTCAAAGGAAGTGGAAAAGGAGTTTGATGAGGCGAGTCGGACCATTGATACATTGTGCAAGAGGAGGACATCTGGCATGAGAAAAGATGAAATGTTTCGACTTATGAAGAAAGTGAGAATTATCCGAGCAGAAATGGACAAGGTGGAAGAAGAGCGAAGGAAGTTACTTGATAAGCTTCTCAAGCTTAGAGACCTTGGAAAGATGAAGCATGGTGGCATGAAGCCCATTGTGGGCGAACCAAAGGATGTTGTAGATGTGATTGAAGTCAAGGAAGAAGCTGATGAACAAGTTGGACCAGGACCAAGCACATTACAAGCATTGATGGTGGACGATTCTCACAAGGATGTTGCAGATGTGGTAGAAGTCGAGGACGAACCTGATGAACAGGTTGGACCAGGGCCAAGCACATCGCAAGCATCGGTGATGGATGATTCTGGGGAGGATGTTGAGGATGCGGATATGATCGAGGAAGAACTCGTGGAACAATTTGAACCTGGACCAAGCACATTGCAGGCATTGGGGGATGAACCACATGAAAATTTTGCAGAAGTGACAATGATCGAGGAGGAACTTTATGAGCAGGCGGTACCAGGATCGGAAGCATTGCAGACATTGATGAGGAAGGAGGACACTCGCTTAGAGATTCTTCATGAAGACATGGCTCGTGTTTCAATTGAGCATCTGGGAGATGGACCGTATGCAGGGATGGGAAAGAATATGACTTCTTTTCCAATACCATGGAGGACCTTTCCTCGGATGACTATGATGGAACCTTGTACATTGGAGAAGCAAGGGGAGCATTTCTTGTTGTAGGCCTTGATAGGGAAATTTGTGACCTCGCTCTAGTAGGTTCAAATTCCCGTGACAAGGGTGGAACTTGATGATCTCTGTGATAGATACAGGTCATGCTTAGCCACATGGAAACTGGCTAGGTGCCCGACATGACTCATGGACTGCCTTGGTGGTAGGGCACATTGTCTGGGTAGACTTCTTCATGGCTTACAACCAAGAAGGAACTCTTGGTGCACCTTTAGCGGGGGAGAAGCCTTGGAGGAAGTACCGATGATGATGATGGTAGAAGTGACCGAGGGCACTTAACCTGTACACTATACACATGATGGTGACTAGGGTTGAGGCGAGTCTACTCTTGATGGACACATGGGCAACCAAAGTCATGTACATTGACACGAGGGCATGGCAGGACATTATGTGGAGACATTATGCAGGTGCACTTACTGGGTGCCCACTTATGAGCATCATGGAGGAGTGTCAAGAAAGAATATGCTGAGCATGATCGATTGTTGGTGCTACATGGAGATCTTTTATAGATGGGCTGATGGATGTTGTTCACTTTGAGCAACAAAGCATTGGTTGGATGAGCAGCCTACGAGCACATTCATATGACTTGCAGGGTGAGAACAACTTGTGGTGGCACTCGTGGGCAATAAAAGTATGCTTGCCAACGCTTTGGATAGGATGATGCGTGGGAGTTCATGATGGAGTTTCATTCATTGGAGGCTTCATACTACAATGATCTTGCAGTATCTGGTTCACTGAGGAACTGAGATCGAGAATGGTCTTGATTTTGATGCACTATGGGATGCATACCTTCGAGCAGGGAAATGCGTTCGGTCGGGTCGGTTCGCGTGAGGGTGCCCAAGGAAATGCTTTTGGGTCGGGTCGTGTGAGGGCGGCCGTATAAAAAATGCTAAGTTGTGACCGCCCGCGTGCCTTGTGCACGTTCGCGCGGCCAGTTTCCGATTTTCTCCCTTTTGCCTTCGTTCGGGTGGGTTGGGTTGGGTCGTGCCGTGTGAGGGGGGCCGTATAAAAAATGCTAAGTTGTGACTGCTCGTGTGCCTTGTGCACGTTTGTGCGACCCGTTTTCCGTTTTCTCCCTTGTGCCTTCGTTCAGGCGAGTCGGGTCATGCCGTGTGAGGGCGCCCAAGGAAACGTGTTTGAGTCGGGTTGTGTGAGGGAGGCCGTATAAAAAATGTTAAGTTGTGACCACCCCTGTGCCTTGTGCACATTCGTGCGACCCGATTGCCGTTTTCTCCTTTGTGCCTTCATTAGGGCGGGTCAGGTCGTGCCGTGTGAGGGCACCCAAGGAAACTTGTTCGGGTCGGGTCGTGTGAGGGAGGCCGTATCGAAAATGCTAAGTTGTGACCGCCCGTGTGCCTAGTTGTGACGCCCATATACTTTCGGTGTCTTTCAACCATGCTATAGATGGGTGCGGCACTACCGTACTTTTTTCTTTTTCCAAATACTCAAGTATATAGACTACACCTTTAGCAACACTTGTTAGTTATTAACCAAAGGTTCTCTTGATATTTGGAAATAAACATAAACATCATTATCAATCCACAAGTATGCTCATACATAAAAGGGAGGGGAAATTCCCTGTTAATAATGAGTCCGACCGATAATACGTTTCATAAATATGAAATAATAAGTTCCAATCCAGCAGAAGCCACTTCTACTCCTTGGCAAGGCAAGTTAGCCTTTTGACCAAGCTCTAAGGCTTGTCAATGATCAAACTAGCCTACAGCAATCATTTACAATCATCAGAATTCACCTTGGGAATATCGTGCACAAAACTGCCCAAGTGCTGCCGGGTCACTCAAATCGGCACTACAAATCAGTTTAGACCGTCCCTCGAGCTCCCTATGTGTCCAATCCACTTCTCAACTATACGGTTAAATGCGGCCCGTCAATACGCACATTCTGCAATTTACGACACTCAATTCTGACTCCGGACGCTCCCGTAATGGCTTCCGCACTGTCATGTATTTCGTGCTGAGGCGCCCAGTCGTGGGTTACCCGACTCGCCCAGCCAAACGCATTTGGGTCGGGTTGGACGCGCCAGGTGAGGGTGCCCAGCCAAAGGCGTTTGGGTCGGTTCAGGTGCACTGGGTGAAGGTGCCGGGCCAAACACGTTCAGGTTGGGTCGGGCGCGCCGGGTGAGGGTGCCGGGCCAAACGCGTTCGGGTCGGGTCGGGCACGCCTTGTCGTGCCGGGTGAGGGTGCCCGGCCAAATGCATTCGGGTCGGGTCGTTTGGGCCAAGGGCGCCCGTATCAGATTTGCTAAGTTGTGACCACCCGGGTGCCTTGTGCACGTCCGAGCGACCCGTTTGTCGTTTGCTCCCATGTGCGTCCGTTCGGTCGGGCGGGCCGTGTGGCACCAGGTGAGGGCGTCCGTTCGGGTCGGGCCGTTTGGTCGGAGGGCACCCATCTCAGATTTGCTAAGTTGTGACCACCCGGGTGCCTTGTGCACATCCAGGTGGCCTGTTTTCCATTTTCTCCCATGTGCGTCCGTTTGGTCGGGTCGTTTGGTCGTGCCAGGTGAGGGCGTCCGTTCGAGTCGGGTCGGGTCATTTGGCCCGAGGGCGTCCGTTCGAGTGGGCGTGCCAGGTGAGAGCGTCTGTTTGGGTCGGGTCGGGTCATTTGGAACGAGGGTGCCTATTTCGGATTTGCTAAGTTGTGACTGCCCGGGTGCCTTGTGCACATCTGGGCGGCCTGTTTTCTGTTTGCTCCCATGTGCTTCCGTTTGCTCGGGTGCGCCGGGTGAGGGCATTTGTTCGGGTCGGGTCGGGTCGTTTGGCCCGAAGGCGTCCGTTCAGGTGGGCATGCCAGGTGAGGGCGTCCATTCGGGTTGGGTCGGGTTGTTTGGCCCGAGGGCGCCCGTGTCAGATTTGCTAAGTTGTGACCGCCCGGGTGCCTTGTGCACGTCCGGGCGGCCCATTTTTCGTTTGCTCCCATGTGCGTCTGTTTGGTCGGGTCGTTTGGTCATGCCGGGTGAGGGCGTCCGTTTGGGTCAGGTCGTTCGGTCGTGCCAGGTGAGGGCGTCCTTTCGGGTCGGGTCGGGTCGTTTGGCCCGGGGGCGTCTGTTTTGGTGGACGTTTCGAGTGAGGGCATCCGTTCGGGTCGGGTCGGGTCGTTTGGCCCGAGGGCGCCCGTGTCAGATTTGCTAAGTTGTGACCGCGCTGGGTGCCTTGTGCACGTCCGGGCGTCCCGTTTTCCGTTTGCTCCCATGTGCGTCTGTTTGGTCGGGTGCGCCGGGTGAGGGCGTTCGTTCGGGTCTGGTCGTTTGGTTGTGTTGGGTGAGGGCATCCGTTCGGGTCGGGTCGTTTGTTCGTGCCATGTGAGGGCTTCCGTTCGGGTCAGGTCGGGTCATTTGGCCCGAGGGCACCCATGTCAGATTTGCTAAGTCGTGACTGCCCGGGTGCCTTGTGCACGTCTGGGCGGCCCGTTTTCCGTTTCCTCCCATGTGCGTCCGTTTGGTCGGGTCATTTGGTCGTGCCGGGTGAGGGCGTCCGTTCGGGTCGGGTCGTTCGGTCGTGCCGGGTGAGGGTGTCCGTTCGGGTCGGGTCATTCGGTCGTGCCGGGTGAGGGCATCCGTTCGGGTCATTTGGCCCAAGGGCGCCCGTGTCAGATTTGCTAAGTTGTGACCGCCAGGGTGCCTTGTGCATGTCTGGGCGGCCCGTTTGCCATTTTCTCCCATGTGCATCCATTTGGTCGGGTCGTTTGGTCGTGCCAGGTGAGGGTGTCCGTTCGGGTTGGGTCATTCGGTCGTGCTGGGTGAGGGCGTCCGTTCGGGTCGGGTCGTTCGGTCGTGCCGGGTGAGGGCGTCCGTTCGGGTCGGGTCGTTTGGTCATGTCAGGTGAGGGCGTTCGTTCGGGTCGGGTCGTTTGGT
>MU968363.1:14341640-14343723 GCA_034641835.2 Pinus albicaulis
CCAATGATAGAGCCTTCTCAGGAACGGGCATGCAACAGCATCATCAAGACATCCAAAACTTCAATTTGTTCTTCAACTTCAACAGACTATGTATTTATTTCAAAGAGTTTCAGTATTACAGCTTGTGATCAACAACAACCAACAACTTCTCATCTTATGCAGAAGTACTTATAGAAAGATGAGGAGGTGAGATTTTAACAAAATATCTCAAGGACAATTAATGAAGAGTGAAGACTTCTCGACCCTTTGAGAGGTTCGAGGGAGAAATTTACAGGTGGATCACTACATTAACTGTTTCACAATAAATATCAAAGCTCGGTGGAAGCTTTGTTTGACTTTGAGGATCTGTGTATGTTTTGGAGCAACTCTGCAGATATTTATGCATTGGTTTCCTTGTAGAAATAACTTCTTGGCAATGCTGGAGGCAGATATTTCTTCGAGCAATAACTTCGGCCTCTTGTTTGAAAGGTTTGAGGCAACAGGTGGCTTTTATGGTAGCTGAGGAATTTCTTTGCCTCATTTGAAGCGGTGGAAGCCTTTTCTGCCTGACAGATCTTTTTGATTTTCTATTAATTCTGTTTTAATTTGGGGGATTAGGCTTTTGATGTTCAATCTTAGCCGTAATCCCCAAATTTGTCTTCAATCTTCAATCTCCTGTGTGCTGTCTTCAAAAATCGATACTCTTTAACTGCTCTGAATGAAACAGTGTCTTGTTAATGTGTAGAGCCGCGCTGGGCTTTTAAAGGTATCAATTCTCATAGAGCATCGAAAAATAATGGAAATAGGGCCCGGCGAAATGGTTCCTATTGATAAATCAAAGGCGCAGGAAACGTATTTCCGGCCCTCAGCTTTTCTTCATAACATAATGGAAAACCATTAAAATACTTGCAAAACAAAAAAAAAATTAAGAAACCCTGCGGAATTTAGTTTAAACTGCTTAGAAGGCAGGGAAGGAGCGTAGCCATTGGATGAAGGCAACCAACGGTGGAGATCTGCGCGAAATGTCAAAAGAAGATTGGGGAGAAGAAATAAGGCGAGGTGATTTTTGGCCGTCCGATCTGGACACATGGACGGTCCAGATCTAATCGGAGGATCTCAATCGGGGGTGGCAGGCAAGTGCATGCGATGTAAATTTCCAATTCGATTAAGCGCTGGCCATTGATCTGCAGATCAGATCGACGGCGGAAGGTGAATTGGAGGGATTTCGAAACGGGGTCAAGACTTGTGATCGGAGGAAACAAGGACCGTTGGATCTTCGAGAGGATGGGCGGCTAGGATTAAATCGGGAGATCTCAATCGGAGCATGGAGAAGGAGGCGTGCAATTTGAGCTTTACGATTGCGAGGGAGTGATTGAGCGCTGGCCGTTGGATCAAAGGATTAGATCAATGGTCGGGATTGAATCGGGGATTGGCAATCGGGGGTGAAACAAAAACGCATGCGATTTGAAAAATTGCGATGCGATTGAAATTGCCGATGCGACAGAGCGATGGTCGCTCACCGCCGCGTATCAACGACGGGATTAATTCGAGTGAACCGGCGAAAATATATGAAACCTTAAAGTTTTTACCAAAACAAAGTTTCTTTTGGGTTTATCCGGTGTACATGGCAGACGATGAAACAGAAGACGCCCATATGTGGGCCTTTGGATGTATGAAAATTGATAGGCCCGGGGCTTTATATATAACAAGGGCCTAATTGCAATCGGAACTGCGGGCCTGGTCTTTCCGATCAACCCATTGAAATTTCCCCTATTGCGATTGCGCGATCGGTCTTTTTGATCTAACCATTTTATATTTAACATGTGACTTTGGCTTATTTAAATCAAAACTTTGGAAAAGAGGGTTTTTGTATTTACAAAGGAAAAATGGATCGGGAATGAAATATTCACAAGGATTAAGTGCCGAGGGCGGGCTCAGGGTTATATGAAAATAATATGATCGGGGGTCTTAAGCAGCAAGGCTAATCGCAATCGGAGTTTTGGAGTATGGCAAAGACTTGCGTCTTTGATTCTTTCCGATGCGATTAGCACCTTAACGTATTAGCAAGTGGTTCCAGACCCAAGGCGTATGGTGGGGAAGTGGT